>BOPP01000033.1:8629125-8665533 GCA_017312745.1 Gryllus bimaculatus | reverse complement strand
GTTTTTTTTGGCCCCTAAACGGGAGTAATCGGCCCGTTCTTATATGCCTTCAGCGTGTTCTTGCTCTAAAAGGATATTTAATAAAATGTTTCATTATGTATATATCTAACCGGGATTCAAGGGACTGTATCATGCCTAAACACTGGTTCTTAAAGTTACGTAGTTTGTTTGTTTGATTTATTTTATTTATTTATTCTTCCCAGGTCTGCTACCAGCACAGCTCCTTGGGTTCTTTTAGAAATTAACACTTTGTACTTCTACTGTTGCACCTTCGACTGTTTTTCTTTATATTAAATATGTCCGTTTTTAGTTATTTTATTGTATCTTTTTAGCAATCATCGTGAAGAGTCCGAAAGGGCAGTTACATTTATGTGTCCATAAATATTAAAGATTCTTCTAAATTCCCTTATTCATTTTGATCAATTAATTCCCTACATTTTTAACAGATTTCAAAAGTGGCCAACTTGGAATTCAGAAATAAATGGCAATCAAATTTGAAAGGAAAGAACTTTCTTCTGAGAAGCTATTTTTTCAAAATCTCAGAAAGCAAAATTATTAATTAAACTCTTGAACATTCAAATACAAAAAGTTGCACATACCTCCTCATAGCTTTTGTATTATTTTGCTCTTCAGAGAGAGCCATTTCTGCCAGTTGCAGAGAGCGTTTCGATTCTTCTAATTCTTTCGAAATTATTTCCACTTTGTCCATTAATTCCTTCCTTCCTTTAGCAGTTTCTTTAACCTCTATACAAGAAGAAGAATTATGTTATAATTTTATGTATTTACATGTTAGTATTAATATTTTGTGCTAATGTTAAAACATAATCAATAAACCATGTATTACCTATTACAGCATTTGACAAAAGGAAAAGTGCTTAGTATAAAATTAAAGGAGAGGAAAACAAACATCAAATTATGAAAACGACTTATTTGTGGACTCAAGATATGAAAAACAGCACAGAGAAAAAGACAGGACTAACCAGCCTGTAAAATGCTGATCTCTTTTTCCATTGCCTCTTGGTTACTGCATATTGATGATGCCTTCAAATGACATAATTCATCCTCAAGAAATTTGTTGGCTTCTTCTTGATTCTGTAAATGTTCACAGAATAGAAATGCTAAGAGAATTTGATATATTGATATTTAAAGTTAATTATGAGTAAATTAATTATAACTAAAAAGTTTGAATATAATGCCAAAATGGAAATGAGTAAAACACTATAAAATATTTTGGATTAAAGAACATGCTATAGCAGAAATAAACTAGACAAGGTACAAAAAAATCATACAAAAACTAATGGAAAAACTGTAACTAGTTATTAGCAAGAAAAGAAACAAATAGATTAATTTCCAAAGAACAGTTAGCACAGAAATAAAAAAGCAACTGAATTGCGAAAATTAGATTCATTTTTATTTCTATGTTAATTTTTCTTCGTGAACAAATCTCTTCATTTCTTTAGTAAATGGTAAAAAGTTAAATTTTTCTTCATTCATTTCTTTGGTAAAAGATTCTGGAGTGTTTATGTTTCTGAATGGCAAAGTTGTGCACAAAAAGTATTTTTTAAATCAACTTTCAAGTGCTTATTGCAGCTCAACCATCCAATACCTGAATTTATTATTTATATATATATATATATGATATGGTCTATTTTTTAAATACAAATGGTTTCTTCAACCTGAATTATTTTTAAATGTGTAGGACATTTAAAGTAGATCATAAGGAAAAATCTTATAGTTTACTATACGAAAAGTACAGTTTAATGTTTTCTATGTTTATCACTTCATATCATGTATGCCTGCTATAAAAACAACAACATTAGTTCATGTTCATCAAACAAGAATTTTATTACATTTTCAGTGGAATAGTGTTCTAGATTCTCAAGTTAATGGTATTTTTCTTTATTTCAAGAAAACTGGCAGCATGCTCTCTAAATAATGAATTGCTCACCAAATTTTAAAAAATTAAAACTTCAGAGAGAATAACATTTAATGATTTAAAAATTAAAAAACAAGTTCTCATTATTTTGTCAGTAGAATATGAGAAAAAAATTACCAGGAATATTAAGAATAGAGTTTAAATTTTCTTCAAAAGTGTTAGATTTGCCGAGTACAAAAGATGCTCTATTTATAATACAAATTATCTTGGAGGAGTGCAATGAAATGAATTCACTAACTTTTTTGTCTTTGGTGAGCCGTTTAAAAAGAATATCTTCAATCTTAATTGACCGAGGTCAAATAACCTGAAGTTAAAAAAGAGACCCTTATCAATATGATTAAAATTAATAATGACAGAATAGGATATGAAATTAATAAATATTCAAAAATAATTTTAAATTGATTTCAATCAAAAAATATAATAATGACAGTGCAATTTTGAATCAATTTTCTTCTTTCCATTGTAGAAGAATGTCTCTACAGGGAGGCTCTACAGAAAAGGGGATTCCTTTTAATCCACTTTCTCCCAACATTAGTGTAATTTCCCAGAAATTGAAAGAATCGTTTGAAAAATAATGTCAATTATTATATAAATTGAAAGAAATGTATAAATGTTACATACCAAGCAATTAAAAGAGTTTATGTGCAAAGGCCAATTGGTTCAAACATAAATACAATACACAAAACTTGGCTTTGCTCATAAACTACCCCATCGTATCTCATTGTCTATGGATTGAAGCCTGTAACTACAAAAAATAAGAATACCTTAAATTTTTCTATATATTTTTTCAGCTGATCTTCATGACTAGCAACGAGTAATTCTAAAGCTTTCACTTCACTAGAATTTGGCGACTTTGGAAGACTTTTCAGTGTTTCATTTTCTTTTTGAAGCTTCTTCATTTCACTTTCTAACTGGATAATCTTGAATTTATATTCGTCTCTTGCCTACAAATGAAATATAAAATACTCATAGTAACTCCGTGATCTCAAAAAGACTTCTAGACATACCCAAAGTACCCATTTATGTGAATTGCCTTACATGAAAAGGATACCATGTAATACCTAAGACAAACAAATTATTTGAAAATTGAAATTCCCCATTGCTTTGGCTCCGAAATAAAAAATTAAAACATTATATTTCATACACAATCACATTATTATGGTTTTCCTTGCTGTTAGTATGATAGAAGAGTTACTTTAAGAAGGGACCTCTTTGATGGGTCAAGAAACCAATTAATGTGAAGTAGGGCAACGGCAAGGGTCCATGATAAAGCCATTACAAAGGAGTTAACAATAAACAAAAGGACTGAAAAAATAAGTGCTTGGACATAACCCGCAGTTATGTTGCCAGCAGAGGCTTGGCCAAGCTGCAGCTGATAAGATGGTCTCTTCTTATAGTAATTTCTCTATATATGATTACTAATAGTATACTTGGGTGAACGTCTAGTACATATTGTGCAAAAACTATCCATTTAATTGATTCATGTATTTGAGCCCATCAACTGATGATTAGTTTCTTTAGAGTAATGAATTCCTTTATAAAGTTTGTGTTCCTTCCTTACCACACAGTAAGATCGGCAATGACCTAGATGTAGGCTTGTAGGGGAATTCCTCTCCTCAATGTATCTACACTTGAGAGGACACTGAGCCAATCAGAACAAGATGCAAGCCTCCAACTAGTCTCCCGATGTGATACAGTAGTTCATTCAAGTACAAATGTACATAAGAGGAAAGGATACAAATGGAAGAGGCAGGAAAGCTTGTGTATAGGGGCAGGTCTGTTTGATATGGTACTGCTCCAACTTTCACCTGGTATTAATAAGAGAAACAAAGGAAAACTACCAGACAGCAGCTGAATTCGCCCCAGCTAACTAGCTAGTGTCAAAAATCCCCCACCAATGAAACTTGAACCCCAGGACCGCCTGATCTGTCAGCAGTGGCTTTAACACGCAACACTCGTGCTGGATACTCAGATTGACATGAAATTTTACTAGCTTGTTGAACACCTTTCAAAACTCCTTCATATAAATTTTTAGTGATATGAAGCATTGCAAATCGTGTTTTTGTGACAATTAGTATTAAGACCATACTGCCTGTTGAAACACAAAATCACAGCACACCTCTGGTCATGCAGCTGTTAGTTGTTAGCTGCCACTATCAGCCTACCTGACGGCAGCTTGGGAACTGCTTGCTTGGGAACCGCCAGAGGTCGTGAAGGAAATCGATCCTCTGATTTTACTTCTATTACAGATGTATGACAAGCCAAAACTCAACATGTTCATGAAAAAAAAACAGCTACTCAGACACTGCACTGCTAACTGTAATTCTGTATTTCATGATGGCTGCAGCAAATGTGTAGGCAAAAACATCTGAAATGACTGTAGTTAATTTTATTGCTGCTCTACTACTCCCGTAGAGTTAATGGATTCCTGTAAACTATCTCACTCACCAAACAAGACTACAAATTCAGAGTTATCAGAATTATTCAAATCTGAGGTACTGAAACTTCACAATGATATAAAATCTGAGGTACTGAAACTTCACAATGATATAAAATCTGAGGTACTGAAACTTCACAATGATATAAAATCTGAGGTACTGAAACTTCACAATGATATAAAATCTGAGCAGGCATTGATTTCACAGAAAATCAACTTCCTAACTGAAAATGTCAAAAAATGCCAAGAAGATATACATACTCTCGTTGCAAAGTTGACCACAAACAAACAATTTCGAATTATCTGCTAAATTCAAATCAGTAAAAAATCATTGAAATCTTTAGTCGTTTAGAGAAACTTTAATCTGAACGTACCCCGTTTTAGAGAAGACTACAGCTTCAGACAATACTGCATCACCTGCAAAAACTAAAGACCTTATTCGTGCAGCTGTAGAAGAAATTTAAGAGCAAGCTAGGAGATCAAAAATCCTCATTATTTATGGCACCATTGAAAGCAAGAGCAACAATGTTGAAATGAAAAATAAACACAATTTTGATACGACTACTACAACGATACAAATCTCAATTGCAGATCCATCCATAATCTCTCTGTTGAAAACACAACTGGAAAATACACATCTTACAAAACTTGGGAAACAAGATGCAAATAAGGATAGACCAGTAAGAATGAGCTTCAGCATTTCAGATCTTCTACTTGCGATTCTTCGACATGATAAAAATTTGCCTACAGGTATTTCACTGAAAAGCAACCAAACCCCACTGCAATGTGCAGCTCTTATTCAACCTATAAAAGATCTACATGAAGTACAAAAACCTGACAGTGAACCAAAAATCAAGTACGTTAGAGGCACTCCTCAAATCATCTCAGGAGAGGGAAGTAAATCTCTTCAGTGAAAAGCCCAAAGGCAGAAGGAAACACCCTCAAATTAATGTACACTAATTTGGCAGCCCCATGTATAAATTTGAACAATTTCAGGTTGAAATTTTCAATATCATAACATGTGGTTTGTAGTTAACTGAGACCTGGCTTAATCCAGAACTTCCAGACAGAATGATAGCACTCCATGGTTATACAATCTTTTGTGGAGAGAGACCAGGCAGAAGAGAAGGTGGTGGTACAATATATGTGAAGGAGGAGGTCGACGATATTCCAATCATAGCAACCACTAACAAGCACAGTATCCATCACATTGATGAAACACTGCGAGTTGAAATCCAACATGCAAAAATTTGCATGGAGCTGGGAGCAGTGTATAGACTGCCTTCAAATACCTTCAATGACTGAGATAATGCTATTCTTTAACAGCTCAGAACAATCAATGAAGGAATCAACACAGTTACCTTTCGCGACTTCAATTTACTCTTAAATTTCTCGAGACTTTCACAGCCACACCTTTTGACACAACTTGTACACCAGCCTACTAAGTTTAGAAATGGCCAAACTCGCGCATGCATGCACACACAAAGCTATGGATAAAAAAATTGACTCTTTAAAGTAAAACATAAGAACTATTTATATCATAGGACTGATTTGCCTGTTTTCCACCAAAATACAAATTTCTCTGAAATGAGGTCCACAACATTCTGCGAAGAGACCGGAAACAGTATGAACATAACATTTCCCAGGTGCAAAAAACAAACAATTATATGCTGACACCAGACATCCTTCTTTGTTGAATACCCACAAGCTCTTTGTATTGACACTATTCCAATTGCAGAAGAGTTTGTCCTGGAATTTCTGAAATTCAACACAATTGACCCAGAAGGCCCACTACCATTTCTACATGGCAAGTCACCTACCGACCTCCTTAAAGACAAGGATTACCAATCAGATGACATATTTAAAATTATTTTCCAGCAAGATTCTAACTCTTCACCAGGCCCGGCCGCTATCCCTTCTATATTGTTGAAAATCTGTGCCACAAAACTGGCAGCACCTCTTACATCCATCTTTCATAAATCACTGGACACAGGAATTTTAGATGGAGATTGGAAAACCGCCACAATTGCACAAATCATTATTACACACTGGAATCCTTAGTTCATGGCTTCTACAATGCTTTGGAATCGTTACACTTCTACACATATACAGGTGCCCGCAACATTAGAGAATACCACAAAAGCTACAGAAGGCTAAATTCAAACACACAAACTACAAAAACATCCTCGCGTACCGAATAGTTAATTACTGGAATAGCCTTCTAGAAGAGCTCATCTCAGTTAGCACTGTCTCCAAATTTAAAAGACTGTATACTCATCTCTGTGATTTTAGATTATAAATTATTAACATTTACTTCACTATAAATTAATTGAAATTTGTTACATATCTGCATTGTGGCCATATCAGAATTTTGTTGCCCATTGTACAAATAAATAATTAAATGTCATCAAGTGCACCTTATGTTTTCTTTTCCTTAAAAATAACATTTGTAACTACTGAGATTGGTAGAATTATTAAGAATGCGCGTCACTCTACATTCCATATTATAAAGAAAGCACAGAATACAGCCTATGCAATCAGTCCTGAAAGAACAAAATCTGAGCTAGAAATCTGACACCGGTTGATAGACATCACATAATGTTCCTGGCAATGCCAATGCATATGTCAGCCCACTGTGGGAGATAAGGTCACGGAAGGTCTTGATGCAAATCCCTCTAAAACACAATTTGTAGCACACAATAGAGCTTCAAAATTGAATATTTGAGTTATGCACGGTGTTCTAACAGCTGGTGACATTTCATGAGAATATGAGTATCCAGCACGGTGAGTGTTGGGTGCAAGCTAAACTTAGCTGACAAGTAGAAAATTGATCATTATAGAAAAAAATTTTAAAATGAATTAAGAAATGACAATTTTAGTGATTCTTCTTATTTTCTAAATGTGTGTTCTTACAAGGATGAATGAACCAAGAAACTGATGATGTCCAAGGACAGAATGAACCAAAAATATGATGTCCAAGGACAGAACAGTTCTTTCTCCTTGCAACCAGTCTCCTTTCCCCACCCTGAGATAACGCAGTTGTCTGAGGTTTGCTAAAAGTAAAAGGGATGCCAAAGGTATTACCACAACTGCCATATTCCTACATGGGCAGGTGCAGGTGCACCTACACATAGATGAAATAAATAGCCTTAAAGTGTCCAGAATAAACAAAATTAAGATATTACACTTATTATTTATTGACTGTTTGCTGCTTATTATACCAGTTTAATAAAAATATAAATAATAAGAGTAATAATAAATAATAACAAGAATAATAATAATAATAATAACAAAAGCAACAATAACTAGAATAAATAATCCAGCAACTTATTTGCTTTTCATTATATTCTTGAGTTGTCTTTTTACAATTTTTTTTTTCAAATTTTCAAACCATTAAGATTTTGTATTTTGTTTCCTTCAAAAAGAAAAGCATTTTTTTTACTTTCCATACTAACACAATAAAATGTAACAACCCATTGAAACTTCGAATTATTTACTTTGTATGTAACCAGAACAAAATATTAACACCTTTGACATGTAGAAATATTTAACATATTAACATACATTAGTTAATATTTAGTTGATGTTGAATCACATCTTAGAGTGATGACAATATTGTAACCTTTTTTTAATGGTTGATAAAGTATTTAATGTGCAGAGCACGTGATACCAATAAAGCATAAAGAAACAAGTCAATTTAAAGGAAGATAACAACTCTAACCCTTCATCCAGTAATATTTTCTATGTTTGAAGGTAATTTAACTTTTCAAGATAGTAAGTTTAAGTAATTAGAAATGGCAATAATGGGGGACTGAGCTATTTTAGATAATTATGTACAACTTCTTTGATAAAATAAGACCAAAAATGTGCTGCATTTTTAATGAGACATTTATGAAAAAGTAATTCAGTTACAGATCTAATTAAAATAAAGGATGAAGAGAGCATCAGTCCTTTTGCTAAAATGAAAGAAATAATTGTGAGAAATGTGAGAGAATAGAAATAAAAAAGAAATAAATGTGAGAAATAATTGTATATTTCACTACTGAAAAATAAAATATCATTTCACTTCTTCCAAAAAGTATACACGTGTGCGTGAGCATATGCGAACACACCCACACATGCTCATACACAGCAATCTCGCACAAATTATAATGTGCAACTCAAATAAGAATGTTTCAAAAATAAACCTTTGAAACACGAAGAATATATACAATGCATATATTTTAACAATGGTCATTCAACACTCTTCAATAATAACTTCAAAATAATAAAAGCAATGTCAATATTTTAACATTCATAGATATAATTGCTATGTATATAACAAAACAGTAATAATAATAATAATAATAATAACAAAAATGTTGTCATATAAAAAATAACCTATTGACACCTCAATGGTTATGTAAATAAATGTACAGAAGAGGTCAATAAAATTACAGAAATACAACTTCCCTTCCTGCAACTAAATTTCCTTAGTGCATAAATTCAATATATTAAAATTTCTATTCTCAGGATTTTGTTCACTTATCCACTGAAAATTTTGCAAATTTATTGGTACTACGTTCTGATTTATTTATCTCCTCCATGGAACGCTTTCCTAAAGACAACTCTACTAGTCTTTTTGCCCTTGAACTAACACGAGGAATCTGTAAGAAAATGAACAATTCTTGTACTTATTAAAATTTATTTCTGAAGAGAACAACACGAACTCTCACTATATGCTATCGTTTCAGGGTGGTCAACAATTTCATGCATAGAAATACCCTATTTTTTCTAAAATGTTTTCTATTTTAAAGCCAAATATTTTGTATTCAATTGGCATAATTTTAAATTTTTTTTTTAGGTCTATTTATTCCAATCAATGGACAGTTTCTTAAAGAAACCTACACCAAAATCCATTAAATATCATTTTTAATGTGGATTTCACAAACTAGTAAAAGAGTGTATAATTTCTTGAACAATGATTATGGAACAAAAGCACAAAAAATACCCCATTTTCAGTGAGCTGAAAATAGAGACAATGCAGTGCTACTTTATATATTTTCTTATTTAGGGGAAACTAATATTATTATTTTCACTTGTTTAATCATTTTAATAGCAGAATTTGCTGAATCTACATATGTAGAGAAAATGATTAATGTTTGCAAGTAAAATACCACTTATTTTCCATTTTACGCACCACTGTGTTAAAAGTGAAGAATGCAGAGTTATTTGACAATTCACTCTCATCGAGTCAATGATTATATATTTAATATATGACTATCCAAAAATCATTGAGAATTCATTCTGAGAGAATCAACATTTTTGGGCAAAAACTCTTTTGCAAGTTTTGTAATAAACTTAATCTGAATGAAGGATTACAGAAAAATGTATACAGGAATAACCTTCATTCAATATTCCAGAAATAAATCAACCTTTTTCTGATGCTTCATTTGACTAAGTAAGTCAGAGAAATGATTGAGGTAGTGGAGGAACTAATGGGTCTATTTACCATATTTACCCCGAATATAAGACAGTAGAATGAATACAAGACGACCCCCCTAGTTTTATAGAGGTATCCTGCGAAGTTTTAGAATTCTTACAATTTAGTCTGTTGGAGTTCTCGACAGGATGATACAATTCCACCAGGAGTGTGATGATATCCCATTAGCCTATCGATATGCTAAGCAATCGACTACAGTCCTGTGTTCTCTTTGACTAGAACAGTACTGTGTTTGTGACCGTCGAGTAGAATGCATGTGGCTTGGTTTGTGCTAACAGTGTGTTGTGCGTCTCAAGTTGTAATCTGCCAAAATTCGCTTGTAATCAGGGAAAGTTCTGTGTGTCGACAGACTGGGGTGCAAGCTGTCCATAATTCCAACATAGTCAAAATAAAATTTCAAATTGTCTACTTGAATAGACAATTGTCTGATTGAAGACAATAATAAAACTTGCAGCCTGAACTGTCGTCACTATTTCCTTCACACTTTTCCAAAATGGCTTTGTCACCACCCTCTTCATTTTCGCACATCTTGTGCTTTTTTCTTCTTCTGACTTTTTAAAGCCACCTTAAAGTTATGCATGTTGAAGTGTGTTCATCTTTGATTTGACGCCATCTAGAACACTCCTGTGTTACCAGGTTATCTTCCCATCCCACTTGCTTGTAACCTCTGATTTCTTTGAATTGAATTGAATTGAATTTGCCTTATTTTACGTGGCGAGACATTTCTTGACATTTCTTTTACATTCTTTAACAGAGTGAAGTTAAAATTTGCATTGTTTAATTTTCTTGTGACAGCAAACTCCATTCCTCTGTTTCTCTGATAACATCAGTCTATTTCATGATTGGGAAGTTTTGGCTTAAGAAATGTTTTCTGTGGTTGAAGGTAGAATGCTTACATCTATCAATGATCTTTTTTTCATTTCCAATCTTGCAAAACACAGATTCCTATTGCTGAGGGTTGAACCGAGAGTTCACATGACATCATCAATCAGCACATTGTGTAACAAAATATATACAATGATTTTTAATCATTTCCACAAAGCATTTAACCTGATGGCAATGCTGTTCATGTGAGATTTCTACCTATCCTTTCAAAACCTCAGTCTGAATCACTGAAAATGCTAAGTGGTAATGAAAATTTGTAGCTATAATATGATTTTATAATAAACGAGTAATAACTATTATAGATATACGTAATATTTTTATCATCTTAGCTTATTGTTAACATCAACATTGAGATCCGTGACTTAGAAAGGCTATGTAGAAACTTATCTTAACTGGGTAGGCTCTGCAAATGTAAGATAACCTCATATTTTTCAAACTAGATTTTTGGGGAAAAAGATTTGTCATTCAGCTAAATACAGTACGATCACACTTTTTTGTGATACTGACCAAAACTAGTAAAGAAAAAGCAAAAATACCCTAACAATACTGCATTTTTTCATCAATTCTAAATTTCTAGGCATCCCCCAAACTGTTGACCACCCTGCTCTTAGACTGCATCCTCATTAATTTAAATTTAATAAATCTTAAGGCATCAACAAATTAATGAGTAGGAAATCTCAAACAATTAAAATATTGAAGATTTAACCCCCTTTCTGACACTGAAGCCAAAAAATTCAACAAGAAGTTAGTTTCATTCACAATGTAGTTCACTTCTAGAACGAAAAATGTAGAATATAGAAGTATTGAGCCTTATCACTTACTTCACAAAGAAATTTTAGTTTCTTATTATTTTCCGCTTCCTCTAATTCTTTATTATTTGATCTCTCCTGCTGTTGAGCTAATTTTTTACTGGAAATGTCCAATTTTGCTTCCAAGTCTTCAATCATGATATCCTGAAATGTCAAACAATTCATTAAAGCAAGTTATTACTAATGCAATTATTATGGTTTAAACTACTTGTCACATAACTGCAAATTCATAGATTGTTTCATACATCACGGCAACCATTTTTATTTCTCAAAAGTGGGCGACATTAAAAATGTCACACACACAACCTGGTAAAGTTGCCTCTAGGTGCAATATTATTGTACTGTTTTGGGAACCATCTCATATCCTCAATGATCTCTACAGGGTATGATCAATGCAACAAAAAATTTATAGTAGTTGTACAGTGGTGGACATGATTTTCCACATTTTGTTCTCTTAACCCTTGACTTAACAAGCTCTAAATGTAAAGCTGAATACCAAGCGGAGTACGTGCGTACCCCGCTGTAATGTTATGCAAGATTTCTTTGAAATACGAAATAACATTGAACATTTTGATTATTTTGAGCAATTAATATATAATGAAAGACCAATTCAATAGAATTAAGTGACAGTTTTTCCTATATTTCTCTTATTAGACCAATACACTTCATCAAAATACTTCTTTCAAGGTTATTCGTGTTTTAGGCAACTGATGCATATTCTTATTGTCTTTGTATCTGAATGTTCATTACACACAAATAACCAACAATTACTGCATCTTGTTCTACTATTTCTAATCTAATAATCTTTTTCCAATCCGTTTCTAATAATTAATCAAGAATAAAATTTGGAAATGCGGAATACAAAGCAGGGTACAAATGTACCCCAGTGCCTGCTTTTAAGTAGAAGACATAAAATACATTAGAACTATTACTTTCTTTACGATTTAATTGTGAACGAAAGTATTTCGGATCATGAAACGAAATTTCCATAACACAAAATAAGCAACATTTTCACAGCAATTAAAAAAATGAGACTGGCTTTCCCATCGCTGCCAACAAATTGTGAACAAACTGGGAGATTAATTTTAAGGATGTGCAATATCTTGTGCAACTGATTTTCTACAGCTAACTAGTGTTGCTACAACAATTCATTTTTTTCATATTATTGGTAATGGTTATATGATACTACAAAATTGAAAATTCAGTTCTAACACGTCAGCCATCACTTAACACTTCCTAACAAAATAAAGCACACAATGTACAGATTACTCCAGATTCTACACTAACACTCTGGTGAATCATCTCCACCTTTAAGAGGACATGAATAGTGTTTAGGTCGAGAGTATGGATGTTACCTTTGAATGAAACAAAACGTATGGTAATGCATATTGGAAGATAAAACCCATTACCAAACAGGCGGAAGGAACTTGACTGAAATCTAGGGATTATGATCTCTAATAATCTCAAATGGGAAAACTACATGAGTAATATAAAAAAGAAAAAGAAAGGAAGAAAAGAAAAAAGAAAAGCTAACAAGGCTATATTTACACTGTGTAAAGTCATTAACACATATATTCTATATAGCGATGTATTCACCTCACTATATAGAACATACATTCTCTCAATAGTTGAATTAGGTTCCACACTTTGGAATCCTTACTTTCTCAAAGATATACGTCTGCTGGAAAATGTACAAAGGAGAGCTATACATATCCCTACAGACCTTAAGAACATGGTTTTTGATCAACAACTAAGTAACTTGGGGTCCCTACTCTTGCTGCTAGGAGACACTGCTACATGTTTGAAACATTCAAGATCTTGCATGGGCATTACAACTCCAACTCCAACTCTTAGTAGCATTTTTCAGGGCTCAGAAAAATCTATAATTACAAGGTCATAGTATAAAGCTTGTAATATCTAGACATAACCTAATGCAGCACAAGAACTTCAAAGGTAACAGTCGTGTACACCTGGAACGTACTACCCCCAGAACGTGGCGACGGCACCTAGTCTTCAGATGCTCAAAAGAGCTTATGATGGTCTCGTCAATGAGGAAGGCCATGGACCACATTGATATGCACACTATTCCTCCTTTTTAAGAATTGTGTTACTTATTGTGAGGTTATGTGATATATACATTTAGACGTGATATGTTAAAAATAATTAATTATGTTAGTGCCGATTTGGGCCACATCAGAACGTATTGTTGCCTGTATATTACCTTAAATAAATAAATTCTTATGTCTCCACCTTCGCCTTCTTCACTTCTCGTTTTGCTCTATTTCTAACCCAATCTTCATGCGTTCTTGAAAACATGCGGCGTACACTTTCTTTTTCTTCTTTACCAATTCGTTCCACCATCTAGATTTTAAGAACACCTATTTACTCTCTTCCTACAACATACCTCTATTGCTGTCTCTTATTTTCCTTCAGCTTTTCAGTACTTTCACGATTCTTTCTTTCACCTCTCCCTGTTTTGTTTTCAGTCTTCAATTGATTGTTCATATTTTTTCCTATTTTTCTCAATTTTTCACTTTTAATTTTAAAACATTTCTTAAATCCTTCTCTAGGTGTATATTTAATACAGGTTTTCATCACCAACAATGTAGGATCCACGCTTAGTTCTGAACTTTTACACCCTAATATCCAGTACTGAATATTGAAATTACTTGGTGCATGTAAAGTTATCATACTTTAAACTATTATCTGGTTTCGTGTTTCAAAGGTGTATTTGTGCATTTTCTTGCGTGGAAACCACGTATTTCCTATCAGCAACTGATTTCATGCAACATTCTAGTATCCGTTCCCCATTATCATTCCTTGTCTTATTCACTCCATATTTCCCCATACTACCCTTTCCTTTCCACACATCCAATCCTATTCAAGCATTCCAGTCTCTCATTATCACCTGTCAATTATCATTTGTCCCTTATGTTTGTTCTATTAATTTCCTTTTCCAATGTATCCTTATCTTCAGGTGGTGCATATATACTCACCAGTGCCACTCTCATTTAATTGTATGACCCCTCTCATAATTCTTGCACTTACCAGTTCCCAATTTATCACTCTTATTAATTTCCGGGTTCACAATGATGCCTACTCCCCCAACTGCCATTGTTTTAATATCAGCTCCACTATATCTCATTCAATACCCTTTATGCAATTCCACCTCTCATGCTCTCTTCTTTTAAATTTCACTAATTCCCAAAATCTTTAAATTGTACTTTTCCATCTCATACTATATCTACTTATTTGCCTGTTATAGATGCAATATTCCATATGCCTGTATTCATGTTCATGTCCAATTCCTTGTGTGGTTTCTAAGTTGTCCTTGTCCGAGGCTACTAAGTTTCTCTCAATCCACTATAAGAGAGAGTGGGTCCCCTTTCCACCCCTGAGCTTGCGTGATTTTTTCAGGTTTTCTCCCCAACCCTTTGGGGAGAAACCCTCTCCTCCCTGCAAGTCAGCAGGTTGTGTTTCCCCACTTATACATATCATACATACATATTTTCCTGCTCTAGCTTCCTGAAAAACATAAGTGAAGTTCTACAGAAAATTTTCTCACATACAAGAACAATCCATGAGTCCAGGAAGGAATTTCTTAAGAGATACAGAAAGCTGTTAACTCATCTAGTCAAAGCAGTTGTGTCCTACCCATTTGACTTTTTGTGTGTTTATCACCACTATTTTTGGCTAGTAACATGCCTCAAAATAATATTATCAGATGGTACATGTGGATTCGGCTCTTCTGAAACCTAGATGAAAGGCAGTTCATTTATCCTGATTAAGAGTTAGTTGCCACAGGTATATGTCTTGACCAATCTCAGTGCTTCTCAAGCATAGTGAATCAGGAGAGCAGAGCAGTGTCCTGGAGCATGACACAAGAGTCCGAGTGTTGTATGGCTTTGTAGCTTATGATAATCTGTCACAGTGTGCTGATAACGCCAGTCATGAAACCATGGGATTCAATGCGCACACTTCAAAGAACCAGAGTGTTCACATTGACAATTTTCAATGCAGTACGAAAAGAAAAGTATCATTTTGCAGATTGCACCACCTTTTCCAAATGTACTCAATCACATGACTCTTTGGAAAAAACGTACTCTGTTGACGTGACCAAATAAATTGAAATTTGGCACCATTCTTGGCATTCAATCATTTAGACAAATCTTTGGAGTTAATTAAGAGCAAAGAACATACATTTTAAACATCACACCTTTCAGATAGTTTACCCCCCCCAAATGCAAGCACACTCTCACAAGAAGGCAGAATTCAATTCTTGTATGGAACTCTATGATAAAATGGACTCTGAACTGTTTTCAAAGATGACCGGAAGATCGCGCCACCTCCCAGCCTGCTGCCCAAGCAGGCGTGCGCATTGTAGCAATTTATCGAAATACGATTCTTTCCACATAAGACACGAGATCACATTGTTTGAGAATCTGGAGCTGAGCAGTTTCCTCACGACCCAACTCACTCATGTAAGGAAGCTAATACACATATTGGCTGTATTCAAATATGGATTTCTACATTGGCAAGCATTACTAGTACAGTAATTCCTACTCCATGCACCAGCTGTTTATAGTGCTCCAAGGATAGCAGCTCACATATGCATCACAAATAACAAATGGAATCCTTAAGGAAAACATTTAATTTTGCCCAAAGGTAATAAGAACAATTTCTTCAATACTTCTCTGAATGTGAATTTGTGAAATGATGCACGATTCTTGTAGCAGAAGAATTGCATCCACAGTTGATTCAGAGTTTGTGTTCATGCCTCTCGCAATCCACAGATATCTGTTACATATCATAATCTAAAATGCTTATTACAGCTCAATTGCACTGTGTTATCTGTTTCAAACAGAAGATAAATTGTGCGAAAAAGCTCTTAAAAAGAAGTAAGAAAATAATTGATTACAATTAGCTACATTTGGTAACTATTGAATTTCCTTTGCTGTCAGTATTATCATTGTTTATTTAGTAACATTTTCTTCTGGTACACTTCTGGATATTACTTTTCATATTCAGCAGCTTTAACAACTGAGTAATGTAGCTGCAATTAAATTTCTTAATGAGATTTAAGAACCCTAAATATTTGACATAGCTGGCACAATCTGCAAAAAGATGCTGCATTGAAAATTTCCTGTTCTCTTAATAGAGAACTTTCCTACATTAAATATATTTGAGGAAGTATGGATTTAACTGAAACACGTTAGCAGCTCAGGAATCCATTAATACTGTGAATTAAAATGAACTTTTAGAACATATTTAAATTTGATGTTTGTACTGAATTCAAACATTTTTATCTTTTACTGAAAAACTGAAATTATGTCAAAACAAAATTATGTTTAAAAACTTCAGTATGTTAAAAAATGAAACCATTAAATTAGAAATTTTTACTACACATAAACTACCAATTTACCCTGTCAGCCACCATCTTCTCAAGTTCTTCATTCCGGGCAGCAAAATCCTCGTGTTGTTCAAAATGAGCGGTATACTCAACCCTTGCATCTTCCAGCAATTTGTTGAGTTTCTGTAACAGAATTTATAAATACTTGGTTCATAAATGAAGTTCCTGTGAACTTCTCTGCCACTGAAGTGAGAGGACAAAGAAAAGGCACCACAGAACAAATTGTGCAGGAGGCAAAAAATCGAAGAAACTAAAACATATGCTAAATTCACTTTACTAACTAGGAAGAATGATTAAGCACATTTGCATGCGGCGATACTGTAACGGTTAGCGTATCTGACTGTTATACCCAAGTTCGTGGATTCAAACCCAATCAAAGCCGGGGATTTTTAAGGGCGAAAAAATCCTTCCTACGCCTTCCTTCAGAGGGAAAGTAAAGCCGGCTGTCCCATTTTAGAAGATTTACTACACTATAAAAGATTTTCTCAAGCCTAAATGTCACCTCTTAGCTAAATTCAAATCGGCTGTTTTATCGCCCAATAAATACCTCCTATCTTTGCTACTTAGTGGAAGGAGCGTAGCAAAATTTGTGTGGTCAGACAGAAGAGTGGGCCTGAGTCTCCCCAAGTAAATAAGGCACCAATTCATTTCAATATTCTGTTGATCTTATTTGCACTACCAGAAAGATTTAAATTTTGTACTCATATCATTAAGAACGCTTAAGAGGAAGTAAGACGGGAAGTTGGTTACTACGGGATGATCCTACCACAGAGCACAATTTGTCATTTGAGAGAAAAAGTGGAACAAGAAAGTTTTGTAAGCGAAAATGGTTCTTTCACTAATCATGTGCATGGAAAATAAAAAACAACAGTGGTTTTAACAATAAAGTGTAGCAGTAACAGTAAAGTAATCGCGTTATGTTAATATGTTAAGTTTGCATTTTCTTAACACTGATATAGAAAACTATCCACGGTAAACTGTATTTCAATTCTTAATTTTGTGTTGAGCTAACAATGTTTTCAAATTAAAGATATTATAAAAATTTTTGAATGTAAATTATTTAAAAACCTGATGTGATACAGGGAAATTGAAAGCATTTATGTCATCCTTGCACTTTAAATATATAAAATCTGTTATTGGATCTAAAAAAAGTGTCCTAAAATATTTTTTTTACATGTTATCAACCAATCTCTACCCTTAGCACCGTACCAAACCTTTTTGAATACATTGTGAGTGACAAATTGGAAGTAACACTATACTCTTATATACCACTAAGAAAATTTGGATTGATAAGAAGGAAAACTTAAGCTAACCTTGCTTAGCACATTTAATACTTATATGACTGTAAAAGTTAAAATATCACGTGGACAGTATTTATGCTGATTTAAGCAAAGTTTTTTATTCAGTTACCTAACAATTACTTTAACAATTACCAAACAACAGAACAGTTCACAAATTATCTTATAAGTAGTATTCAATTTGTAAAATACAAGAATTGTACACGGTTCTGTCAGGAGTGCCTTAAGGACCTCACCTGAGTTTTCTTGTTTATTCTTTTTTATTAATAATGTTCATTTAATTCTTAATAACGTTGATTTAATATTTTGCAGGACTGTTCAGAGTTGTAACTGGATTGGATAATGCTACAATGTTGCAAAGTGTTCTGAATCTTTTTGCAGAACGGTGCATTGATAATGACTTAAATTTAAATCCTACAAAATGTAAATGCATTATGTTCTGGTGATCTCTATTACTTGTGCAGTATGAAATTGATTCGGTTCCATTACAAAAAGTTATGACTTAAGGATTTAGAAGTCATTTTTGATCGAAAAAACTTTAACTATGTTGTTTACAGCAAACAAGTCCATAAACAATGTGTCTCATGATATCTCTTGTAATTTTATCAACCAAAGTTATTGTAAATTCCTGTCTTCAGCAAGAAACAGTTTATTAGAATATTCATCAATTACTGTAAGCACTCTCGTGCAGTATCCAACTTGTTATTCTTTTGTATTTTGTGTGGCATCTTTGCAGGGGCAATAATTCACAGACGTGAACAGTTTGTAATTTATTGTTTTTTTTTCAAATATGCTCCAACACCTGAATACTATTCATAATAATTACAATCAACAAGATCGACCCGTTACTAGAAGGAATGTTCCTGGTCACCACAACCGCTGATAATTTGATATCTTGTTCGGTGTGAGACACCAGTTGACCTACGAGCGCATACAAGCGGGTATGCCACTTCTCCCATCTCAACGCCGGCACGCGTGCTTCAGTTCTCTGCCTCAGTAGCCTATGCATTGAAATGCTGCGCCTCGCAAAACCCACACGACATCCTACCGACGTGCCCAAGAATCAGAAGAAAGAGTTTAGGTCCGGGGTCTGCTTATATTGCTTTCTGGCTTGGTGGACGGATCTGCGTCATCTCGCTGTTTACGCCGACACGTTTCCAGAGCCGGCATGTCTACAGGGTTCACAAGTTTCCTCCATGTGGTAAAAGGGTTTCAGAAGTGGTCAACCACGACACAGCACCTTCCCTTCCGCTCCCTAGGTTTGCCATTGTGCAGCTGGCATCCCTTCGCACGAGTGCTGCCTGCTGTCATAAACTACTTCCTCGTGCATTTCATGTCCATGAAATACATGTGGCTAATATTTTGTCTAGTTTGAACCAAGCAACTGATACAATGCCGCATTTGCTACAAGAACATAACGTATGCAAAAGAAAATGCAAAATGTGATTGATGCAAAAAAGTATTGAGGATAGAGATTTAGGTACGTGATAAACGTAAAAAAAGAAGACAAACAAACACTTCTTTAAAGAAAGTCGTTTAATTTTTTAAATATGAATATCAGAGTATAGTTTTACAAATTTTCGAAATTGCAAATATGTATTTTCAGCACTTATTTTATAGAATCTTGCAGAGTTATATAGTTGTAAAGGGTCATCACTAAATTACGTACTGTTAAAGAGGGAAAGGGGTCATTGTTTAGTGTTACAAAACGCTGATATTTCTAAAAATGTTAAATACGAATCAAAATAATTTCTTTCATTCAGTTTTACACTAAAACATTAAAATAATAGCAAATTAAATTGAAATTATATATAGATTAATGTTTTGATAAATAAATCATTTTAAAATTTTAATTATATTTTCATTAATAATTGTATACTTATTGAATCTCTTAGATTACAAAGAAAATATTTAAAACTTATAGTATATTCAAGAATCCAATTAAATTGCCACAGCAAACAGTGTCCATGCATCTTTCATGACAGCATGTGTACAGCTAGTTGTCATATTTTGTAACCTATGCATTCTTCATTCAATAATTGTCGCTACACTAGTATTTATTTAACTGCACATTTGACGTAAATCAGCTGTTCACAGTTTCATCCAAGGGGGATCTTGAACATCTTCATAATAATGTTACACTAGAGACATTTAAACTCCCAATTAGGTGAAACAGCAACAGTTGATTTACATCAAGTGCATGATTTAATTAATTGTACTATAATTTTATGCGAGGTTCAGTTCCCTCAGCTAATTGAGACTTTAATTATCGAAAATTTTAATACACATCACAAAATTAATACAACTTATTGTTACAGCTTTATAATTTATTTTTACGTATTGAAAATGGGGGACTGGTGTCTGGCTGTGACATGTATGTAATTATTTAGGGAGTGTTCAAACATGCATTACAGGGTGTAGAGAGAGAACTCAAAATATTCCAAATTCGTATTTCATAATTTATGGTTGGCCCCAAGGAGATATTTAAGAGGAGTTATTTCAAAAATTAATTAGTAATTCCATTTGTTTACTAGCATTAGTTAAACTTGGGTAGTTCCTGCTTCACGCGCAAAGGCCTCTTCACGATGGAATATCTCGGCACAACCAAGAAAGACATGAAATGCCATGAGATATTCCACCATGAAGGCAAGTCCTTACCTGCCAAAAAAAATAAGAACCCAGATATAGTTATTTATCAGCAGCATCTCTAGATATTTTTGTGTGTGCATTACTATACCAATTTCTTTTATAGAGACGAACAGAAGGGATTCCATTTAAGATTGTTTATTTTATGCTCAATTTAACGAATAATAAATGGAGCAGGAAAGATGCTATCTTCTATTGAAGGGGTGACCCGAATGAAGGCCGGTGGGTTTGGCCCTTTTGAATACCTGCACAATAGTCTGGAACTTACACGAGTATATACTGTTTAAAACTTCAAGAGCTCTACAGGGCAGCAGCAAAAATGATCCTGATCCAAACCACAAATGCATATTTTTCCAAAGAGTAGCATGTGTTCAGCTCGAGAACCAATAAATTAAATATTTTAACAAAAAAAGTCTTCATGAACACTGCAATAATATAATATAGTATATACACACTATAATAGTTCTTCACATACCAAGAATATCAAAAAGTTGCTGTACAACAATGTAACAGGTGATTGCAATAGCAAATATTTAATTACATACCAACCTTCGTTGGAGACTTTCAGTCTCACGACTGCATCATAAGCAACGTCACACTGAGAACGAAAATTCAGATGGAATACGCAGAATGAGAATAGGCGGAACACGATCAAATACTCTCATTCTTCAGTCAAAATGTAAGTTTTTCATAGCTTTTGGATTTTTACCAACATTGTGGGTATCTAACAAAACCATAGGCACTTCTCAAGAGGCCAGAGGAAGTATAGTTTTCTTTCTATTTCTGTGCGCATAGGCTTGATTTTGAGTTATTTGTAACACATTCAATTTAGTGAATGACTTTTGGCAATACAGAAAATTATTACAAACTATACTCGCAACATTGTGTCATCAGCAAGGTGCAGGCACATTAAGCCCCTTGAATCCCTTTGGTTGCGCCACTGGTAAAAAGCATTCTACACAATTTTTCAATTAAACTAAATAAATAATATAATATCTCACCTCAATGTCACTATTTCTTTCTTTTACCAAGTTCTGATATTTGAAAAGTTGTTCCTTAAGAACTTTGATACCGTCCTCCATAGCATCTTCTCCTCCATCTTGGGCTGTGGCCTAAAAATTAAGGATATTTTTATAACAGATTAATCCCTCAGGCAACTAGGCCCAGAAAAACAGATTGAAAGTATTTTAATTGCAGAGCACTTTTAATTTCTAATTTTTAACCTTATTAATTTTTAACGCTGTCTCCAATTCTTGTTTCACTGTTGCCAATTCAAACTGAAGTTTTGAATGTTTAGTCTGTAGAGCAATATGATCAATTTTCATTTTCTCAGCATTTTCTACAAGGCCCATTAAGGCCTCTACTTTGTTCTGGAGAAATTTGATCTTTTCTTTGTCATCTTCTTCTGCGACAATATCATCATCACCATCATCAGCATCATCATCATCCTCATCTTCAGAGTCTTCAATCCGACTGCGTTTTCCGGCATTTTTCAAGTACATCTGATACAAATTAGCATTAAGCTCTTCACATTCTGCGAATACCTCCCTTTCATTTTTTAAGCGCTGTCTGAAAACAAACAAAAAAGACAAATTTAAAACAAACAGCACCTACCTATATAGTGTTGCAAATTACTTCGTATATATTTAAATTTTTGAGATATCAGTGATAGGCATAAAATAAAAAAACGATCAAACATAAAAAGTATATTCTGATGCGTGTGTGCATTTGAATTCGTTGAGCTCATTAGGGTTGTAAAGTGAATTGTGAATAAATACTACTTTATTTTTTTTGGAAACAAGGCAGATAATTTGTAGTTAGTTGCCATCAATTGAAGTAAATGTACTAAACAAAACATAGTCGTTAGTGGTTGTTTGCCCCGAGACTACTTTTCTTGTACCAACTAGCAAGGAAGAAATCTTAAATATAAATAAACCTGCTGGGACAGATAAGTGTTAACATTTTAAAAAGATTTGCTCCTTACATTGTTGAAAATTAGTAATGCAATAGATGGAAATTAACCAGGTTTGTCCATTTCTTAGACTTGGCAAAGCACTTGAGACATTGAACCATAAAATTCTACTACATAAATTTCTACTACAATTTTGGATTTATTTCAAAACAAGAACGAAAGTATCACTTTCAATTTATTTCAAAACTACCTGTCTAGTAGGAAACAAGTTGTCATAATTAATGACTATTAATGATAAGTTGGAAGAAACTTATAATAGTTCCTTGAGGATTACCACAAGACCCCTATTTGCCACCTTGTATAGGAGTGATGTATTTCAAGTGTTGTCAAAGAGCGAAATCGTATCCTTTGCGGATGATACTATTTTTATTGTTAAACGTAATTTGTGGTAGTATATACAAAATGTGGCACAACAAAGTGAGTGCAAATACCTTGAGCTTGAATATAGCTAAATCTGTATTTGTGACAAACAGCAGCTTCATTGAGGGTTTACTAAGAAATTTCACTCAATTAAGTGGAATGATTCCGTAATGTGTATTTGTCCCAACATAAAGAAGGTGGAATCAATTGTAACCTCAAAATTGAAACACCATGTATCCTAAATTAAGATATTTGATTTGTAACTTCTAAAAATGGTATTTTGATTTTGATGAAAAACAGTTCATATACTACACCTTGTTTTGGGTGGGAACATTATTTAAAGTTCCATTTCTAATAAGCAGATTTTATTCAAAATAAACTTTAAATTTCAATATTGTAACACTGTTTACTATAACAGTTGCGAAGCTCTAAGGGGAGGAGAATTCATCCATTTGACACTAGTGCTCCTGGTAGCCAGCAAGAGGCATCTGTGTTTAAGATAACAGAGGGCTGCTTAGTAATTCAAATTTTTTAATGCTTAAAATTTCAGAACACTTAAAACAGCACATAGGTAAGTGCATTACGTCTGAAAATTTGCAGTGTATATATAATGAAACGCTCATTCCAAGTTTATCATAAAATTTATTACTATCACTTTCCTGTTTCCTCTTACACTATTTATTACCCTCACTTATTATAGAGGACTACATTTACTGTGCAGAAAGAAAACAAGGGATCATCTCAGCATTTGCTCTATGAATAAAGGAAAACAGGACAAAAACCTTGCTGAGATTAAGCTCCTTCACCTAGTTAAAATGATAATTTTAGTAAGATAAATTAAAAATGATAAAACAGCATAAATCAATATTTCCATGGGATTTATTAGTTGACATGGAATCTTTCTTAACATCCAACTTAATCTAAACATTGTACATTAAACTAAATTTATCTTAACATCTTGAACTGCCAAAAAAGTATATACAAAACCATATTGAAGGTAAACAAGAAAACATTGGAATCAGCTAATTGCTAATGCACTTTAAAAAACATTTACAAACAATTTTGTTAACGCTTTCCTGGCTATATCTTTAAAAAACCTAAAGGAAGATTCATTTGGCAAATTCTACTGATTATAGCTACAAATTATAGCATTTAAGGCATTTCCACACGATGTTTGCATTTTTTATCAAGCATCAATGTATGCAGGATGAAAATGTAATGTCTTAATTTCACAATGGCAAGTGAGCTAAGAGCGGATAATAAATAATATTCAATAGATTCAACGTACTGCATTAAAATTGTATTCCTATCATCATTTACCATCAAGCAAACCACATGTAAACTGCATGCAACTAACGTGCCTCTAGAAATTGGTGCAGCCTCTTGCACGTCACTGGGAGCACTGAGGTCGAACCGGATTTATAAAATTTAAATAAATAAATAAATAAATAAAAGAGCTTGCTTTAGTCGCTAGTGTAGTTCATGAACAGATGGACAATGATTTGCCATCAATAAACTTATGATGTCCAAGTCTCACCAACTGTGGATTCTGACTACATGTTAAAGGAAGCAATTTTTGCCACACAACAAGATTTATCCACTTTTTCCTTACTAGAGTTGGACAAAGAGTTTCTAGTTTTTAACGTATTGTGAAAGAAATGTTAAATTATTGTGAAAGAAATGTTAAATTATTGTGAAACTTTTTGTGCAAGAATGTGAAAATTTCATTTTGTTTATTTTTTTAATCAAGCCAACAAAAAAACTGGTCAATAAGAGATAAACAATAATACATGAAGTTGGCAAGGACAAGAAGAGTTTTCTGAGGAAACGTGCTCAATGAATTTCCTTGAAAAATTAAAAAAGTAAATAAACAAAAACAACTTACTTGTAACTGTTCTCCATGTCTTGCATTATTTTACGGAAATGGGTATAAGCTTCCCTTCTTATTTGTATTTCCAAAGTCATATTTTTATTCTTCTCCTCTTGTACATTCTTCTTGAGTTCTTCAATATAATCAAGAAGTTTCTAAATTCAAAATAATTTATAGAAAGATTATTTACATAAAGAATTATTTCAGCACTATAAACTGAACTCGTACTAGGCAGTTAAGTTAGAGAGCAATGTTTAAGTTGCACACGATAATTGCAATGAATTACAAGTTTAATTTTTAGACAAATCAGTCATTATAAACCTTGAATACTTGGTTATTGTTAAAATGATTTGAAAACGAAAATGTTAGCTCATGTATTCCTTGAAAACTTTCTCGGCTGAAAGACTTAACAGAAAGGCATTAAATAAAAATATAATACATACTAAGTAGCGACTGTTCTCTGGAACCTCTTCGATGCCTTCCATAGAAGATTGGAAAGTTGCTGGAAGAAGATTGAAAAATTGTCACTAACATTCCACAACAAATGTGTACATTTTTGCAATCCTCACTGCAAATTGCATAATTGTAATACATATTTGCAAATTGAAAAAAGCCCACAAAGCCTGTTTATTACCCCCATCAATTGTATGGGTTTAATAAAAATGAGAATCATTAAAAAAATTGTTTCTCCCCTCCTTATCTTTCTTTCTTCTATTCAAAGATTATCACAAAGTGCAAATATGCTAATTGATTGCATTTTCCTTGCAAGTAATTTGCGATGAAAGCAGTGTTTGGTTCCATAATTCAATTGATAGAGATGTCTGGATAACCGAAGACCCTGGGATCGGATCCAAGAGACCTCAAATATTTGCAGTTTGAGACAATCTATTTTTAGTATATTTATTTGGAGTATTTGTAGTTTAACAGTAATAACAAAAAAAATTTCTACACAAAAAGTAGATCTCAACCAACATGTAGACGTTTAATTATGTAAATACAAAATCATTTATACCATTTAAACCACTTCAAAAATAGTGGCATATTTGTTATAACTCTAAGAGTTGGAAACAAATTATAAGTCTATTAACAAAGATACATATATTTATATGTCAAGAGTTCTTTCAATAATGCAATGTGTGTGCAATTCATGGTAATGTAATGTCTAAGAATAACAGATTATTCTTCTCTACCGGCGATATATTGTTCTATAATTATGTAAAATTGTTTCCAGGATATATTTTATGAATACTGTAAGCACAAAGTTCTGTTTTTTGATAATCGACAACAGATTCTTCCCAACCCAAATTATTTTGCTACTTTTAAATAGGTTCACTATTAGCTGAAAAGGTGATATTACGGATGTTAATATACATTGGATATCCAAATAGATTGAGAGCTGTGCACCTGACCCAGTTACTTCAACACTCAAGAAGTACCCATTCTGGCCACTTAGTTCAAATGTTGATTAACTCCTGCACCTTATTGTAGATGTGTCCCCTCTCATTATGTATAACTCCATGGCTTATACTTCATGAATTCTGAAATTATATACTTTCTTCCATTTTTTCGCATTTCTTATTTTGCCCTTTTGTTAGTTGAGCAGCGCTTCTTCAAAAAATTCATCTCCATTGCCAGTTTATGAATTTTTACTTTATTTCCACGTTTCTGCTCCACGTCACTATGAATTGTACTATTGGTTTGTAAAACAAAATCGTATTATTATTTTAATTTTTTTGTCCCACAATATGCCATTTAAGATAGAAGTTCATACTTTTGTTAATATTCTCCTCTTCATTACTATCTTTGATAATTTTCGTACCTAAATATTGAAGTGCAATATTTAGCAGTTTTTTTTTAGGTACTTTTGAATTTTCTTCATGTTATCGCAATAATGGAAGACTTGTGGCAAACATCACGGAAGTTCACAGCCTGCATTATTTTTTCACTATATCAATCACCCATTTATATGTACTATAAAGGAATCTCGAGAAGAAGCAACTCTTGCTGCTCAAACAGGACAAACGTCTTGCTTCTCTAGTTGCCCTCAGTAAATGTTATGTAATAACATGTAAACCACAATTTCCAAATTAACAAATCTCAAGTCATCAATTTTTGAGAAATGCATTTACAATCTCAGATCATAAGGTGCCAATATTAAATAGTTTCAAGCAATAGATTTTTTCATACAAAACTTTAAATAAAAATACACGTCTGGCTTTGAATAAGGTATGCAGGTACACAAGTATAAGGTATACAATATATTTATGATGAGTTTTGTAGCCTTACAATATTCCACGCAAGTAGTATTCGAGAAAATAACATAATTAAGTTAATAAATAATACAATGCAGATAAGCATGGCAAACAAATGCAAATAGATAAAAAAGCTTAATTATTAAACACTACAGAATTGAAATATTCTACAAATATATAAAAATATTAGTTTGTATTAACGCGAACAAAAGGCAGCCCCCAACAATAATGATCACCTTCTGTAATCAGTGTGGTGTGACAAGAATAGCTTACAACAAGCAACAATGACCTGTAATTCATATAAGATACACACTTTGCAAAATTTGCATTGAAACATCACTAGGAAGAAAATTAAACTGGATACAAAAATATAATAATTCAATATTATGCAATTTTTATATAAATCAAATTTACTAGTTTTTACATGCATTACTCTGTATTCAGTTGTATAACTAACAAAAACCAAATCATCTATTTGTTTTCATAATAACAGAATTACAGGAAATTTAAAATGAAACAATAAAAGTGTAATGTACAAATAATAATTAATCATAGAATGAAATATGAAATAATATACAAATTATAACTCACGTAGCACCAAACTGCGTAGCATCATCAATCATTTTACGTTCACATAACAGTAAATTGGAAGCTGGCAATTACACAAAAATTACTCATTTTCAAAAAAAATCAAAATGACCCAGACGATATGTTTATGATGAACATATAACGAACTAGTGGGGCAGGGAGGAGAGGGAAGGAGACGGAGAGGAGAGGAGAGGGGAGATGAAGAGGAGAAGAGAGAGAGGGGAGAGAGAGAGGGAGAGAAGAGAGAGGGAGAGAGAGGGGAGAGAGAGAGGAGAGAGAGAGGGAGAAGAGAGGGAAGAGAGAGAGAGAGAGAGGGGAGAGAAGAGGGAGAGAGAGAGGGACGAGAGAGAGAGAGGGAGAGAGAGAGAGGGAGAGAGAGAGAGAAGGTTTCGCGAGAGAGAGGAGAGAGAGGAGAGAGAGAGAGAGAGAGGGAGAGAGAAGAGAAGAGGGAGAGAGGGATGGGGAGAAGAGAGAGAGGAGAGGGAGGGAGAGAGAGAGAAGGGAGGGAGGGAGAGAGAGAGGGAGAGGGAGGGAGAGAGAGAGAGAGGGAGAGAGGAGAGAGGAGGAGAGAGAGAGAGAGAGAGAGGAAGAGAGAGAGGGAGAGAGAGGAGAGAGAAGCCATTTGTTTGCTAATTTTTGAAAAAAACAAAGTATTCAACTTTAAATGAACTTTGTGTTATATTCAAGAGGGCAATTCTTCCATCTGTTCGAAAAGTTTGAAGAAAAATATGGAGCAGTGTTAGAGAAAATAGCTTTTGAATATTTCTGAAAATGCGGAATTTTGGGTTAGTTTTCACACAAAACTGTTGAGATTTTGAGAAACTTAATATACAATTTAAAGCACACATACTTAAATACAACAATGTGAACAAATTGCTGCTAGGATGAATGTTAATGATGAAAGAGACAAAAGAAATACATTTTTGTAAGGTTTGAAAAAATATAAGAATAAAGCCGTAAGGCATCTGCATGCCATCTGATTGAGAGCATTTAGCACTATTTCTTCTAATAGTTTAAAGAAAAATTTGAAGCCTTCGAGATTTTTTTTAAATTAAACATATTGCTTGCAATGTTTTGTTTTTTTATTTCCTGCTTCTATTAAATACACGCAACACGTCCCCTTGCTTCTAGGATCATTGAGTAATCCGTTATTTCCTATAGGAGTAATACTACTTTATTATGCAACAGGCACCCACAAGGGCCGCTGGGTAGTCAATGTCACGTCAGTGAATCGCCGATAGGTACCATCTTCGCCCCTCAAGCAATTCCTGTAAACTAATTTTACTGATATGCAAACAGAATCGTAATTTTTCATGAAGGTGTAAAAAACGAATTGAATTAAATTTTTTTTTACTCTTCCAACATACAATTCCAAAATTGTCCAATTCTTCTGAAAATTACATTGTTTGATTGCATTCTCAAGACTCCTCATTTATAAAATCACTGTGGACCTTTCTTCTTTCCCTCATTCTCTTATTATTATAATGCCCTACATTTTAACTTAAGTATTATATACCAAATTGCAATTTAGATTTCCGGACTCCGTATTTTTATAAGTAGTTCCCCTTGCTTCTCTGAAGAGATAGTACTAGTTTGGACTATAACAATAAGTCTTGAAAGTATTTTCTGTTGTTAGAATGTAAATACAGTACAATCATGCCTTTATGTTCCCGGAATTTATGTTTTCATTCACTTTACGCCAATTTTTTGCGGTCCCTTTTTCCTATGTTCATAATGTTAAATTATCCCCACTTTTACACGATAAAAATTACATTTTCCCTGCTATTTTCACTTTTTGATGCCATCACGGATCTGTGAATGCCATTTTGTTTGCATGATATTTTAGCAATCTTTCACAATAAGTTATCTTGTTGGCTACAAATTCCGGTCTTGTTTGGAGTTCATTCATGGTAGAAAGGAGTCCCTTTCTGCTCATAGCGTAGTGTGCTCCTTGTTATAGTAGTATCAAAACCAATATGTGTTGGATATCTTAGTTATATGCTTTTAAATAAGTTTTTGTTTTCATAGTTGTTAATTTTGCCCTTTCACAGATTTAAAAATAAAGAATGTGTCTTTACAGAAAGCCTATAGAGAAAGTATTGCGTTAGCTCAAAAGTTGGGGATATCGGTTTCGGCTGTGAACACAATGGTAACAAACGAGGACTCAATTATTAAAAGGGTAAATTAAAGGACAATTTTGCAAGTAGAGGAAGTATTCCAGCTATTTAAAGTATGTAGAGCTGGAGGAAATCCTGAAAAATTGGTTCCAGATGGCACATGCTTCGAACGTGTGTTACATGAAAAAGCCCTGAATGTGGCGGATAACCTTTTGACCGAGTACTTTTCCCACATCAAATGGCTGGCTTGACCATTTCAAAATGCGGTACAATAGTTTTTACGGTTGTTTGTGGAGAAGGAAATGCCATGCCAGAAGAAAGTGTTTAAGAATGGCAAGAGGGGAAACTGATTGATGTTGTGAAGAAGTGTTCACCAAAAGACATTTTCAACATAGATAAAAATTTTCCTATTTTGTGTGTTTTACCAAACAAAACTCTCAAGTTTAAAGACAAGTTGCCATAGAGGCAAAAACAGTATACTTAGACTTACTGTAATGTTGAGAGCCAATGCTGACTGGCCTGAAAAGCTTTGCCCATTTGTTAAAGGAAAGTCCAAGAAACCTTGATGCTTCAAGAAAGTGAAAACATTGCCCACAAAATACGAGGCCAATAAAAAGCTTGGATGACCTTCGATGTTTTGAGAAGCAAATATATGCTCTTGATGCAAAGATGGGAGCACAAACAGAAGAATTCTTTATTTGTTGATCAGTACTCTCCACATTCAAAGAAAATAAACTTCAGAAATATTAGAATTTAATTCTTGCCAGCAAACTGCACAAACAAGGTAGGATTGGATTTAGTAATAATCCATTTTTCGAGACCTACTAGAGAGAAAACGTGCAGAGATTATTAGATTAGATGGAGTCAGGGAAGGACACAATGACTTACAAAACATGTATCCTCAATGCACTGCATTAGCAAAGGCATGGAAGGACATGAGTGAATCCACCATATGTAAGACTTTCAGGAAAGCTTGTTTTATCCAAATCCATGTGGAGAAGAAGACAGTTATCTTATTTCTGCATTGGAGAAATTGAAAATGGATTATGAAGTTAACGACTTCCTCCATTTTGATGAACTTGCAATTGCACTAAGTGTTATCAATTCCATCGGTAGAAAGTTTAATCAATTCAGTTGAAGAAGAAAGTGACAGTGATAGTGAGTTTGATGATAATAATGGTGATGTTAAAAGTTTGGACCATGTGTATGATCTTTAAAAGCAAGCTGAAATAATTCACCAGAAGGCAAAATATTTCTTTCTGCCTTCACTTAACTTAAAAACTTTCTTCCGCAAGTTTTCATTGTAATCATACACAACTTTTGTAAATACTTTTTGGGGCCTGACGCCCGTTTTCTTAGTTTCCTCAATTTTATTTGCATAAAAATAAGTTTCTGATGCATGACAAAAATGTAGTGTGGTACATATAGACATTTGCCAAGAAACCGCAATTGGTACTCTCATTTTCTTTCACAATTTTCATCAAATTGCAAATTACTTCCTGTAAGATCACGCATGCCTTCTACGATATTCCGACATGAACAAAAAGTGGATTTAATAGTTTTTTCTCAGTCAATATGCACCACATCATGAAACCAAACTTCTGATATCTCGCTTGTTTTCGCTAAGTGTCCACCCAAGAATGAAACTATCTGCTCATAAGTACTAATCAATTCTGGCTAAATACTTCGGATTGCAATCACTCTGGATTCATCAAAAAATGGGCTTAATCATGCAGTTTTCTATTCTTTACCTAAGGTCCTATTGATCTAAGTATGTAGATTATTATTTTATTTATTAAAACTTCAAAACTTTCTCTTTCACAATTGGTATTTTCAAAAGACCACACAAACTTTCGTGTAGAAAGGGAGATCTATGCCACACGTTTTAGCGCAGAGAAAACTACAGAGATTATATCCTTTGGTATATCCGCCAATGGAACAATCCAAAGAAAGCATATTCTATCTAATATTACATCTCTTTCAAAATACTAAGCTTCTATGAACCTTTGGTCCTGGCGCCACAATGGAATTTGGCTGTTCCCCTGCAACTATTTATTTGTCTATAAAAATTGTGTACATCATAATAAGCATAATTGTATCTATATATAGATATAGTGGTTTAGGAAAGTATTTTCCATACAAAAAATTACAGATTTTTCAACGAATGGTATAGTAAAAAAAATAATTAAAAATAGCATTGCATTGCATTATAAAACATTGAGAAGAAATGTGTTAATAATAAAAAATATAACTGCACTAATACTTACTTGAAAGTTTTGACATGTACATAGAAAAACTTGACCTACGCAAAGAACATACAGTGGAATCATGCACTCTGTCAAATTGGAGCTGCAACAAAAACATAATTTACTAACATCATATTAAATTGCAAATGAAGTATTTATACAGTAACAAGTTAATACATACTTCCATTGCAATTGCAGAAAATTTTAGTACATTCAGGGTTTCATCGAATAATTCTTCATCTTGATTGATGTTGACAATCATAGTGAGAACTTCTTTACCTTCCAAGGCTCTCTGGAACAATCTAGTCAGTTTACTTTCACGACAAGGTAATAACCTTGTATCTCTGTTCTTCTGATTGTGCCTAAAAAAATAAGATTTTAAAAAAAGATTAAACAGTTTTAAGAATAAAAATGTTTCTCCTACACAACAGATGACTAGGGCCTAATGAGAAATTAAACGAAGGATCTTGTAACATATGTAGATTTATTTACAAATATTGTGAAGGATAGCTTCAGGTATAATATAGAATGGTTTCGTATTTTGAATGAACTTTTGCAATTTATGGAAAATAGGGAATTTTAATGAAAACAATATCTGTATCATCCTCTCAAGTGCACTTTACACTATCCGACAACAAAATTTAATCAAAATAGTTGGACCAGTTTTTTGAAAATCATGAAAATGTCTCACGGGTTTCGTGTAAAATTATGCTACTCAATCTATTACCAGAAAACATTAAAACCTACAAGAATAACAAATGTTTTTGAAAAGATGAGAACTGTTGTTGATGAGTTACACCAACAATTTTGATGGTAGAGGATTGTACTTCTTGCTACCCTTTTTGTAATGATTTTATCATTTTTTTATTTCTTCAAATTAATCATAGTCCTTAATGGTGTAATTCATAATTTTAAAAGGAACACCACCATCCAAAGTTGTGTAAGTAAGTATTTCATACATTTTATGGGAAGTATGATTTTGAGGAAACTGGGAATGTTAGAAGTACTAGTATAATAATAGACTGTGCTCCCCACACCTTGTTCGCGGTCATGCTAATAATGCTGAACAAATTGTGACATCACAATGATTGTTAATTAAGGAAACCAAAACAAAACACTTCACTGTATTCATTACTAACAAAGAATACCAATGGTTTCTTAAGAAAGAAGAAATCAGAACTAAAATTCTTAGTAGCGTAAATAATTGTCTTTACTTTTGAGCATGTAGTTAACAATTGCTTTATTAAGGCTAGTTGCCATCATTAGATAATTTCTACAATATTTTATGATTAGTGTAGCCATTATAGAAAAACTAATTCACTCTAAAATTATCACAGGTGTTTCAATCATCTCTTCAAAAAATGCAGACATGGCAACTCTGATGGGATACCATCAGAGAGAAATGTGCTCTATGAATAAAACTAATAATCCTAGAAGTGCAACAAGAACTGTGAGGTTTTAAAAAATTAATTTAATGTGGAGATCTATCTGTCTGTTTACCATTGTTCTAAGGTGGTTTTAAGGCCAATTTTCTAGCAATAAAAAGGATCATGAAGGACATTTCTTAATTAATGTGCAAGCAAAAATAATCAGTTCCTCAGGGCATAAGGTATGCCATTAAAATACTGTTCATAAGCAAACACACTTTACACTGGTTCTTTAACTCACCTCAAAATTTCAAGACACTTTCCTAAAACATGAAGAGATGTATTAATGCTTTGAGATTCCTTCATTCTTTCTCCAGCATTTTTTGTTTTCTTTGCTCTTTCAGCACCGGCAAGATCAACAAATGTGCACCTAATAAAGAAAGACGATTAATGAGGTAGAAGACAAACATCACTTAAAAATTAAATATCCAAAGAATACTAACGAGCTCAATGTTGTGAATTGTGGTAATTCAACATTTAAATGTTTTACCAACTTAATGGAGAAAATACTGTGTGATCTACTGGACAAATGATTCACACTAGTGGAAGCCTGGTGAAGATTGTGCTGACCAAACAAAAAAACCTTGTATGCTTCATCAGCTGAGTGAACACATACTTCGGTGAGACCTTTAATAAACACTTCTCTCTTGTCATTTTCACCCATTAACAAGGGTTTGTTAGGTCTAATACTTGTAGGTTGCAGTAAATCGTAGATGTTCTCATTATAGATTTCAGCATATGAAACCCAAACAGAGAAGACGCTGCTTGCGTCTTCACCTAATTCAATTGCTTCATCTTTAAGATTCATCTTCATTGCTTGAAATGACTGAAATACTCCTGTAAAAGATGTCAAAATGTACATTAAATCTTAATCCAAGGCCAAAATTTTTTTTTTAATTTTCACAAATATCAATTTTTAAAACTTGAGAAAGAGGGGACACAGGGAGCAACGGGCACGCACGCACGCGTGCGCGCACACACACACAGCGGACAGAGAGAGTGCAATTTTCCAGATTGTTTCTGCACATCATTTTTAACCAATTATCTTAAAACTTTCTCCAAATTATTTCTTGAGTTTTTCCCTCAGAGACAGCTAAAAAAATGGTGCTGGTCTCATTTTTCTTGAACTATCTGTATTGTCAAAGATTGCAAAAGTTAGAAATAAAGGAAGAAATAATATCCTATAATAGCACCATTGAGCTCTCTCTCCTGTGGAGAAGACAGCATGCCTCCAGAAAACCATCTCCATCATGGATAGTTTATTTTAGGTAGCTAGGGTCAACTGGAAATATTTATAACCAGTGACCTCCAGCAGCAAAAAATGCTGTTGAACAAAACTATAAAATAGTTTTCCAAAAAGTAGCATGCACACTCCTCTTCAACAAAAAATAAAATACTTAGAATAACACTGCAAATAACTTTTATATTTAAACAAAAACAGTCTATAATCTGCATAGTACTCCAATAACATAATATAGAATATATACAGAACAGTTCTTTACGTAACACATATATCAAAAGTTCCATAATGCAATACATAAATAGCATATGAATATACATTTAGCATTAAGTTATGTTATACAATTTCTACAAACATATAGCGTGCTACCATACATTGGTACTGTAGCGTGTATGAAAAATGTTTTGAATAAGCATACCAATAGATGTGATAATTGACATTTGAAAAAGGTATGCTCCATATACTTATACTGTGTAATTATTAGTTTAGTGAGTAACGTACTAATTGCCTAATTTGTATTACATTTAATACACTTAACCTGATATTATCCATTGTCAATGTAAATATTATTCTATTGTAGCCTGATGAGGACAAATAGTTCCTTGAAACTGTAGCAATAAAGAACTTAATACTAAATGCATATTCATAGTAGTATCTAAACACCACAATAGTTTATAAGGTCTTTTTAAATACCAAAGAGCCAAATAGAACAGTCGTGAATAAACAAAAACAGACGCCAATATTTAAAATTTATAAATCGCATATATTTAATGGCAGACAGACTTCCCTGGAGCCTTGCTGTTTCATCCTAGCAGTTTTGCTTGGAGTACGAGAATCCATTTAGTATGTGCGGAATGAGAATAAGCAGAATTACACAATCAAACAATTGCATTTGTCAGTCAAGATCAAAACCAACTGATCCCCACCATCAAAAGAAATTGAACATTTCTCTCATGGCTCTAAGGTTGTATAGTTTTCTTTCAATTTCTTAGCACATTGGATATCAGTAAAATAGATAGAAACAACTTTGAATTACTTGATGATTTTCAAAAGTGAATATTCTCAAACTACGGCTCTTAGTAAGAATTTTTTTACTTACCAGAAGAATCAATAATTGTACTGACACCCAGCTGACTTGGTTCAGAATGTGTTGACATTGCTGATGCAGACCTGCTGGTCTTATTCTGAAAAGTGGGAATGCATTTTAAACAAATACTAATTTAAAGAGCACCTTTAACCGGCAGAATCTAGTTGCTTTTTATTCCTTTCAACTACGAGCTGTTATTAGAGAAGAATTTTCCTAAGGATGGGATGATTTGACACCTAGTGCTGGCAACACAACTGACGATTCTGTGTCCTTGAACATAATAGACTCTCCTTCCTCCATTCGTTCGTTTGCAGTTGGCTAACTTGTAAAAAGCCACGACGCTCCC
>BOPP01000033.1:8587577-8623215 GCA_017312745.1 Gryllus bimaculatus | reverse complement strand
TCATTAAAGCAAACATTTCAAATACAGATTTCAGTAACACAAAATAACCTTTACACAGTATTATTGAAATTATGGTTATGGAAGGGATTTTCAATTCAAGCTTAAACATTGCACTTGAGTAACTTTTGACACTGAACTTTTTCTAGCCTTATCACATTAATTGTGGGGACCACACCAGAGAGCAGTACAGTAACAAAACAGATCACACAAACAAAACAAAGTAAGTGGATGGTATTTAAGTATATATAACACTACCTTTACATCACACAAATCATAAAAAATATAAACAAGGCAAGTAATCACTTACCTTGAATTGTGAAAGTTTTACCCGCATTTGTGGCACCATAAGCAAAAAGGAGGCAATTTGCACCATGGAGAAAATTAGTCAAAGGTGTATTACATGTTTCATTGAAAATTTCCTCCTGTTGGCACTCGGCACCAAATATTTTGGTAAATTTGTATCTACAATTCAAAATACACAAATTTACTTTAAGTTCAGTTCTCAATTCATATACCAAGAAAATTAAACAACACTTACTGTTGGAAAACTCCTTTTCGAGACTTCTGGGCCTCATTCAAAATTGGTGTTAAAGTAGTATCATCAAGAGCCACAAAGGTGTTACTCTGCATGGATGTTTCAGATTCACAATTACAAAAATTAAATAAGAACAACCAAATGTTACTCAACAGAAATTCAAATAATTTAAGAAATGGACATATACATATTTAGAAATTATTAATTAATTTAACATATCATAACACAGCAAAATGTAGAGTACTTCACTGTAATTAATTAGTAACAATGTAGGAATGTGTTTTTTGGTGAAATACGCCAATATTCTCTTCAGAACAAAAATTTAATAGAAAAGAATAAATTCAGCAGTTTTCTAAATACTGCAACAGCAAATTCAATACCTCAAAGGCATATTGATATTTTAAAGGATGAAGGTTCACTCTGAGTACTTAAAAAGGCCGATTATAGAACTTAATTCTTTACAACATTGTCAATAAATGCTGAAACATTTTCATGTACTATTATAAGTAGAAAAAATAAGATGTGTATACAGGTTATACATAATGAAGAAAAACTAATATTCCAAAAAGCAGCAACTCAGAGAGAGAGAAAAAAAAAACGCTGCTTTGCAAGGAGAGCATAACTAAAACTGAATTTGACAATTAAAGAACTTTACATGCATAATATATTTCTGTTCTCATTTTTTGCCCACCCATATTTATAGACTGAATTATTTAGAAATTTAAAAATAAAAATATAAAGATGAGATTGAAGAGCAGGCCTTACATTCGGAGCCTCGTTACTTTGTAAGAGAAATTTCATTACTATTAGATTATTATTATTATTGTGGATGTTATGACTGTAATAAAATAAAAAGTAATTGCATGTATTTTGGAATGCAATAATATACTTATATAACAAAGTAAAAACTGTACAAATATTGATATTGTAAAATGTTTATAAATACATTTATATAAACATAGTAAAATGTTTATAAAAAATAACAAAATGTATATTGTTGAATGGGGATTGTTTCTTCTAACAATTATATTTATATTGTTGGTTGTAAGACTAGAGAGGAATGGTAATAATTTTATAAATACCATTACTAAAAAGATAAATTATGTTCAATTAATGCAATGTACACAAACGTCTGGTACCACCATTACATATTAGTATACGACTTTTCACAAGCAATTAATGATATCGTAATAACAATTGCAATTGCAACAAAGTAGATTACACAAAGCCAAAACAGTTTCACTAATGGAGTCCCAGGGTCTGTGGGACTCTTACAGTTGCCTACAAATATATAATTTTGAAGCAACACACCGGGGCACTAATCATAACATGAGCAAACATTAGACAGGTTAGTCAAAACACTGAAGTGAATTTACATGGGTCACAGTTGTGTAGAACTCATTGCAACAAAATTCTTAATCAAATGAAATTTTGAAGGATCCCTATGACCCTAGTGTTCCAGTTAAGGGTTAATAATTTCGTGTTTGCACAAGATTACCAAGTGACAAGGCCACAAACTCTTTAAATTACCAAGAAGCATAATTTTAAAACAAATGCTGCTTCTACTAAAGACATGAGAAGTACTCTTAAGCATAAAGTATGAATGTACCAATACAAACACCAGCTTAATCCATTCCCCTGAGGTAGTACTCCTTCATTTAAATGCCTATATCTCTTTTTTCCAAATAACAACACTCACCTTTCCACTTTTGGGCTTCATCCGTAAGTACACATTTCTCCTATCTTTTTCCGTTCCAATTTCAGACATTTTGAATGGGTGAACACGAGGTCGTTTGGGTAGGCTTTTATTAGGCGTTGCAGAATGTAAATACGATGGTTTTTCTCTTCCTTTCATGATGATCTTTTACTTCACTTCAAGAACAGGGTACTCAAACACTTGATTGTAAAAAACACAAGAACTCAGATTAACAACCCACGAATTACGTCCAAACAAAATACATTGCCCAGATGCAATTGCGCAAGCTGGACACTACACAATCAGACGATCACGGGAGATGCATGAAACGTACAAGCAGACACTGGTTAGGAAGGCCAACGGACAATTACACGCTGAGGCTTGCGGAGCAACTTCAAATTCGATGTTCCTGCCCGTTATGTCACTAACCAATTACAGGAGAGTACACCACACTACAGTATCGCAAGCTGATTGGTTACTTCGCTTAGCTACCATTGGTTAGTTGAAGGGGAATATTTCTATCGATAGTTCGATTGTGGAGAAAACGATATTCACACGATATCTGGTTTCGCGGATGAAATAAAAGTAGAAATAAAACCAAAAAAATGTAAAACTAAATTGTATAAAAAATTCTCTGTAAGAATGTTAAGGAGGTATGCCACTAGAAGCGTGTGCACTATTTATTTTCCCAAATTCTAGGACATCGTAATATTTTTTTACGCTATTCAGCCGACTATTCCATCGATCGTTAAAAGGAATGTTACACATTTGCATACGTCCTTAACACATTTATGCACGCGAACACTCATTCTTTCTGAGCATGGTTTCTCCTCGCGTTTTCTTGATGCACACTAAACCAGATCAATAAGCAGCGGAGCCCACTAGGAGGGGGTTAAGAAAAGGAAATTGCTGCAGGTGCCGACCTAAATATTTTGGTCGCGAATATCTGGAAGAGATTTTTTAGTTGGGATAGTTTCGCTTCAGAGTCATCTCTCGTGTATGCCCATTATTATGTATTGAAAACTGCTACACTCGCAAAAACGTAGATTGTGAAAAATATGCTAGAATAAATTTTAGAAGCATACATTGAGTTTAGACATCGACAACTTCGTTCTCTACACAATATACTGAAAATGAGAGATTTGTTTGTTCAAATATGAATAATATAATTAATATTGTATTATATTGTTTTTACTTTTTCGCCCTTACGTACGTAAGAAGAGAAACAATTCTAATCGTGAATTTTTTAAACATATTTTCAGTTTCAAATATTGGAGCACACTTCGATTGTCTGTTATATCTGTTCAAACATTCAGTATCCTTCTAATTATAGACAATCACTTTTTTTGGTAATTAATTTGTAGGTCAGACTAAAAGAAGAGTAGGTATTAGAATTAAATAACATAATTGCAATAAAAGGGAAATTGTGGAAAGGTTCAATACGAATCCAAACATAGATTACATGTCACACAAATTTGAGACGCCACTATACTAGACAGAACAGCAATACCATGCTCGTTTAATTTCGGGAACGCTGCATATAAGTTGAACAATACTGTTAATTCGGTGTTAGAAAATAATATTTTCTCTACAGTGTATCATCATGTACTGAGTAAGATTAAATAATGATTCTTCACTATACAAAATTAATTGTGGCTCCCCTGTTGCAGTTCTCATGGAACACACACACCCTCCTTTTTTGTCATATGATGTCTGCCGGTATTTTAACATTTATTATAGTTAATGTTTACTTCCTTCTCTCCTTTGCAAACTAGTTATTTTATTCAGGACTTGGTTCTCTCTTATCTCCCACCCTCCAACCCCACGCCTTTTTCCCCCTTTCTCATTGGTTTCTGCAGATTAAATCAGTACTTTGTCAGGCACTCTCACTCCGTTCAGCTATGACGACCAGTAATGGTCAATTTCGACAAAGATGGCCTTTAATATAAATAATAGAATTTTATTAGTTTTATGATATGATATTTAACAATAATTTTACCAAGGTAAGCTTTAACACTTAATTGTGCTTGTGTTGTATGTTAATGTAAGATTTTTGCAACTGTGTTTTCATAATCTCTTCCAGATACAATCCCGGAAAAGCGACCAAATATTGGACGGCGAAACGTAACAGTTTTTAAAAGTTTTGTCAAGAATATATGTGTTATTCTTCATTAAGTTAGTGTTTCGTCTATATATTCTTAAACAACCCCCCTCCCCAGTTATCTATGTTCTTTATTTGGTTTTCAAAATTAAAATACCCTAAAAATTCCATACAATATTAATTACTAAAAAAGTGATTGTCTATGATTAGAAGAATACTGAATGTTTGAACATATTTCCAGTTTATTTTTACTTTCCCGTATACGTACGTAAATACGGAGTAGTATACGTAGTATATGGAAAGTTATGTAATGCTGCGGAAAATCGATTTCGAGATTTCAACGGAAATACACGTTTTCTGGTCCCCTGAAACCGAAAAGGTGTTTCGTTTCAAACGTCCGTTTCTCCGTGTGTCTGTTCGTCTGTGAACGACACTAGAAACTAAACCGTGCGTAGTGATTTTTTTCAAAATTGAAGAAACCCGTGTCCGTCTGGCTCAAGTCGAAGCTTTGAGATTCTGAAAAACATTCTTTAAAATTTGGGGGTACCTTCCATGAAGCCCTCCGGAATTATCAACATTTTCTAAAAAGGGTCCAATTTTTTTCTTTAAATTTCGAGTAAGAATAGAGTAACATACACTTATAAATGTCACATAGATATGATTTTCATGGTGTACTCTGGATTTTCGAAAATTTCAAAAGTATGATTTTTTTAGGTGCGACAAAATTAAAGATATGCGTGATCTTGGCTGTCCGGGTGACGCCGCGTCGAAGGCTGTGTTGCCGACGTTTCGTTCATCTTGTGGTGGTCTTCCTCAGGGCTGGTATCACACCTGGTATCATCAGATCACGCACATGATTCTTGCCGCGGAAGCCTATGACTTCAAAATTAAAGATATATATTTTTCCTTCAAAATAAGTTTGTCTATAATTAGTCGTTTTATTAAGATCAGGTACATTTTTTGAAAATGTTATTAGTTTTCGCGCAATATTGCATGGAATATTTACAATTTTAAACAAGTACAAAAACAAACTTTTTTCAAAAACGGCACGAAATTATTTCTTTAACCGTTTGGAACGTATTGTGCTAAGTACACTATAAAATGACGTCAACCATTCTTTTGTTTTTCAAAAATTACAAAAAAGTCATTTTTTATTGTCTCTCAAGTTGTTAATATTCACATTATCGACAATGTTTTCTCATTTTCTCAAAAATGGCTCCAAATTTTTTTTTCAAACTTTTTGAGCGGACAGTGCTAATTGCACTTTTTAATATGTCGTAAATTACATTTGGTGTATTTTGTTCTGAAATTATACAAATGTATTTTTTTAAAGATCTGTCACGCCGTTAATATGCAAATTTTCAGGAATTCTTAAACACTATTGTATTTGTGAGTTAAATTGCTTCAAATGACGTCAAATGAAAGTTTTCGAAAACACAAAAATGTTCTGTGAAATATTGCTATAAATTTCGAATTTTCAGTAGCGCTTAAACACCATTTTCTTAAAAAATATTCTAAATTTTTCAACGGTTAAATCCATTTAGAACAATTTTTTACCTTTCTTTAATACCCTTAAAAATATTTCCGTTATACTATTGATTAGCCGAAAAATAAGGAACATTTTTTTAAAAGGTACTTTGGGCAGCGATAGAGGGTCGCTGGCAAGAGTATGTGTCCAGTCCGAATAGCTAGCCGAGTTCAAAGGAAATAGAAAACAAATACCGGAAAGTCTGTGCCATTCTGCAGCGCCATTAGTTACTTTCCCGTATAGGTAGTATTCTGCTTTGAAGAACTTTATTTTCGGCCCGGGGGGTGTAAGCTCTGAGGATGATCGCTACGCGATCGAAACGACTTTTAGAAAATTGTTGTTTGGTACCAGACAACACCTTTAATTTACCATATTTAATTATTAGAAGGTATCTACCTCATCGGCGAACTAATTAAGAATTTCCCGTATTAATTTTGTATTTCCTTTGGTCCCGGTTAGCTATACGAACTTGCCATATCTTGCCAGATGAAATCTATCGCCACGTTGTGGTCGATGAATATTGAAAACAATGGCCTGTTTAGATCTCAAGAGAGTCATTTAAATATAAGATAAAATATTTTTATTTATTTGGTATTACAAACATTCTATTTTTATATTTGTGCAATTCAGTGTAACTAGCGCGCTGTTGCTCGTGGTTTCTAAATCATCAACAGTCTATGACATAAGTTCGTCTCGTCGACATGCCCTAAAATACCAAAAATTACAATAAACTATTAGGTAGTCATTTGCTTCGGGTGAAACATTTCTAATATGTTATTACGATACAATTTTGACACTTTTGTAACTTGCGTCTGAAGCAACAATCGAATCGATTTTAAATGGAAGATGGCGTTGCACTCCTACGCATTAAAGAAAAGGTGTTTCTTATTTATATTATGTTTTCTAATAAGAAGATGGTATTACGAAAAGTATTGAATAACACACAGCCAAAATCACAAATAACAGATTTGGCTGGTTATATTATCTGCTATCGCCTCGATTAACAAACGTAAAACGCGTCTGTTATTTGGTGTTTATCGGCCTAATGACGTTAATAACTATAACCCGATTGTTATTAAGAATAAGTTTTTAAATTGTTGTCACAATATAATTCTATTTACTAGTTCTTTAGTCCCTTATTTTAAATTATGGACAACCATAATGAAAAGTGCCAAAAATATTTTCACATAATTTTATTCACTTCTGTTACGACTTTGCGGATACTGTTTTGTCTCCCTCATTAAATTGAAAATTGAATAATAAAAATTTTCACGAAGCCAACATTATTTACACAAAATTACAGAAATAACAAATGAATTTAAATTGTACCCAATTCAAAGAAATCTCATCTGTTATAACAGAAAAGTAAAACTAATATATACAAAAACTATATCCAATATTTATAAATTATAGAGAAATATATCTGAATATTAAAATAAGTGGTGGAGTGCTGTCCAGTCACTTTATAGTTGAACATTTAAATTGAGTCGTTGTTAGTGGAGTAATAACATAAGAGTAGATATATACTAGAGTGCGCAGAAGGCCCGGGAGGGTCTCAACATCTCTCGCGCCCGAGTCACGTGACTTTGGGACAACTAGCAGGTATCTGCTATACACCAGTCTCAAACTAAATGATTTATTTTAATAAGTATCTAACATGTTTCACTCTAGCGTTATTTATTACACAGCCCTAAGAATGTTGCTTATAGCAGAAAAGTTACTTTATGTTATTCTGCTCTATTTAATTAAGCACATGAATATTCCGATTTTTGTCCAACTTATCACTCTCAATGACGTACCCTACTGCACCTGTTTAGCAAATAATATTACATAGGTCAATAAATAAAAAAATATTAGTAAAATAAATTAACTCCATGGGAGGCATGGTGACATACGGAGAAGTACCATCTGCACACATTTTCTTGAGCTCAAACATCTCTTTCCAACATTTCAACTATAGACATTAGACATTTTACCTCCCAAGTTATACAAAACTTATTTGCATCGATAAACTGCAGGTTTTATATTATTTTTTGGTATTACTAATAAAACAGTAACATAACATTGGCTTTACTCCTACCACTACAAGCAAAAGGGGTGCTCAACAAAACGTGCGAATACATTTACGTCCAGAAGTAAAACAAGGGTTCATCTCAGCATTTGCTCAATGAATCAGGGAAACTGGACAACAGTGTGTTGCTGAAACAGCAGACAAATGTAACAGAAAATCATTCCTCACTAATTATTACAATTCTATTCAGAAAATATTTTAAGATTTCTATAAACTTACCAACGTCTGTTATATTTTTTACAGCGGATTTTCTTCTAGTAGTTTGATTAATCAAATGTTTAGGAAAATTGAATATTGTAGGTACTGCATCAGCTTCAAGCCAAACACCTCCAAACGTTTCTCTATCAAAACAATTTTCTTTAAAATGTGTTGAACAAACTTTTGAAAATTTTGTAGGAGTAAAATTCTTTCTCCTAAGTTTTTGCACCCACACTTTCTTTCTTGCTTCATCTTTAGGAAAACTAGAATGCAAAACAAATCTACTAAAATTATCCACGATCTATCCGAAAGTGCCTGAATCGCGTCTAGATATTTATAATTTTCGCGCAACTAAAAGGGTGTAATACAGTATTAAAACAAATTAATAACCTACCTATGAAACGTGACTCCTCCTTTCCGTACTTCTCGTTGCAGCCAACAATACTGAACCATGGTCCTTAACAGAGCTCAAGCACGTGTGGATCGTTTGCAGGAAGCAAATCTCCACAAGACCCCAAAATAATTACGCCGTAGCCCCAGAAAAACAAACAACACGCAAAGGTACACAAAACAACGCAAAACAAGCTAATACCGGTGTCCGAAAGTCACGTGTCTGTTGGGTTCTACTCCTAAAATACGAAACTGATCAAAATTTATTGAATGATTTAGGTTTATACTATGTTGGGATATTAAATTTTGTGTATTTGTAACCGCATTGATAATTATTCAATGTTCTGTTTTTCTCTGTTTAATTCTTCTCTTTATTTGGCCAATATAATTAAACTGACAATTATTGCATTGAAGTGCATAAATTGTATCTATCATATTATGTTTAGGTATTTTATCTTTAACATTTCTTATAAAATTCTGTTTCTTAATTATTGTACTTTTAATGTTGATATTGTACTTTGATTTTAACTATTGTTGTAACGGTGTGTTCAGTGTTTTTACAAATGTAATAATTACCTTGAAGGAGTTTAAATGCATTCACAGGAATGGTTGGCCACACTGATTGGCGGAACCCTTAAAATTATATTGACAGTTTGTTAATAAATGTAAGAATGAATTTCTTTGGGTAATGGTTGTCCAAAAGGATTTGTTTAACTATAAATATTATCAGTATGGAACGGATGATGTGGTAATTTAATACTCTTATCAACTAAATTACTTTAACTGTACTTTTCCCTGAAATTGTGATGCGCTATATTGAACAAAATAAATTAACTCTGATTAGTACATTTCTTTATAGAGGAGGAGGGGAGTTGAAGCGTGCCCCGTCGCCACCCCTGAGTGATTGGGCGACTGGGAAGACTTTCCGCTCCTGCACCAGCGGAAGAGGCGGATAGAGCAGCCGAGGTGGCGCACCCGCGTGGGAGTCATGCAGCCCCGACGGCCCCGCACTTTCTTCCCGACTTGTTAGTAGCAAACTTATAGTAGAGACTTGGCATCGAAAACGCGGTCGAATTGGACATTCTCTTGGACTTGCACTTATAGTTTCTATGACAACATAGCTTGAATTAGTTTCTTTCAGTGACTACGACTCTTGGCTGAGTGTAAATGCTGTGTTCTATGATACATCTGTACAAAATAAAATTGTTATTTCAGACTTCGTGTATTGCATTTAATTTAGTGTACAACACCCCGCTACCCCTAAAGCGGCTCGTGCTAACGTGGTGTCAACCGTCACGTCGCGTCGCGGCTGTTCGTCGCTCGCCCGGGGGCTTTAACTCTCTTCCGAGGTACACAAAAGTGGCGGGCGGAGCAAGTCTCTTCCCGGCTCGAGAGCTCGCCACGAACCACTCCCAGAGTCCCTAGATACAAAGAGAAGCGCATTCCTGTGCGCCGCCTATTCCGACGTTTTATGTCCTGAAGTCAGGGAAGTTACAACTGTGCAATATAATTTGTATTGGGAACCACCAATTCATGGAAAATCAATATTAATATACATTCGAAAACCTTATCAAACCACTAATTGTTATCATTTCTCCTCATTTCCTGAATTCTGTCCGGCGGAGCTAACCGGTGAGAGAACATTAAATGTGAATCTAGAGACTCTAAACACACCGTGAGGCGGTTGGCTATTTTCCGCAGAATGTGCAGGTCTACTGAACCCACGACCTCAAGGATTTAAATTTCGCGCCTTATTTTTCAATCGCATACTCTGCAATCTCTGATCCCTGCCTGCAGTCGGCTCCGCTCGCGCTTCCTTGATCCCGGGGTCCGCGTGCTATGATTAAAACATGAGGGCGATGCTTCGCTCTGCGGTGATCGTTCACACGAACCTCATGCAGAATCATCGCGGGCTATCGAGGACACGGCAACAGCGATCGTAAAGGGACGAGATAGGGAGAAGTGAATTTCTGCCGGGCCGAAAGAGCTGACGCATTGCCAATGCGTGGACGAAAGTTTGCTTGGTTGTTCCCTCCTCCTGTACCTGCTCCTCGAGCGCTCGCGAATCGGTCTGCTCTGTCCTTCCGACAAAACACGAGCGCCTGTCCCCACCGAGCGATGTTCATCGCGTCCCGATTTTCTTCCTGATATGCGATTGTGGTGTCCCGAAGGTCTGTTTTAGTACTGTATGTCTGGTCCGACAACGGTGCGTAATGGAGCACGCAGCGACGCGCCTTGGCTCTGAACAAAGCAACCTTCACCCAGAATTCTGCGAGAAAGTGATGGGTCAGGTTCAAGAGAAGCACTCACATAACCGTTGAGCTCCGAAGCGAATTTTTCTAACAATATAAATTTACCAATAATATATTTACAGCGTTTGGAACTACATTAACTTTCTCGACATGTCGACATAATTACACTCACTATTGAATTTCTAGGTCTAAACTACGTGGAAATATGTATAGAAATAAAAGGAATGTGTGTCGCCCACAGACGCAAAATCTACTCGATCGATTTCGCTGAAATATTCACACTTTGCTCTTGTTAGTAATGGGAGTGTTCAAAGAGTGATTTTAATTAAATTGGATATTATTCGCTTATGATGACTCAAACGCCTCTGAACTCTGCGCAACCCGCCGCACAGTCAAAGATTTAGAGCCACTTCACTGACTACAAGTATTCTGCGCCTACGATAGTGAAATAGCGGCCGGAGTTATTACTTGAATCTCGGACAAGAGAATCAAATTTCTCCAAGATAGTGTTATATCGAACGCATGTCCGAAAAGGGAAAGCGTTTTAACAATAAGACACTTGAGAACCATGTCCAAACCAGGACATAGAACAAACCCATACTTGCAAGAAATTCTTTCATCTATTGGAACGTTTGCACAGCACAGCGTAAAACGGATTAACAATCTTGTGAACAGTAGTGTCTGATACAGTGCAATACCGAAGCACTGCCGGATTCACTAGTAATCAATAAAGGAGATGTCTGAGAATAGACCCGCGTTTCCATGCTTTTCGAGGCACGTAGCCAGTTAAAATTTCCTTATTCACATCGTGGATAGGGATATACACCACAAGAATACAGACATGAGTGAGCTATATACAGTTCATTTATATAATCATTTACAATATGCAGGTCCTCACTCAGAGACATTTGTTGGAGCGAAGCTGCGGATTTATAGGCGTGACTGAAGACTTTATAGACAAAAATGTAGAACAGGCAGGTAAAATACGCATTTAAAACTCTAAAATAGGTTTTTAAAAGGGCACTATATATTTTCTTATCATTATTTATGTTATTGCGTCGAATTTTCCTGAAGTAAACGTGATTTAGTTACCCTCTTGAAATGTTTATTTTCATCATTCTTCAAATTTCTTCATTGTACTGACAAATCCTCGAAGAAGTCTTTTCTTACATTGTTGGTCAATTCGAAAAAAAGGTTGAATCGCAGAAGCTAGTACCTTTTTGCTTATCGTTAAATACAAGCTGGAACTGATATTTTTGGATACTGATATTTCAAATGCTGATATTTTTTCTCGCATTTAATTTAAATATAAGTGAAGATATTGTAGGATTTGTTTTAATCATCATGCATAACACAAATATTGCAACTAGTGGTGATAAAAAAGCATATTTTCTCGCATTATATCTAAAAATATATTTCAAAATTTTCAATTTTCAAAATTCAGCGAGTTCAATGAAAATAAGACCTGCGCCATTCTTTTAAATGCCCCTTTTCTATCCGGGGGAAAAATTGACGCAAACATTGGTAGTGTTTTTTGAGAATTTTAAAATTATCAGTATGAAATTTAAGCAGAAATTTCTCAAAATCTCTTTACGCTTTATAAAAAAATATACATGACTTTCTTAAAAGATCCTTAAAAGATCTTATTTTTTAGAAGATATTTAATTTAAGACAAAAATATTTGTATTTGATATTGTACTTTTGTAATGTTAACTTTCTGCAGTTTCCGAAAATACTATAAATATTCGCAAAAAATGGATCCCGCTCCAATTTTTATACCGCTTTTTATACAAACGAGAAGAAAATTTTAAGAAAATATGCAGATCCGTTCTTTAGTAAAAATTGATTAAAAATTGGAAGTAAAAAATAACCACACGATTTTGCATGTTTTGTAATACGAAATACCCGCACAGTGGTGGCAGTAAAACGGGAGGTAGACTTTTCGACAGTTGTTGAATTTCTCTGTAATCTGCAGGGAAAAAAGGTACAACTTTTTAAATTTTTGATTAAGAATAATTGCATTTTGATCAATAAATACGAGAATAGGCCTTCATTTAGGCATTTAAACACAAAATAGGCATTTATAGGCACTATAAAATTGCACATAATACTCCAAATACCTCAAAACGCATAAGTAACCTAAAATATTACGTTTTACATTGAAGAAAAAATCTTCCAAATGGCAAAAATTCTCAGCTTAGTCGGAGAAAAATACCTTCAACCTCCTTCAACACGTGCCTTGCGGTGGCGCCAGCAAATAGCCAACTGGGCTTACTCTCGACGAGGCATCTGTCGTGCTCTGGCAGATACACCCTCTGCCCTACAGAACCCTGCTGTCGTGCCCTCTGCCCTAGAGAACCACTCAGACGCGCCTGAACTCATCGGACCTCCTTGTGCACACAGCACTCCGCGCCATCTGCGGCGACAAAGTTTTACTGTGACGAAACCAAGAAGTTTCATTTGTGCAGATTTATGAACGCACGAAAAGCGCAATGCACGTTCACGCTACTGCGGTGCGACCCAGTGGCAGCTGGTGGGGGCGGACTGCGGACCTGTAGCCCCCCCCCCCGCCATTGTCTGAATTATTTAACTTTTGTTTTAATATTAAAGTAAAATATTTCTTTCAATTGCACGGCTAATATAACCCACTGCTGGTGCGTCTGTAACTTGCGGAAAGCTTCCGCCGTGTTCTGTTGCGATTCCATTTCCCCCCTGGGGCTCTCAGTGGCCGCAGTCGCCATGAAGCGAAGTATGGGCATCGTTAATTTCGCTTCCACCGCTGTTTGTTTCTGAATATCAGAAGTTTAGGTGCTGCAAGAAAGGCAGTCCCTTCCTCAGTTTTGCGCGAAGTTTATATTATTTTTAAAGCTATGGCGGGCGTATGAAATTGGAATTTTCAAACGTTACGGGTGTTTATGGTCGAGTTTGTTGTTGTGTTTTCTTCAAAATAATAGTATTTTAAATAGTGTACATATTTTTCACATAACATAAGAATCTATATTTCTAGATCAAAATGTATTGATCCCGGCAGACGATGTCCTGCTCTCCCTTTCCCTTTCTCTCGCACTGTCTCTGCACCCTCTTTCTCCGACACTCCATCTGCGTGTGTGTCTCTGTGTTTGTTTCTCTGCGTCTATGTGTGCCTCTACCTGTCTCTTCCGGGCGTTATTTCGTTATCGCAGGGGCAGACTCTTTAATACTTCAAGGTGCTGCGGGTTGCGTTAGTGCGCCGTTTTGTAGGGAGCCTAAACATGGGCGCTAGGGTAAGCATAAAATTAACTGGCGTCTACGTGCGCAGGCCTACGCACATTCCCATCGTATGCCTATATTCTATACATATGTGCAAGCAATACGTTTTATCGCAATCAGATGTACGGTAACGCAGCGCATTAAGTATGAACGAACCAACAAACTTTGTCTTTTGAATATAATATTAGTTGATGTAACAATGTTGTTAATCAAAAATTCTGTTTATGTTACCTTAAGGCAGAGACCAAGAGGGACCGAGACTTCGGGGGAGTTTCACAGGGATGGGGAATTTTATATCGAGTTTCTGCAGAAGCTTGTAGAGACAGGATAGGGTAACAATGGTCTGTGACTTGGGTGAAGAACTGCTTGGCGCGAAGGAGCATTTATAGCCGATACTTTCGCACCATATGAGCCGATTACAATATCGCGAATTCGGCTCGGGGATGGTTTCCCAGCTTCGGCCAAGAGGCATTCAACGCGCTTCTTCCGGTAGGCGCCTGTATTTGTCCGTAAACCGGCATTGTGTGTGGTGTTCAATGACCGGAGGGTTGACGGCGACGCTGATCCATAAATAATACACGCCTAATCTAAGACAAGACGGATGATGGTCCTATATAGGCGCAAGAGACATTCTCTGTCTACGCCCAGTAAAAGTGCGAAGGAGGTTCAATGATGATACACAGCGGCTCTTCAAGTTTTGAATGTGCTTTCGCCATGTTAGTCTTGTCGAATGTCAGGCCAAGGAAAGTGGCGTATTCGACGAAGGGAAGTTGATGATCCCCCGCAAAAGATCAGGTTGATTATGGAGGTGATTAATTCTGTAGTGAATGCAACTGGATATTGAGGCGGAGAACTTGAATCCAGGTTTAACTCTCGTTTCTTGCAGTTTGTTGAGAACAAGATGTAACTGCCTCTCAATAACTTGCATGCTCTTCGAGGAGCAGAATAGGCAAAATCGTCAACGAAGAACGATGCTTTCACAAGTTCTAAATTACTGATACAATGGCAAACAGAGTGACACTCACGATTGATCCCTGGGGAACACCGTTTTCTAACTAGTGACGAGGATGTGTCACCAAGGCGGACGCGGTACGATCTTTACGAAAGAAAATGTACTAGAAACAAAGGGAGCCGTCCCCGAAGGCCCCAAGAATGCAAGGTGCGAAGGATGCCGTACCTCCAGGTGGAGTCATACGCTTTCCCTATGTCGAAAAAAATTGCTACCAGGTATTGGTCAATTCAACTGTATCTACCGGTGAGGTGAGATTTCCATTTACCAGAAGTTCTGAGACAGACGGCGAAGGAAGTCTTCCCATTCTGTCGAACTTCTCGCCACTATACTTTACGAGGCGTACGGACAGAGTGATGAAATATAAGCTCTCCAGGACGCGGCATTACTTTCCCGTATGGTCAATCTAGCTCTGCCTTGGGATCTTTTATAATTTATCAGATTATTCATGTTTGAGAAGCTACAAAGTTTTCCCAGTGCCCGCTTCCGATCACGCACCGCGGTGGCACAGTCGACATTCCATGGCACTGGAGGATGTCGTGAGCGACCCGATGACGTCGGGATGGTAATTGAGGCCGCATGAAGAACGGCGTCAGTAAAATGAGCAACCATAATATCGATATCGTTCGTGCAGTTTTCCGATATCCGTATTTCTTTTTCGGATGTATTCAACTCAGTCAGCGACGACGGACTACGCTTAAGTCGGGATTTTCGAAAATGACCAGAATGGGGAAGTGTTCACTGCCATGTAAGTTTCCAAGTCCACTCAAAATGGAAGAGAGAGAGAGAGAGAGAGAGAGAGAGAGAGAGAGAGAGAGAGAGAGAGAGAGAGAGAGAAAGAGAGAGATCAGAGAAGAGAAAGTGTTTAAAGGCACGGGAAAATGTGCTTTCACCAGTATTAACAATTATATTCTGGTTTTCAATAATATTTTCAAGTATATCGCCTCTCGGGCAGGTCCTTGTGGCAGGCGGGATTGTGAACATTTAAGTTCCCCACAATAAGAAAAAGGGCGGTCAACTGGTTACATACCTTCAACTCCCTCTTGCGACACTTTTCCAGGATACAGACATTGCAATGTTATCGTTATAGTGCGAAAGTTCACACGAACGCAAGATGTCTAAAGGGTGGTTCTTACGTCAATTTCTTTGGACACCAGGGGGCCTGTAGCAAATATAGTGACTCCGTCATGTGCCCGGAGGCCATCATCAATGTCTTGCCTGTAGCAACAAGAGCCACGAAGAGAGAGGGAATGCCCTGAGATGTGTTTCCTGCAGGCAGATAACAACGGGTCGGGATTATCAGCTACATTACAGCTAATGCAGAGACATTATCAGCTTTAATTCATCTAAACAAGTGCGAAAGCCATTGAGGTTCCACAAGAGGACAGCCAGAATTTCTAAATGTTAAGTTTCTTTACTTCTAAGGGAATTATTCCTTCCTCTTTTTCCGTTTATGCCTTCGTTGTCCGAAGAGACGAGTGTTCACCCTGGCTGAAGTTTCCTCTGAGGCAGATTCCTCCTGAGCACTGCTCGACAAGCTAAGAGATCAGAGCGAGTCTCAGGAGACGGGTTAGGTGGTCGGAGTTTGGAGGAACGATGCTTGTCTGGGCCAGAAAGCCGAGTGACATCGGCCTTCGTGCGGGGTGGAGAAGTGGATTCTAGGTCTGTCTTCGTGTGTGTAGTTATCTTGGGCAATTTATACATTTAAAGGGAATCTTCCCACCTTGGAAGAAGCGATGTCTCCTCAGGGAAGTCCACTGGAGACACCTGGCAATAGAAATGGGCAACAGGGGGAGAGCAGGTCTGGTAACTCGCTGATGCTTTTACCGTCTTGGCCAGAGTACTAGAAAATGAATGCTAGAAAACTAGAACGAATCAACAGGGTTCTTCACTAGGTATCGGCGTTTCGCCTCAGGAAAAGACTTTCTCCGTTACTCTGCTCTTCTTTTGGATTTCCCTCTCCCTCAGATATATAGGGCACCTGTTCGAGTAGGCCGCATGGTCTCCTTCACAGTTAACACAACGAAGTGGGGAGGCATATGGATTCGTATCGCGTGAATTTGCGCAACCAGGGCTTACGGCCATGCACCGTTGTTGGATATGGCCGAACCTCTGACGCTTGAAGCAATCATGGGGTTTGGTACATTCTGCCGCACGTGGAGATTATTACACTTACAACTAATCCTATCTGGGAAAGAGAGGAGATTAAAAGACAGGATCAGAGTGGGAGTGAGGATCTCTCTCCCAATCTCCTTCCTCAATCCTAAACACCTCCGTTTCGCCCTGACTCTTAAAGAAATACCGAAGTTTCTCCTCACTTTTGGACGCAAAATTATCGAGAATCACCACTCCCTTCAATTGGTTACGGGTAGGATGTGTGGTCACTTCCACCTGGAGACCCTCAATCTGCTTAGTTTTGGAGATTTTGTCGATTTGCTCATCGGTATGTGCTTCGAAGAGAATGGTACCATTCTTCTGACGATCCACCGCTTGGAGCTTACCGAAACTGCCCTCAATGGCTCGCGCAAGACGATAAGCACTAACACTTTTCAACATTTTTCCTTCTTCCGAGCATGCCGTTAAAAGGAAACGTGGTTTCTTTGATTTATCTTTTTCCCTAAGGAAGAAACTACTCAAATCCACAGATCTCTCAATACATCGCCTCTTTCTTCCGGAAGACGTGAAGGTGATTGTTTTGTGCCCCATAGAATTGAAGCGGGTTCGTCTCCCTTCTCCCCACCCACTATGGAGTCCAACAAGGGGACACCCCAATGAGGGGCCAGGATTGACACGAAGATATAGTGGGAAGATGCCACAGACATGCATGCCAGATCTAGAAGAGTCCGACGCCAAAGCGACTGTTGGAAACCCACAAGGAATGTCCCCCAAAATAGGTAAGCAACGTATCCCTAAGTGCAAAGTAGAAAGTAACACAAGGAGTAGTTGGGAAACAGACAGGTTCCTCAACTGCCGGGAGACACGTCTGCCCAGACACGACAAACCCAGTGAAATAGGAATAGAAGAAAAGAGAGAGGATGTTATCAAAGAACGATAACGAACGATGGGAAAGATAAAGATGGCAGGCGAAAGAAAGAAATATTTGAGAGGTCTCCCTGCATCCCCCCGTCAAGAAGTGGACCGACCCACTTCGACGGGATTTACAATCACGTTTAGCATGAGAACAAGAAAAACATTTTCTGAAAGATGCACTCAGTATTTTTAATTACTTGGTATCCTCAGTCTACCCTCCCTGTCCCATCCATAGTACCCCGCCCTGAATCTTCAACAACCCACTCAATTTTACCGTCCGCCCAGCTTCTCCTAGACTTATCTACCCATCTTGTTCTGTGTCACCTGCCCAACCAAGTTGCTATGGTTATCACTGCCACCACCATCATTGCTTTGAGAAGCTTTAAACAGATGTATTATCTGATACTTTCAATAACATTTTAGACCTTTAATTTCTCAAATCCTAATCATATTATTGTAATGAATTAAAATACATCCAGTATACTATTTTATGGGCTTTAAGGAAGTTTTAATTCACTAAGGTCAATTTACTCAACATTTTTCAAAATATCTGAGAACTAAAAGAGCACACAAATTCTGCTCTAATGTTTAAGACAGGGATTAGAATTAATTTTTATGTTATATCTTGCCAAGAGACTTTGCTCTTGTTTTAAATGTCATGTGATCAGAATTTGCATTTGCATTAAAACAAATGCACATTTTCTTTTATTCAAAGAAAAAAAAAGTAATAATTAAAAAAAAAGTCTTAAGTTGGGAATGATAAAACACTTTTCTGTGAAAAACACATTGAAATTTGTTCAACTTTTCTAGAGAATACCCAGACATATCGACAAAAATCATAAAAACAATTAAATAATTTTTTATTGATCATCTAAAAAAGCATACGCGATTATTAAATGGCAGGTATTTTGAATCACAGGCAGACAATCAATTTTATTTTGAGATTAACAGCCAAGTTTATAGACTGTTCACAACAAATGGTTTTATACAAAATTCACAATTAATCATTATGATGTTGTGACATTTGTTTGTACCGTTCTTCAGGCATTGGCTTAAAATTATTTGAAAATAACTAAATAGTTCAACAATTTCATACAAATACTGAATACAAACATTAAACATTTCTATTTCACAAGTTCATGTCTGTTATGTGTGAAATTGATTAAATATATTGTTATTGTGTAATGTCAAGGAATTGTTAAATTTCACTTAAAACTTTTTTTATACCATTAGTAATCTTTTAGTACAGAAATGTCTGGATCAGTATTTTTATGTTTTATAGATTTTTAAAAAAAACATTTGATAATGTGAAACATAATAGGCTTAAGCATATTTTAAAAGTTATTAGTTTAGATTTAAAAGATATAAGTATAATAAAGAAGTATATTGGGGACAAACTGCTGATGAGTGTGAGTTGACCAGCACTTTACTGAAAAAATGGTCGTGAAAAAGGAGTTAGGCATGGGTGTATTCTGTCTCCATTGAGATTTAACCTGGATTCAGAACATGTTTTTAAAGATGCCTTAGAGATTGAGATTTAACCTGGATTCAGAACATGTTTTTAAAGATGCCCTAGAGGATTGTAATCTGAGAGTAAAAGTGAATGACATTCTTATTTCTAATATATGTTACAAAATAATACATTAATCTTAGGAGACACTGCTGCAGATCTGCAAGAAATAATGAACAGAATAAATTGAACATGCTAAGATTATGTATTAGAAATAAATGTACGTAAAACAAAGTCCATGCTAATTAGTAAGAAAGGTAAAAGACCATTTCAGCAGTGTATCAATGATCAACCTATTGAACAGGTTTCTCAGTACAAATATTTGGGACAAATTTTAAATGATTCATGGACATCAGATTTAGCAATAAAAATGAGAATTCAAATAGTAAAATCTACATTCAACAAAACAAGGAATTGTCTATGTAGCAGAGATTTTAGAATTTTACCCTCAGACGGAGAGTGAGAAAATGTTATGTAGTGGTAGTTTTCTTATGCAGTGCTGAAACATGGACACTGAAACAGTATCAATTAATAGACTGGTGGCTTTCGAGATGTGCGTGATCAGAAAGTTGAGAATTTTCCCGACTGACAAAGTGTATAATGACTTCATACTAGAAAGAAATTATGTATGCCGAGAAATATTACAAATGATTAAATTTAGAAAAACACTGCATTTTGGTAATTTACTTAGAAACTAGAAATATGAACTCTTGCGATTGACAATGGGGAAAGTTCAGGGTCGACAGAAAGATGTCCTGGCTAGCAAAGATATGCAAATGGACTAGTATTTCAAGTGCACCTGAGTTGTTTCATCTAGCATAACACAGAAAACTTTGAGGAAGTGGTCGCCAACCTTCAGTAATGGAGACGGAACTTCAAGAAAAAGAAGAAGTAATCTGCTAACATGCTGCAGAGTTATTTACTCTTTGCTCCACACCATTGACAATGTCACAGTCATTTATATAAATAAGTTGGATGCAATTGTTTACTTTTTGCTTTATCCACAACACAACAATGAGTGAAAATTCATCCCATTTTATAGTAACTGCTAACAGCTACTACTAAATATGATTTCTTCACATCCTCTTATTACATTTTCTTGTGAAATTCAGAAACTAATTCAAAGAAAGAAAAAAAAGTGTAGTTTCATTAAATTATTTTCATTAAGCTCAGTGTTAACACATCCATTTTAATTTTCTCCATCAAAATTACACAATCTTCCCCTTTGCTTTAATAACTTCATTAAAAGAATTTAAAAAGCACATTTGATTACAGAAGAGAATTAAGTGTGTAATTTTAAAATTGGATGAGTGGAAATAATAATAATAATAATAATAATAATAATAATAATAATAATAATATTTATTGAGTTACATATACAATTACAATCATGTATGACGGGTCAAATATGATATATTTAGAGTGAGTACAATCGCATACATCTTCTTGGGAGCAGCAAGTGACGATACATTTATTTTTATTGTCCAGAAGTAAAACAAGGGGCCATCTCATCATTTGCTCAAAGGACCAGGGACACAGGACAAAAAACCTGATCAAGATGGAGTCATTGGCCTAAAGATTATACTACAATACTTGTTACAGATATATTAAGATATTACATAGTAGATAATTATTTTTATTAGCAAATAGTTGAACATTTAACTTACTTTAATTTAATTTAAAATACTGTAACATTACAAGATTTGTACCATTTCATTTTTCAAAATATCATTTTCTTGGTATAGTAATTTTACTGCTACCACTTATGATAATGATAATGATGATAATAATAATAATAATAATAATAATAATAATATAATAGATAACATTACTATAAAATAATAATAATAGTAATACTAACAGTACATAACAATTACGGTAACAGCTACATATGATTTAAAAGCATTAGCATATTCCTTGATTAAATCTTGAAATAGTGAGGAGGCAGATTATGGCCAGATTTTTTCCTATTTCTACACCTAGTCCTACGGCAGCACCTGAAATCACATTGTATGTGTTAGTCATTGAGGTATTCCGGAATTCTATAAAAAAGTTTTTCCCCAAGGAAGTGTTGGAGTTTTTTCTGGCAGTTGTACAACCCTTTCATGTTTCTCAGATGTATTGGTAATTTGTTGAAGAATTGTATACCTGAAGAGAACCTACTCTTTTGATATAATGTGCTTCTACACATTGGTTGAAGGTTACATGCTTGCCTTGTGTTATGTGTAAGCTTGAGTTAAATTTGTAAAGTGTGTCATTGCTCACTAGATTTTTCTGTACAAACATGATAACTTCATAAATAAAAATACAAGGCAGTGGAAGTATGTTAAGTTTTTTGAAATGAGGTCTGCAGGACTCTGTTCCTTTTGTATTTGTTATTGTTCAAATGATTCTCTTTTGTATTGTGAATGTTTGTTTAGCCTCTGGTGCTTGGCTCCATATTAGTATCCCATATTTGAGAGTAGAATGCACATTTGCAAAGTACATTGTTCTTGCTCTCTCAATGGTGCTGTTTCTTCTTATTATTCTAAGAGCAAAATTAAGTTTGCTCAATTTTGAAACAACATCTTCTAGGTGTGAGTTCCATTTAAGGTTGGATTGTATGGTGATTCTGAGAAATTTTGTTTTCTATGCTTTTGTGATGCTGTTTCCTTCAAATGTTAAATTTGGTGAGTATTGTTGGGTTGAGTGGGAGTTGTGGAACGGTATTGTGATTGTTTTGTCTTGGTTAAGGATTAGTTAGTATCGCGGATCCATTGTACTAGCTTGTCCATGGCTGAATTGGCTTTGTCTTGCAAAGTTTTGGTTGTTCTTTCTTTGATTACATTAATGTCATCAGCAAAAAGTGCGGTTTTGTTGTTTTTCATTATTGATGACATGTCATTTATAAATATAAGAAATAAAATTGGGCCTAGTGTGGATTCTTGCAGGACCCCATATGTCACATCCCTTGGCTCGGAGTGATGATTATTTATTTCGTTGTCTTTTTGGCAAGGTTATACTACAATTTGTTTTCTGTCTGATAGGTATGATTTTATCCAATTGTAAGCAATTCCTCGTATTCCATAAGATTCTAATTTTGACAATAGAATTGTGAGATCGTGTAAAAGGAAATTTATGTTAAAGTACAGTAAAACATGCTCAATGCGTATCATGCATAATGTGAAAATCTAAAGTGAACATAAATCTCAATCCTGGCAAGTGCAAATTCCACAGTATACATTTGCATTATGCAGAATCTCATGAAAAGAAATATTGATCCCTTGAATTTCTGCAATGAGAAGGTTTTACTATAACTGCTAACAGCTACTGCTAAATAGCATTACTTTACATCTTTTCATTATATTTTGTTGTGAAATTCTTAAACTAGACCAAGAAAGAAGAAAATAAACATAAAACAGGTGTAGTTTCATTAAATTATTTTCATTAAGTTTACGATTGATTCATGAATTTCATTTTTCTCTTTCAATATTATACAATTCCGCCTTTTCTTTAGTAACTTCATTTAAAGACTTAAAAGCACATTTGATTACAGAAGAAAAAATTAAGTTATTTTAATATTACCAAGAAAGTCTTGTCTAAAATAGAGAATATAAAATATTGTATTAAACTAAAAAATGGCTTGGAGACGAAAATATACGGCTACAAGAAGTCTACAAGGACTTTTACAAATTGTCAGACAGCATAAACACCATACAATTTTTTTAAAGAAAAAAACTCGAACGTCAAAAAATGTACCCATTCACGAACTGTGGAGGGAACAAAATCATTCCAATAAAAAGTAGTTACGCATTTCCAAAAGTGAAGAATTCAAACCGTAGATAAAGAATGAATTTAAAATAGAACATCATTAATTTGATGTTACAAGATATAAATTGACCTGACTTAGTCACCAAGTATCTTAACCTTTCAAATCACTATTCACCAAGTGTTATTATGATGAATTTCCTTCATTGTTACCGGGTAGGGTATGGATTTACACGGATCAAAACATTTAAATATAATAAAAACACTTTGATTCAACTCAAAAGACTTACTAATCGCAATTTTTAGGCAGATTGAAGTATGTAAAGATGCATATCTTCATTTTAGATGTCTCGTTTTCCTTCTGAAAACACAATACTATATCAACGAACTCAACCACTTGTTCAAACATTACATATACCTTTCCCACAATATTATTGTCAAGTATGAATGACTTTGTACAATTATGAAGAGCCTGCATCTAACAGCTGGCGTGCAATATTCCATCAATTAAATATTTTGTTTATTAACTTCACGTTTTCGAAAAAAACAAATACAGAATAATTATCTTAGCTGAAAATGTGTGCTGGGAAATGAGAAAATTAACATTAGTGCTAAACATGGGTAAAATTAAATGTAATTCTAATTATAGTTTGGAATGAACTTTGGCAGCTTTGTTTCATTACAAGTGTACCAATTATTTAAATGAAATAAATATACGATAGTGGATTTAAGACAATTTCAATTGATGCAGTAGTTCACGTAAAATATCTGCATGAAAATAGCCTTTGGCAGCGTCAAAACCAATAATGAACGAAAGTTCTAACATTGTGTTATTTGAAGGTTAATATTTTGAATATGTTGGCTACATTTATTTTCCAGGTTGTACAAACATAAGAATATGAAAATACGTAGTTCAAGCGGGACCATTGCGGGCCAAGTGTTAAAGTGTGAAGTCGACTGTAGGGAAGCTGAAGTGGTGAAAATTGTTAAATGAAATAAATACGTATTAAACCACTACGATTTGAACTGTCACGCGTATGTATGTTATGTAATAATAAACTGAAAGTCTAATTTATCTTGTCGATTTTTGATTTATTATAAGTTGCTGTTTATACTCTATTACCCTTGCAATTATCATTCCAGATCACATCACTTTTCCTGTAAAATAAATATTTTTGGAGTCTGTGCATTATAAGTGCAGAAGTATGATACTTCAAAGGGTAATGCTTTCAATTTTTATTGATAAGATATGTAAGGTTATGGTTTTCTGTTTGCCAGTTTTTATTGTCCTGACAAATTCTTATTTTATAGGTAGTGTCTGCTGCAAGGTTTGCATCATGTCGTATGCTTCCAAGTGCATGCCAGGCATCATCATATCAATCAGAACCATCTAGAGTAGAAAAAAGTATGTTGTTATGATGAGACATGTTATAATTGAATTGGAGCAAACAAAAACTTTCAGAGTCACATTTTCTTGGGTTTTGAGTAAAGGCAAGAAACTGTTCTTAAGAGATTAGTGTTGTGTTCTGTGCATAAAAGTTTGTTGTTCGTAACCTCTGTAATGTCTGTAGGGTGTTTTCAACTGTTTATGTTAAGAAAAAAGTGATCCCTGTTTAAAACTTAAAACCTCTTTGTTTGCCTTTCAAAATTTGAAGTTCATGGATGTAGAATGTTTTTGTTTTCTTTGGTTCAATTTAGTTTTGATGTTGAAGGTTTCTCTTTGTGTAACTTCAATTACATCTTTTTAAGCATTGAACTCTGTTACATTATTGGGCCGCGTTGGTGGAGAACCACAAAAACGTGGAACAGAGGAGCATCCTGTTGTTATTTTCTCACTTGCAACGCATGCAAATTATAAGTACGAATCTGGTATGTATTTTCAAAAATTTGCACTATATCTTTTCTACCTTTTAATTAAATCTTCATAATTAACCAACCTCTACCAAAGTGATGATAGGGGCATTATCATATTCATCAGCATTATTTCCTTGCAAAGCAAGACAAAACATAGCACATCTCTAAATAACTTCTTTGAAATTAACTGAATTGATTTTTCTATTTAATGTTATTTTGACTTATCTGCAATGGTCCTAAGGGCAATTTCATTTATGTCAAGGGGTTAGCAGGAAAAAACAACTATAATACTTGCTACAATAATTATTATTACCATTATTGTATTTATATTTTTATTATTTTGCATTGAAACACAAGATGCCATGTAACTTAATACTGTTACTTGGTACTATAATCTTACTCTATTGTTAACTTTTTATGACAAAAACTCGTGATAATGTAGATATTACATGAGTTTGTCTGGTTTACTTTGTAACTCATACTTTTGTACATGAGAAAAAAAATTCTTTCTTTGTTTTGTTATAAATACTTTGTTAAATTTAACAAAAGTTTCAAAGTTGCAACCTGTTTAGTGTTCAAAAATGTAAACAAAGTTTTGACAAGTGAGATTATGAAAATTTACGATTATTAGTGAGAACTTAAAATATGGCTTTAGGAATTAAACTAGTACACAAAATGCTTTATCCTCCTTTCAGTATATAAATATGTGTTGAATTTTCATACTTGGCATGTGAAATATTTCGATTATCCCCACTTTTGATTTTCAGGCGAGTTTGTGCAGCGTACTGATTGGCACCGTGTGTGTGTCTTCAAGCCACATCTTCGAGATACAGTGTATACTTTCATGAAGAAAGGTCAACGAGTTTATGTCCAAGGCAGGCTGACATATGGTGAAGTAAAAGATGAAAACGGAGTTTCCCGTTCTACAACAGCAGTAGTTGCTGATGATGTAATTTTCTTCCAAACTGGTGACCAATCAACATGAAACATGTTATGTTGACCTAAATTTTGTGAAGTTTAAATGTTAGTGTAAATATTCTGTGAAAGAACAATTTACATTTAAAGATCACAATAGTCCTTATTGGTCCTGAATCTCTGCTACAATGCCTTTATACATGTTAATTCTATGCGGTGGAATATAAAGGAAGGAAAATGAGGATATTTTGTAATAAAACTGCTGCGTTACTGATTAAGTATTATTCACTTTATATTTACCTTACCAAGCTGCAGCTGATGTACAGCTCTCACAAAAATAATTATATATAATTTCATTTTACCATTTGTACATTACCTTCCTGGGTTTTTTAAAAACAATCTGTTCATAAGTAATGAGATCTTTATATTCATTGTTTTTTTTACGGAGACATCTAATTTGAAATCTACTGTACAATCTTGGTTCGAAATAATTCCATGCTACCAAGCTGCCAATTATCCCAAATAATCCCTTGTCATGGGTTCAGAAGAGGATCTCACAGAAATTGATAACTATGTATAGTATTTGCATATTTCTAAGTAAAGCAAGCTGCAAAGCACCCCGCATTTAGTAATTTACCCATTAAAAAATTCTTAGCTGAGTGCTCTATATAAGTATGCCATAAAATTAAGAAAACTCTTAAAAACAATATTGCCCTTAAAATTAATCTGTACAATACAATATATTGGATTCCTTCCCTCATGATTGAAAATTTTTCCTAAAATAAGCTTTGTATTTTATAACACAAAACATTATCTAACAATATAATATGTAGGTATTTTAAAATATGTACAAAATCTAATTTCTCTGTTAAATCACTTCTACATAACATTAAAAATATTTACAACACAGTAACAAAAACCAATTGCAATGGATAATACAACTAGAGATCACAGAGTGACAAAATACAGACAAGAATCTAACACCACGAAGATTTACCATGGCTGATTCATAAACTTGTCTGTATTCAACCCATATTTGTTAGTAAATGGGAACGTGAGCATGTGTTGCATTGATCACCCTAGTGACACTTAACCCAATGCACCACAAATTTGTACCTATATTTGAAGTGATACAAGGTTGTTTTTGTTTCCCACACATTGGCAAATCAAGTTCAAACTGCTTTTCCCAAAAGTAAACTTGTGCACCATTAATAAATATAGAGAGAATTTGTTTAAAGCATCTACGTAATTTCTCACGTGAAAACCATTGATCTCCACTATTCATTGAACCAAGGATTAGGTGGTAAATACAATTTTGTACAGAACTTCGAAATTCCTGTATCTTCCTTTTCAGGAAAAAAGGTAGAATTGAAATGAATTTCTTTTACGAACACTGAAATTGTCAACTTGTATCAGAAATACATTTTAAATTTAATGATACACAACTTCGGAATTCTGTTTCTTATACATGCATAGATTCTGAAACGATTCCACAGAACAAGAACCAGTGGCTAGAATTCTTTACTGAACTTACACTGGTTAACTTAATTTACTATTAAGAAAATTTTGTTCATTAGAATATTGTTGAAAGATACCCTTCTTTCGCTGCTGTCTGATAAACACTTAAATATTGTGTGGGAAGTGCATAGCTATATTTAATATTATGTCTACAAAGGAATCACAAAAAACATCTATAACTTGTGAACATTCTGCCCTGAATATTGTTTCACTTCAAGAATGGTTAAATGGAGAGTGTATGGCAATCACTTTGCCATATTCCAATACTCTTCATTCAGGAAAAAGTTACAACATAAATTCTTGGCACAATAGATTTCCCAAGGAGATCTCGCACGATCTCTCTGAGATTACAATAAGTGTCTGAAAAGGAGCTTGGAGATTCCAGAAAGTCTCCACACTCCCTTCCCACGCCTTTTCTGAAGGCAAGGCACCTTTAAATAAGATTGTGGGGGATATGAAGAGGCCTAAAAGGACTAGTTCTTAAATGCTGTTCAAGGTGAGCAAACTTCAAACACTTCCTTTAACAAACCAATCTAAAGCATTACTGTGCCAATCTGACTTGCATTTGATTGGTAGTCTACTAGTATTAAGATTTAATATGCATGCACTTAACAAATCAGGTCTCATGAATTGTTGAGCACAGTACACTTGCATGCAATTCCCGACCATAAAAGTTCATGGGATTTTGCATGTCTTATTTTATCACATTGCAGACACTCCTAAAGGAAAAGAATATCGTTGCTACAGAATAAACTGCCAAAGTATCTTAAATAACAACAATCTGGATTGGAAAGCAGGTAGAAGTAACACAATTATGTGCAGTAGCTTCTACTAGACAGATTTTGAAAATAAATCTTTCTGCTTTCGGTACAGCTATGTAAAGAATTAAATCTAATATAATATTTAATAAATATACATCTCTTACAATTGTGTTGATATGGGCTTCAGAGCTGGCAAACAACAGGATGGTTTCTCACCGCAAGTTGTGCACAACAATAAGTTCCCACAAATAGCTTACTCTGTAACAGGTAGATAGTCTTATTTGGGTCATCCCAAGGAATTTGCAGACTATGAGATATGTGTATCTTTGTAGCCCATTTGTGATCTGCAGGTCACAGGCCCTCACTCTCCAATGTTTATAGTCTGCAAACAGACATAACTTAAATCCGGCAAACCAAGATTGCCTTGTCATTATATGTTCCATGTTGCACGCCACATTGATAGTCACTTCTCATCAGACACTTCTGACCCTTCATTCACTTTCACCACATGGCACAGCAAGGCTGCAGTGCAATCGGTGAGTCCGGAGTGTCGAGTGGGACTCAGGTCAGTGGGGTGTTCCATGCTCAAGTCAGTGGGACTCAAGTTGGTGGGGTGCTCCATGCTCAAGTCAGTGGGAACATCATCATCAGCAGGACTCTCACTTTCTACTTTAGGCTCAATCTTGATGCTCATAGCTGCAGCTGGGTGTGCTATCTGAGGCAAGGCTGATGATTGGTGGTGAGGGGCTTGAATATGCTGCTGCTGTTGTTGCTGTTGCAATGATGCTGGAGGCCGGGTAGGACTCATTTGCTGGCGCAGCAATGACATGTTCTTAATACTCTTCAGCTCACTGGGATTGCGTAAAAACCTAGAAGCACAAAACCAGCATGTTAACACACATTTAGTTGTTTCAGAAGAACAATGGGTAATTAAATTAAAGATACCTGGTTCCATTAACCAATAGTTACTTAAGGGGCATTAGACATGATGTCTTTTCAGAGGGAAGATCACAATTTTTGTTGGATGTCTTTTGTGAAAATATTTTTTCTACATGAAGAGAAATTACTAAATGGATTCAAGTTAGAATTTTGTTGCTAGCAAAATGGAAATGTTTCTAAACTCACATTAGCTATCTTTCCGGTCTCAATGATTTCAAATAATTTAAAATAGAGGGCAGAATTAACTATTATTTATTATTATTATTTACTCACTGATAACAATGCCGTTCTCCTTGAACTTTACGAAGAATGTTTACTCGGTAATAATACCGAAGTGCTCGAGACATCTTGTCATAGTTCATGGATAGGTGATTCTTCTGAATTCCCCAGAGTTTAGCAAGACCAGCAGGATCCACAATCTTGAACACTCCAGTTTCTCGGTTCTTCCAAGCAATGTAGTTTGTGTAACGCTGAGTAGGATCATTCAGCAATTGTTGAAGAAAATCCCATAGAAGACGACCATCTGTTTCAAAAAAGGGGTCAATCAAAATAAATAATTTAAAATTAAATGTTTAAAACTATGAAGGTTGAATTATCAAAATGTTCTGTGCTAAGTGGTGAAAGAACTGTATCATGACATTCTTATAATTATTATCTACAGATTTCTATTCAAGTATAATATGTAATTTCATACATTGAAACTAGTGATTCTAAACAATTATTTTCAATTCTTCAGTTTTTATTATTTTAAATTAGAATATTAGTGAAAAACTTACTTGTGTTGGGTTCAGGTGTGTCTGATGGGAAGAAATCCCGAACAGGTCTGAAATTATTGTTGCCCAGGACATTCATCTGCTCCTTGGAGGGCGACTGAGGCTGGGGCAAAGCAGGAGCCACAGCATTGACACCTGGAGTGGACGGGGGACTCGAGTGGCCTTGCAAGCCATTTGTTCCATTCTCTTGATAGCTCTCTTCATCAGTATCAGACTGGTTGCTTCCATTGCTGCCACTGCTGTGATAAGAACCAGCATTGTGATCCGCATGCTGGGGGCTCCCTGTGAAAAGATATTGACTTTCAGTAGTGTACAAAGACAAGGGAAAAAAAACAATTTCTCCATAAGCATATACCGATGATTAGGTCAATAATGCTATTTTTCAGTTTCATCAAAGATCAATTCTAGAATGTAAAGGCAAGTAAAACAAAGCAATATAAGTTAAAAAATAGTTTCCCCAGGAGTACATCAAAGAAAGTTAAAAAAATTTATAAAAGTCGACTAAAAAGTACCTTATGATCTTCTTACCACTGAACTTTAAAAATCAACTGTCATAAGCTTTTAAGAGTAATGTATTCAATGCCATTAACTGCAATTCTACACAGAAACAGGCAGCTAAATAAGGGAATTTAACATTAAATTGGCATGAAAATATTCAGCCAAGAAATTAGGAGACATGCAAGCAGCTGAAATTAAGAACCCCACCTGACTGGCTGTCGACGGAGGGCGCCGGGCTGAGCGTGACAGAGTTGCCCTGGTGCACGAGGTGAGCCAGGTTGGGCGCCTGGAAGTCCACCAGGCCCCACGTGGAGGTGTTGGGGTGCGAGCCGGCCACGTGGTGCGGCGACAGCGGGTGCGGGTAAGGCAGGTGGCGCGCGGACGTGGGGGTGACTGGGCTGGAGGGCAGGCAGCGCTGCGACTGCGCGTCGCGCACCAGCAGCTGCAGCACGTTGTGCAGCACGTCGCCTGCGCCGGGGCAGCGCTCCGCCAGGTCGCTCTTGGTCAGCAGGCAGATCGCCTTGCCTGCAACACACACACGCCGCGCTCGCAACACTGGTTCGGGGCAGGGAGCCCTGCGTTGCGTTGCGACTCTCGAGGCTTGGCGGGTGAAGCGCAACGTCCAGATTTTCTTTCTCCCAAACTTAACCTTATATCCAGTTACGGTTTAGAGTTTCCTTTATATGCGATATATAATACAAAAATTATTTACGCAGTATATATTTCTCGCCTGGGGCCGCAGAATACAGCCCTTTTTTGTACTGTTAACCTGAAGGGAATGAAAGATTTTGAAATATTATCTGCAACAATGATGTCGCGTTATTTTAATGTCTGTTTTCTACAACTACTTGCCTTTCTTGATTACTCCCTTGACTATCACTCTTACTCCATTTAATCAGAAACAAAAATCACATATTAAGCATCACATCACAAACTAGTAGTATTCTCAAAAGCCCGAACGGACGCTATTTCAAGGAAACTCCACATTATAAAAATGGTCACTTTTCAACGAATTGGGGACTGGTGCGGTTCGAACTGAAATTTCCCCTTTCCCGAAATACTTTCTGGATCCGCCTCCGCCCCCTGCTTGGCACTGGCATTGGTCCGAAATACCAACACCTCTCCAGACAGCCACACTGGTTTTATATTTGGGTATTGCAGGATACTGCAGAATCGAAAGATTGTGTCAACTGAGGTAAATTACCTAAGCGTTTTCCGACACCTGTAGCGTTTTATATCAGACCAACAATAATAAATTGGCTTTTAACTTTAATTTTAGCTTTCTTGTCGTGAATACTTAACAATGAACGGAAAGTGTTTTTAATTCCCCCAGAACATTCTAGGTGATAAGAAACGGGGTAAAATTCTTCTAAAGGAATAGTATAGCAACACGAGATGAACCACGTTTATTAAAAATGCGCAAATGAAACTGGAGTCTATCCTCTCTTCCCAAACGATCGTTTTACATACCGACCCGGCAGTCTGTCCGGTTTTGAAACTTTTGTTTTTATGTACATAGCTTTTTAAGAACAAATTTTGATTCTTTGGTATAGTAACTTTGTGTACTTTACTTCATAGCGTTTCATCTTGAAAATGAAATATTTGATGTTAGATTAACGTCATAAAGGTGGTGATCGATTGCAATACTCGATAACGGCCAGGAAGAAAGTACTCAAACGACGATCACGGCTTCGGGCAATGATGTCTCTTTTGTATAGCAACACAGATAATAAAGTCCAGGTTCAGAACTCTCTAAGCTGAGACTTCCTAGTACTATGGCTATCCAACGAGCGCCCAGTCTCTTCGGGCATATCTTATCTACTTAATCACTTCAACTGAGTTTCCTCTCTGCGTTGGCTAACAAGTCGCAACGACAAATGCGAAAACTAAGAAAATTGGCTCATATTACAGAAATCGAAAGAAGCGGGGGAGTTATTGCAATATTATAATTAGCCACTAGTTTTCGGTAACAAAAAATCGATTTAAAAACAGAAAGAATACGTCAAATGCTCGAACCTACTCATAGAAATTTTCGTGAATGATCAAGATTTCGCAATGAGTTATCACCTTGCTGATTACACAGCAATCATCAGGAACTCACCGTTCATTTGGAACATCTCCATCTCGAAGTGCGGCAGGTCGAACTCTCGCTCGCACCACCGCAGGAACGTAGTCACGTCCTCTCGCGACCACACGCGGGGGTCCGACGCTGCAACACAAGAGCTCGCGGTCACTGGTGCAACCCGAGGCGGCGCGGAGAGCTCGGGGCGAAGAGGGGGAGGAGCCGAAATGAGAAAGGAGACCAGGGCTAAGGGCAAGGCGGAAGATATAGAGGGCATTGGGTGGCATTGCTAATGACATGGACATTTTACAATGTAAATACACCCGCACACTTGCCCAAACATTATTAACGCTTCTCAATGCAGAGAACATTAACAGCAACAAAATAAATTTTATAGTTTATTTTCTCTGCTCTGCTAAGCGGAGTTCGAAATAATGTTCCAATTTTGAGATGTGTAAGGATGGAAGGATAAGAGAAAGTAAACACTCATACACAGGATGCAAACATCCAAGTCACGACAGGAGACAGGTTGGAAAGAATGAGAGAGCATTGATTAAAAAACACGCAGCCAACCAGAAACAGGAGCATCGCTCGGAGAAAGGAATGTCGACAAAAAGAAGGAACGGAGACACAAAGGATAAACTTAGAGTAGCAAAGAAAACGAACGACGAAAGTTAACAGAAAAAAAAATTGTGGAACAACTACAAAGAAATCCTGCTGAGCGAACGAAAGCGCGCGTAGTACAAAAATATTAAGAAAAGCTTGAATTGGAGCAAGAAAAATAAAATAAGGTTAAAAATCCTTCAAACATTGAACTATCAATTCTTAATAAATTTAGGCTACTACCATTTATTAACACTCCCACAATTATTCGAAGTCCCTCCGAGAATCTCGTAGTAAAAATTCAGAACGGGACATAAGATAGGCTGTTTATATTCACGAATGTCAAATTTGAAGGGTACAAAATTAATTCCAATTTACTGTATTATGAATATTTAAGAATCCTCCCCCCCCCAAAAAAAAATTAACCACCAATGTTTTGTCCGACAAGTAACTTGGATGAAAAGCGTGAAGCATGTGAGTGCACGTCGTGTGTTCGCTTACCGAGGCTGTTGGGCAGGTGCGTCTTGAAGTCCAGCACCGGGGACGCGGGCGTGGACGCGGGCTGCGTGGGCGTCGCGGCCGGGAAGCCCAGCGGGTACCTCCACAGCAGGTCCGTGGGGCTGAAGGGCAGCGACAGCGGCAGGCGGTCCATGGCGCCCACGGGAGGCAGCGTCAGCGGCAGCAGTTTCATTCCCCGGCGACCGCGGCAGCCCCCTGCGATCTCACCTGCACACAAAACGCGCTCCTTAGTCGCCTGCTCCGCAGACCATCTTGGAAAGGGAAGGGAAGGGGATGCAATGGCTCAATGGGATGCACAGATGTGTCCAAGAGGCCGTTGCCTAGGACACGGATCAAAGAAAATTTCCAATTTCCACACATCAAACTAACGACCGGACATAAAGCTAATGTCATGCGATGTGATAATTTTCAAGAGGCCTTTGCGTCGTATTAAAAGGAAAATTACCACTAAGCTCTCTAACCAGTTCGACTATTAAAAAATTATAAGGTAATGTTAGGATAAATTAACCGTAAAACTACGACCAAACAACCTACACAGACGAATTTCCAGTCCAGCAACCAGTAACGCAGCCAGCGATTTGAAACCTTGTAGTAGCGCCCACTATATTTGAAAAGCGTAATATTGCGGGTCGTAGATATCGGAAATCAAGGAAAAGAACACACGCACCGAATACCCTATCAGCGAAGTCTGCCTCTCAATCAGAATCAGAGTGCACGCGCAACGGAGCGACCTCGACCAACAACCTGCTCGCGTCGCGGCCGGCCCGCCACCTGCACGGGACTCGACGCGCGAACATCGGCGCGCGGCGGCCGCGTCAAGGCGCAAACGCCGCGTCGTCGGCGCGAGCGAGCGCAAGCGCGCGTTCGGATGTGATGAGAAAGCAGGAAGGGAATCCCGCTGAGCGCACCGTTCCCGCAACCCCGGCCGCGCCGCCGGCGGAAGCGCCTTCTCAGTACTCTGCTCGCACTTTTTGTTTTTAATTTTAATCACGAATTTCAATCTTTTAATCACGATCCACAACGTAAGAACGGATAAATAATAAATTACTGGATATTTTCATATTCTATGTAGTCCTAATTATTTCAAGACGAGCATTGACACCGCAGGCACGAAGACGATACGAAGTATTAAAAAACACACACACACACAGCAAATTATCAGTGATGCGTCGTAACTTAGGATGTTAAACAATACAAGAATTACAAAGAGCATCTGCCCAGGTGTTTTCATACTTTATTTCGTTCAAATAAACAGCGTAAATTTGTATCGTTAGTAATCAAGCCAGAACATATCGAAACGCGGAGACCATTACGTGAAAAATTATAAGCCAAATTTTAAACATCCTAAAATATGATTTAACACACGAATACACATTTTCACGTTGGATCATTAAATTAGTACCAGTGATTACGGTTTCAAGGCCAAGTTTAGAAATATTACAATTGGAACAATTTAAACGCAATTCAGTCCGCTTCTGAATAAACACTTTTAGAGCACCTGCTGCATCATTCAATGCGTCATGCACCCAAAACGCATGGAAATTCGAACACATCACTGGTTGAGAACTGTATATCATAAACACGCTTTTTAATTTCATGCATCAATTGTGTTAACACTTTCCGAAGAAATTTTAGACACCGGCACACAAAACTTACACTGCACAGGAAAAGTCAACATCGCACAGCTAGGCGTCGGAAAACTACACACTACTTGCGGCGTGGAGAGCACATGAAAAGCACGGGTATCAGAACCCCAATAGAAGCGCAGAGCTCCGCAGCGCCACCTGTTGCCGCGTCGTCGGGTCGCTAGGGCGCAGGCTCACCGGGCATCTCCAGCGGCAGCAGCGGCGACGTGTCTCCCCCGCGCAGGCGACCGCTCG
>BOPP01000033.1:8558364-8575734 GCA_017312745.1 Gryllus bimaculatus | reverse complement strand
CTCCTCTCCCCGCACATACCAGACGGCGCTGAAACAAACACGGCCAAGACGACGCATGACGTCACGGGGTCAGTCACCTCGCCAAGGTCACCGGCGGCGCGCAGCATCCGTCAACCCGCCGTCGCCGCGAGCGCCGGGTGTCAATCGCCGGCGCGGAGACGCAGCGCGGTGGGCGCGGGGGCAAACCCGGTCCGAGGCGGCGGGCCGCGGTTCGCAACCGCGCGAGCGCGAGCGGGAGCGAACTGGCAACGCGGGCCGCTTCCTTCGAAATTCGCGAGCCGCCGCGCAAAAACAAGCGCCGCGCCGGAGAGCAGAGGCGGAAGGCGCCCGGGCGGCGGCCGCGCGCGGGGGCAGCGGGCGGCGCGGCGACGACAGCAGGTGCACACAGATACCAAGGGGGAAGCAAACACTTGGATTATCGCTTCATGCGGGAGGGGATAGCAGTAGTTTTAGTAAAATATCTATTCACTTACAAGCAATTGCGCACCGACAACAATATGTTACGACATTTACACTGGTAGAAAATGTTGCTATACCAATTGCCTATTTGTACTAATCCGCATTCATTGATCATTTACATTCTTTGACCATTTTATTATATAAGTATTGGAATGTAAAATATTACATATCGGGACTTCCTTCTCATCACACAAGGTACACACCAGTTTTTCCTGCCAGAACTCCGCACCTGTTCGTCCAACTCTACGTTTCCCTTTCACTCGCATTCTGCGTTTTGTATCCGGCGTGCACGAATCCCACTTCGCCAGCGGTTGCTAAGCCAAACAGTTACGACTTCTCAAAACGTCCATGACGCGCCGGGCGCGGAGGGGGGCGCGCGTGCAGGCCTCATCTGCAGCAGGTCAGCCTGCGCGGCGGGTTGCGTGGGCGCCGGCTGCAGGCGCCGAGCACGCGCCGCGCCGCGCCGCGTTGGCCGGACCCGCGCCGCCTGCGCGGCGCAGAAGGTCGCGCGCGCAGAAGGACGCGCCGCGTGTGCGCGCGAGAGGAAGAAGGCGGTGGCGGCAGCGAAGATCCGCGGGCGGCGGCGGAGGAGGAGGCGGCGGCGAGGCCGCCCCGGCTGCTCCCGCAGGGGAATATTCAAACGCGCCAAGGTGAGCGGGTCGCCAGCCAACGGACGTTCCTCGCGAGGGCCGAGCCGCCGCTTCCAAGAAACGGAAGCGCCCGGCGCGGGGCCTAATGCGCTGCAACGAGGCGCGAGGGCGAGGCGGCTGGATGAGGCGGGGAATAAGCGGGGCGAGGCAGGTGGCACGAGCGCCAAGGGCCGTGCCCTTAGGACCCCGCAGGGCGGGACCTTGCGGGAAATGCGAATACAATATCACCTGCGACGGATAGCATTCACCGAGTCGCGGGCGATTACTGGCTGTATTGCTCTTCCGACAGAACAAAGCGTGTTAAATGAAAACAATAATTTCAAACGAGATAAAAAGGCGAGTAGATGCTACGTTTTTTTATAAACTCTTATTATTTATGCATTTCACCATCAATCACGAAGGAGATTAGTACTAGAAGAATTTGACATTGTCTTAACGGTTATTTTTGGGGACCAAGTAGTAAACGCAAATGAAAAACAAAACAAAAAGTTTGTCACGGTTATGAGTGTCAGCCAATGACGGACACTCAAGGCAGGGCAGAGCAGTGCATTTCCTTTCAACCGCAAATCTCCATTGTCAATTAAAACTCACTTCACGGAAGTTAGTAATTGAACCGTCTAAATATTTACACATTAGAAGGTGGTTATTTCCTAATAATTATATTATCTAGATACTCGGAAAGCATAGGACCCTGAGATATCGCAGTCTTGCTGCCACGACGCCCTATCACCGATCGGGCAGACGCGAAAGCACAGAATAGGCTACGCAGAATTACGCCATCTAGGCTGCGAAGCGGGCAGGTTGCTTCACGCTCATCCCGGACGCACCCTTTATCAGCGGCGGAGGAGGCGGAGGCGGAGGCGGAGGATTCGGTGAACGAACGCGCGGCAGCAGGTGCAGGAGGCGATAACGGGGCGAAGACTCCTCCGCGCGTACAAAGCGCCCTTGTGGCGGGGAGCGGCAGCGCCAGCGACAAATCACGGCGATACGGAGGTCGCTGCGACAGGTTCACGAGTCAACAGCACGGGATCTCGCCGCGAGGCTCCCACGCCGCCGCGCTTCCTCGTGTCGAGTGGCCATTGTTATCGGCGCCGAGCACACACCGAGCGCCTTTGGACCCGGCTTTTGTTTGTTTGACCGGCGCGGCGCGGGGGCGTGGTGAGAGCGACCGGCCCGAACGACGCGGTTCCGAGTTCCAAGGACCGCAGGGGCGCTTCTGTTCTTGGACGCGTGATTTAACCAGAAGGGGATTGAAGATGAGTTTATTTCTCGACTAATTCTAATAAACGCTCATCGGAGGATATCAGAGTACATAATTTATGTTGTGTTTCCGTATGCCCTTACTCGTAAATCTAATTATCGCTTATTTGCGAAGAAAGTAGGATAACAAGGCAATTCTCTCAGTGTCAAAGCATCATAAACCAGTTTCATAAGGGATAATTCAGTATTATTAAATAATGCCATTAAACATCTCAAAAGTAGTGTTTTATGATAATCACAAGAAAAGGTTCTTAGCGTCAGATATCGCTTTCCTTTGTTTTACGGCTCCCGAGAAGACCCATTCCACGGGCATTCGACGCATCGGTCGTATCCATGGACGGACAGAAATCAGGCGCTCACTTCCAAAAATTGCCATTCGTCGGGGGAGTCTAGCAAACATTATCCCAACCACTACTTTTGACCCCCTTCGCGTCCCGCACAATTGGCGCCCTGGCCGGGGTGAATTGAGTTTATTCTCCGGTTACTCTAGCAGAAGGGGTCAAGGAACAGAAGGAACGAGATAACGTGAATGAAGAAAGGAGGACAAAGGGGTAAGATAAAAAATGAAAGACAGCTAGGAAAGAGAAATGATGAAACGTCGGGTGGCATAAAAAAGGGAGATAGGATAAAGGAAGAAGCTCTGAGGAGGAAAACAACAGAATTGGAAAGTAGGTGAAGGAAAGGGGAGAAACGGAGGAATGAGAGTAGAGAAACAGGAAGGAGGGAATAAAGGAAGAAAAAAAATACGTCAAGAGGGGAGAAAGATGATAATGAAGACAAGGATGAGTAAAAGGCAGAAACGCTGGAATATGAAGATTCCTTTCCAATTCCCCTTCCCAATTCGAGCGTCGGCCGAAGGACGCGCCGCTGTTCCTTGGCCGCTTCTTCGACGGCGGCGCCGACACTGCTGCCTCTGCCTGCTGCCCTGCGCTGACGCGACGCCACAGGAAGAGCACCGCCGTCGCGAGCGCAGACAAAGCGAGCGGCTGGCCTGACGCAAGCGCGCGCGCGACCTGGCGTGATAGTGCCGCCCCGCCCCCCCACCCGCAAATTCCGTCTGACAAGTATCGAAATGCACATCGACGCCGATGTTTCAAAACATCGATGTTTCTACAGAAATGTCTCATGTTATTGCACGATGCTTTTTGGGCATCCATGTTTTCACGTCTTGAATGTCAGTTGTTCGTGGATGAAAGATTGGGGGGATAAAATTTTAAATTTGGAAACGATCAAATATGAAATAATAACTGATGGTAGCTCTGTTTATCTGTTCGAACCACGTGAACGCGGTTTGTATTACCATCATCGAGCAGACTATCCCTCGCCCGTCCTTCATTTGAATGAATTTTGGCCTAAGTATTAATACCGATGTTTTAATTTTTAACATCAATATTCAGTTGTCGATGTCCCGTCACTACTGACAACACTAGAACTCACAAGAGAGGATTTATACGTATTGATGTTTTAGTAACTCTGGGTTTTTTACTGCACGTATGTACGAGCCCTTCAGAAGAAGTTGGCTCAATATTTTTTTTTTAACTAGAAGTGTACAGACATCAAAAATAATTATATTAATAGGGTAGAGTGGACAGTTTGCTCGGCCGCCTTATGTTCTTTACCTCGCCTCCTTTTAAAAGACTTAGGCCAGTGGACGAGTGGTCTCTTCCCTTAATGAACTAAAAAGGGTAAATAATAATAAATTATTATTATTGTTGTTACAAGTTTCCACGCTTACGTCATCGCCTAAAGTGATCGAGCTTGCCCACTACAAAACTCAATAATTAATGTAATCTCATTTGAGATTCATTTTTGAATACTGGACTTAATCTATTTATGAGGTAAATCAATGCCGCTGATAATTGTGATTAAATACCATTTGATTTTGCCAAACGGATTTTTATTCATGTAATAATTGGGCGAATCTAATTCATTAAAGCAATAGAATTGTAAGCTTCATAAGCAAAATAAAATAATTGAAATGTCTGTCAATGATAGTTCAAAAGAACAATATTCAGGGTGTGCACCGGCAACTGTAAAGTCCCCCTGTTTTCGTTTTGGTGATTTTTCATAGCTTTCCAGAGCCAATAATCGTGTGCGCTGAACCAAACGGGGCGCTGACGGCGGGCGACCTGCTACGTGGGTGCCTGGGGAGGGGAGGGAGTCGGGTGTCAGGAGGCCGTGGTCCTGTAGCGCAGGGGCCACGCGGAAGCGGCCCAGTGAAGAGATGATAACGCGCGGCCGGCGGCGGCTGCTGCTGTCGGGTCAATAAACTGCTCACTTTCGAAAGAGGAATGTTTGAAAACACCCAGCCCCGCCCCCTCGCGCGACTTTAACTGTTGGGAGGATGGCCTTTCCCCGTTTCATTGCATACTGCAACCATGTCCTCAAATAGGCAATAATGCATGTACATGCATTTGGTTCTCTAGGGTTAAAAAATAATTTTCGGCAGTCTATGACCTATTTAACGTATGCAGTAGTTTCGGTTATGACATGAATAGAACGTGGGCGTATAACACATTTTTTGGTAATGGTTAAAAATATTTGGACGCTTTATAACAAAACTAGCACAATCTTGATAAATCCGCTAGTACCTTGAGCGATTGTCTGGTTTGATTTAAGAACGTCTTCCTGAAATTTATTTTCACTCATGAATTTATATCTGATTCAAATTGTATCAAATAATGTATAAACTATACTATATATTTAAAAAACCTTATGTCTCCCCACATTGTTACGAAACGAAAGCGTGGCACTACGGATGGTATTATATCTTTCAATCTATTGTTTGCATCACTGTTGAGAAATCTGTGGATGTATCGAGGAAGTACTTCGCCTCTAATGATAAATGTGAATAACTCATAAAATAGGCAATTATTTACCGCTTATGTTCTGTGGAGAGATATTCACAACAGGAAAAATATTACTAGTTCTAATGTATTTTTACCATATTTTCTTACCTATATTTTACGAAGAAAGCGAATTTTTGAAGATTATTATGACAATTACGTAATTTGCGCATTTTCTCATTAAAGTAATGCTGTCTTCTAGTGAGTCACACATCCTTATCGTGAGAGCACATTTAGAATCTTAAACAACCAAATACTCGGAACATCATTTTCATAACAGACCACCATATGAGTCTAACAAGAAAATCTAACTTTCAAGAAACTGTCGTTGCGCGCATGAGAGTGAGTCATAAAAACCTTCCACATCCATTTCACTAACTTTATCTTCTTGTTTTGACAAGAAATAGTGGCCATTTTCCAGACGCCTACTCTTACAGGAACATTCTAAAGCCATATTAAAAGAAATCACGCGATATTGAGGGCAATGAAGACTGAAATTGCACCAGATGTCGGTGTTTATCCTGAGAATTCGACAATGTGCCTGGCAATACTGATCGAAACGATTAAAGAAATATAAATAAATTAATAGCGGAATTAGGAAATTCTGCTGTCGATATGATGGTAATCGTTCCTCCGTCCATACATATCGCGCACTGGTGGTGTTGTCTTGTATCACATATTCAGTTACGAGAGAAATCTAAACGTAAGCATTTCTCCGGGGATATTTACATTTATCGACGTATTTTATAATACACAGAAAATAAAACACCAATCAAAATGTAATTTTAAATATCGAAGCAGTGTTGCACTTTCCTTTTCTCATCTGAAATGACGAAGTCATTTAAAAATGGTAATAAGAGATAGTAGATACGGTCTCATGAGATGTAACAAATAAATACTGATAATTACGAGATGGTTCATTTGTTTTCATACTAGAAAATCAGAATTTTTAAAATTAAGAAGCTTTAATTTATCCTATAAAATAAAAAATAATTAATTATAGACATAAAATTTTAAAATATTCGGAGGGGAGGGATATTAGGTTGGGGAGTGCAAGTGCATGGAGAATCGAGGCAACATGGCGAACATTCGTTGCAAGGCCCTCGATGCGAGATGAGCCCGCTGGAAGGGAGACGTGCCATCGCGTGGGGGAGGTTCGCGGCTCCGCGGCGGGGAGCGCTACGCGCGCGCATGCGGCGGCGGCGGCGGCGGCCACCAAACGCGCGTTACGTCACAACCGTTACACAACGCTGATAAGGCGCTATCACCAACAGGATGTTCCAATGTCAACGCCTCTCACCTCGCGACACGCGCGCGCCCCGAGCGGCCGCAAGCCCAACTACGTCCGCCACGCAGCCTCCGACACGTACTTGTCCGCTCCCCCCCCACACACACACACACAAACGCACACGAGCTCTTAGATGCGACGATACGGCGTTCTAGAAAACCACAATAAACATAGAACTTGCGCGCTACCGGCACGATATGGGAGGATTTTTCGGTGCCTGATAATGAACTGGCACAGCAGCATTCTAAACCAGCGCGATAAGGAAAATAGTACTCATTAAATAAGTGAAATAAAAAAAAAACGTTAAAGCTCGGACTTTTCTTAGGTGTGTGTGATTTATTTCTAAAATGATAAATGGTTCACACAAACAACTTGACCTACGTTACTATATTCACTGGCGTAAGTCCATTAAATTCGTAATGATGTCATCAAATATTAACGGAAAGATGAAAACTATCGTAAAAGTTATTTATTACGCGCACGCCTTATCGCAATTTTAGTTTATTTACCATTATTTAGAAATACATCATTAAAACACCGGCAAATCATCCGAAAACCATTCAGTGACTTCTTTTGAATGTTCAACGCAAACAATCAGAATGAATTTGCAGAGGATAGCAGAGGAGCTCGCAAAGTACGCGTGACACTCGTCGCATGCTCCACCATCTTCCTTTCCGCCAGGCGACGTTAGTGCGTTCGCCGAACAAGCTCGTTGGGGCGGGGCCGGAAGACGCCGCACGTCGGCGCCGTGGGGGAGGAAGAGCGCTCGGCTCTTTTTCCGCGCGTTCGCCGAAACGGCTCCGCGGGCGCCGCCCTTCGCGGAGACTCCGCCGCCGCCGGCGCTAACGCGGCAAGCTCCGCCCACCCGCCACGCGGCGCGCCGCTGACGTCAAGCGATAGAGGCGGAGGCGCGGGATCACGTAGGCCGCGGCGAGGGCGCAGCAATGTGTTGCTAAATCAGTGGGGTCCACAAGAGAGGCAGCTGGCCCCAGCCCCGGCTTAATAATAGGAGCTGCGATTTTTTTCCATCCCAAACTAACAAATTAACTTCTAATTCAAATTACCCACTATATGTTATTTCTGTTACATGGAGAGATTCGTTCTGTTTATGTAAAGGCATGGGAGGGGGGATTTTGTTTGAAATAAGGCGCCCCCGAGGATCTATCCCCTCTGGCCCCTTGTTTTCTCTGGGCAACCGAGGTGTCCGCAGTACTGCTCTCCCCGTATCTAGAAAGAATACTTGAAGGGATACCCGAAAAAAGATATAAAATCGGAACCCATCCTGGTGAAAATACGACCTCTCCCTCGTGTAATATTCCGGACTCCCGATGCTAGTTCAATAGTCCGGCCACTGCGACGCTAGGACTTGGAGCAGCGTCCAGAAGCTTGAGATGCGAGTGATTTTACCGTGTGATTTTGGCGTCGGCTTTTCATACTCCTTCGTATTCTTCTGAACATCCATTCGTAAGGGTTTCTCAATCACTTTGAAACAAATTAAAAGAAATGTAATGGGATTTTAAAGCAAACAAATCCTCCTATATACAAACAATATACATACATAATTAAGGGCACAATATTGTATGATTAACATATTCACAGAAAAGTTAATGAGTTTATTTTGTCATACTAAGGAAAGTAGCGTACAAGGATTTAAAAAAAAAAAAATATTCTCCGTATTCTCCGTAAAATCAATATTCTACGTATTGAACTGCTTTATCTATAATTTAAACGGAAGTTGCTTACTTAAACGCAACGGCCGAGGACTGCATTGAAAATCAAAATTGTCTTCGAGTATCAATGCATTCAGCCGGGGCCGAGTTAACCAGAAACATGTTGTGTGTACTTATAACACTCACGATAGGAAGGTGAACTTCGTCAAGGTACAGCATCCTTAGGAAGAGCTTAAGGCGCTTTGACGCACCGACCTTGGAACATCGCCACGTCATGGTGCTTTTTCCTCTGTCGGGTAATACGCTACCACGCACATCAAAAGACGCAAACCACTCACACGAAAACAGGAAGAATATGGAAGTGTCGCCGGCCGGTCTTATCGTTGCAACGAGTCACGAAAATTAATTGAACTCACGATTGTGTGGACACCGAGTCGAAGTGCATGTCCTCCGCTTGATTCCCGTGAATGCAAAATGAAAAGGCTAGCAGGGAAACACGAAGACGAGAAATATTCGCGAATATTATGTGTGTAAATCATACACACACACCACACACCACACACACACACACCACACACATCACACATATATATATAGTATATATATATATATATATATATATTGTGTGTGTGTGGTGTGTGTGTGTGTGTGTAAATTGTATGTATAAATAATAATTTTCTTTTTACTTTACTTGGACACCAAAAGTCGGCACGTATTCTTGTTGAATTAATTTTTTAATTTTTCAGTTAAAAAATACACTGGTCTCATTTTGAAAATAAAGTAGTTTTGACGATTAACTTCATATTCTTGTGGATATGTAGGTAGATAACCGCTGTTTGCCTCGCGATTCATGGATCGACTTATTCCTAAAATCAAAGGAGACAGTGCACATTTAGAGTTCATATTTTTGCTGTCTTTACATGTTTTACTTTCCGTGAAGGCAAATTCGAAGATTTGTGGGTACACGCTCGTTGACTTAAAACTGAGGGGGAGGTGGGAACGCGCTGGAATTGGGGGCGAAGACGAGGGCGGGGGTGAGGGTGAGGGCGGGGGTTAGGGCTGGTGTGAAGGGCGGGGACGAGGGCGGGGTGTGATATGGGCGGGGTGCTGTGGGCGGGGGAGCGGAGGCGCGCTGCGGGCCACGTTGTCACGCCCCCGAGCGATGCGCCGGGCGCTGGGCGTCGCGTGCTGTTTGAGCAAGTGTCTATCGCAGCGCCCGCAGCTGTGCACACCCCCCGCGCTCCCTCATCGCCCGGCCTGCGCCCCGCCCCTTGCGCCGCCAATCCTCGAGGTGCAGCCTTCGGGGGCTCGACGTCTTGCCTCCGCCGCCCACGCACCCCTTCGTTGCCAGGCGGGGCGCAACGCAACGCCGAACACACGCACCCTCCCCTCTTTCACGACGAGAAAAGGGAGTGGCAGTCTCCAGCTGTGCCGCCAAGCAAGATCCCGCAAGGCACGTTGGAGCGTGAACGTTTCTAAGTCGTCGGATACAGGTTTCGATATTAATTGAATTGTAGAAAGTAGTACACATTTTGGAACTAGATTTTAATACGGATATTTCTTTTTTAGAATTTAGTATTTTTGTAGGTCATACATTCCGTTCGAATTCGTTAATTCAACAAATTGTTGTCATTGAAATGTTAGGTTCCTAGAATTCGCAATTTCCTCTATTTTCTTATGCTCGAACGAGGAGAAAATTCATTTACAACTTTATTCCATTGGGAGAAGCTGTTGTCGATGGTAAATTATAACGCTGATTACGATTCAATATGCTGACTACGCATCCTGTACGTTTGCGGTACAGACTTTTTTTTTTATCCAAGATCAATACACCATAAAATACATGCAATTTTCTAAACAGTTAGAAGTTTTACCAAGAACGCGGCTCTTTAAAAGATAAGAATAACAGTGCATCAAAATACATTTCGTAGAATCAAAACATATTTGCAAAACATATAATCATCCTAAGCAGTTTGCATCTGATCTTATCTTTCAAAGTGTTTTGAAATTCAAGTGAAAGCTAAACATTGGAACCCTCTCGCCTTGAAGATATATCATTATATTCCACCAATGCTAGGTAATTATGATAACCTTCACTGATAGAGTAATTGCAAACCAACAAGTGTCCGTAACTACACCAGTGGCAGGTCGAGTAGGGAAAGACAAGGACTATTTAAATTATATTGTACAAGTAAAAGCGCAATGCATTCATGAATTCGGATGCAATGCAATTGTGGATGCATTACATGTAACCTGCGAAGGTTCCGTATCCTTTCACTGTGAAATGGCATAAACGCATTAGAAAAGCTCTTTCGCATAATAACAATTGTGTTGGTTGAACTGAGGGCTTTTTAGCGTTGCACCTCCGGGCGCCTTATACGAATATTATTTATTACATTCTATCACAATAAGACCAAGATTGCCCTTCCAAGTTGAACGTCTAGATCCTACCCTGATCGAATCCAACACTAAGAAAATTAATTGTTTGAAGCCAACGGATTCCGGACTACTGCATACCGGCAGTTCATTAAAACGGCCTAAAAAGTATTCAGTTTGCTTTAGCAACATGAACGTTTATTACATATACTTTACATACATTTAACTTTACAATTATAGTTATAGGTGTGTTGGGTATTTTGTAACGATTCTGGGTTCGCTCATTTTAATCATTAGGATTCCGCGGCCGCGAGCGGAAGTGTACAATACAGAACATGTAATGCATCGCCAAGAGCCACCGCAAACCGACGCGTTGTGCCAGTCACTCGACGTCAACCATTTTATATATCAGCGAGCGGCGCTTCCGAAGGGCGGTGCTGCAGCGTCATCGGCTGATGGGAAGATAATTGGGAGCTCTGGTAATTGGATAATTCACGTCGGCATTAGTTTTAAGTGGACGAGATGCATCAGCTACATCCACCACGCCGACAGCCCTCTGATTACGAGCAATCGAAGATGCGCCCTTCGTAAGTGGGCTTAGGAACGGTGAACGCCGTGCGCATATGCTACGCGCCTATGTAATACACAGTCGGCGCGCACTCACCGAACGCCTTCCAACCTCCTTGTGCAAAGTACGGCGCGAAGGGGGCTGTGTTGGTACCAACCTGCAACAAATGAAACAACGTTTGTTAGTGTTGGACTTCACTAGTGTAAAACAAGTTATATATTGCACGAAAGCACTGTGCAAGTTCATGAAATAGTCTTAATCAATAATACATAATTAATACATAATGTATTGTATTAATTATATTTGTTAATTAGTAGAAAAATCATTTATTTAAAAATTAGTTAACAATTAATTAGGAATAAACAAACCAATACATATAAAAATGTTTGGAGATTAATAGAATGTTTAGTATAATCGGCCACAAGGTCTTGCTTTTTTATTTAGAAAAAGCAACAAACAAAAACTGAGGGTACATGTACATGTACACGTATTCCCAGAAAAAAAGTGATATTTATGTAAACAGGCTGCATTGGGATTATTTCAACGAAATTATGCAATTTATTTTTCTTTTTAACGTTTTCCATAAACTATAAGCTTTGCTTCGGCAAGAATACGTTTGATCCGCCTATTCTTGATAATTCCACCGGAGAGCAACCCCACTCTGGCCGCGCGCGTGCAGGCGCGTGCTGGAGGCCTGGGTTGCGGGGGTGGCAAAGGGCGGCAGCTGGAGTCGATCGCTCGTGCCGGTGTCAGGGCCGCTCGTGTCAAGAGCAAGGCAGGAGCGGCGAGGTTCATCATACACGTGCAACGGAGCGGGGTTTCAGAGGGGGGAGGGGCGCTCGACGCAACAGCCGACCGCGGCGCGGCGTTGCTGAGGCGTGAAAAATCGCGCCAGGCGCGGGCAGCGAGGGCGGGGCTGGGGCGGGGTAGCGGCTTCATTTGTCGAAGGCGGATTATGCGAGGTCGGGGCGGGCGGGGACGGCGACTGCACGCCGAGGTTTTGCATACAAATCGCCGCGTAAAAATGACAAATCGTTCTACGTGTTTACAACTCGCGCCGGCGAATGAGCCCGAGGAAAGCAGGAGCGCAGGGAACAGAGAAGGACGCGGAGAAGCGACAGAGACTCGGGCGACGCGCAAGGACTAAGACTCGGCCACAAGAGCAACCGCGTAATCGACGGCTACATAAAGAGCGGGGGAGTTGCAAGAAGGAGAGTACTACGTGACGCAGTCGTGGGCGGCGGCGGGACGGGCGATGCCACCCGCTGCACACAAACCGCGCCGAGGGTCAGACGCCCGTCCATCATCGCCCGGCGGCCAACAAAGGCCGCAGCGACGCGCCGGCCCTTGACTAACCGCGAGGCCACCCTCGCGGTCGCGTCGCGATTCTTTTTTTTTTCTTTTCATACTCACGCGGGGCGTGGCGCGCGCAGAGTCGCCATGGCGAGAAGCGCCGGCTGAAAACTCGGCGTCGCGCCGGCGTGGCGCGCACGTGGAGCACGCTTGCATGCGGCGTCATGCACGAACCCACCCCACCCCACCCCCGAAACGCGCGGGCCGCCCTGCCCTTCACCTTTGCCGAGTAGTCGGATCGCGACGCAAGGCGGAGTTGCGACTGCTGGCGTCGCCCGAGCGATAACGAAGTGTCTTGTGAAGGCAGTTCGAGTTTCACGCTGCAGCACGCTCCTGGGGAAATCTGAGGCTTTTTAAAACACGCCTGACTCAGGTGACGCAGGCAGTACTAGCGTCTGATCGGGGCGATTCGAACACTTTGGAGTTGTGTCTCGAGAGGAACTCGAACCGGGAGGTCAGGGTTCTCAAAGGTCGAGGCTTGATATCAAAGATACGATGTAGCCTGAGGCAAATCTCTCTGAAGCGATTTTATTCTAATCGCGTTGTATTATCCTTTCTCTTATTCCGAACAGCATTTGATGCTCCTTTAAAAATACAAATTATTTTTTAATAAATATTATTTTAAATTTATAAAAATGGTTTCACCCATTAACCCATCGTGCCATTTCATATTACATTAATTAACATTACAATGGAGATCATTCAATAAATAAAAAAACGGCGTTAAGAAGAAAACAAAGGGAAACCCAACACACAATTGTCGCATTCACACCACCTACGTCCGTCAGCGGTCCGTCTGGCAGAGGCACGTCGTCTTCTTGGCAAGCAGTGCTAACCACCGCAGCGACGAGGAAGAGCCGACGCTCTACGCGGAGTTCGCGCTCCTCGGACGCGCTTCGCACATTGGCGAGCAGAGGAAGCGGCCAGTTAGCGCGCGCGGCGCTAATGCTTCCCGGGAAGCAGGTGTTTGGTTAGAGGCGCCGCGACGGCACCGCGCACACTACGCCACGCGGAGCCTGGGGTCACACGTGCAGAAGGTCGCTCACGCGCGGGCCAGGCACCGCCGCGTCGCGTGGTAGCCTTATTCACTAATTCAAGGGGAGGCCCGCCCTGAGGGCATGAACGATGAGGGCAGCGTCCCGGGAAGCGGCGCTGACGGCTTGCGGTTCGTGACCCTTGCAAGGAAAAAGTATTTTGTCGATGCGATTGTGATGTGGCTGGCTCATAACATTATTTCGTTGTAATAGTATCCCACCCGAACGTCTACTAGTACTTGAACGTCACCATCACGAATCGAACATTGTTATTCATGATCAGACAGACACAGCCATCAATATACAATCATCAAGATTCAATATATAGCGAACGACAAAGGACACCACTAACCCCGCGTCTTTGGGAAAGGGGGGGGGGGAAATACTTATCCTACCCCACATACGCTCTCACAGGAATATGGCACACAAGTCAGGGGGTTTGCCCTAAAAAATTGGAAAGACGTCCGAAACATTGGGGAAGCCTCGTTTCTCCAACAACCAGGAGCGAAACACCTGGCTCCGGCTTCGGAAGCGTGCGATTTAACAAATGCAGAGAAGGCTCGCGGCGAATGGCTTGTAAGCTCCGGGAAGGAGAAGCCGAATTTTCCGCTTTCAGTCACTATACCACATTCCCTCGAGCCCATTCTTCTAAAAGTGACAGTTTCATTACGAATTTCTCCGAAACCTGAAAAAGCAGTTCCGTAGAAGGAACTTTGTGCAAAAGAGGCTTCGCGATCGTTAAATGGCAATTTTACACTGTCATTAAGAATGTATTCATCTTCTCCGACGATCATGTCTAACTGTAAGTAAGCCCTTAACAGCTATCGGCCTTCAATTCCTGTTCACAAATAAAAGAAGCACATGAGAATGCTATTAACGACTGGTATAATATCAAAGAATAAAATGTTTTATTATAATCAATGCATCGTTCTTGAAATGTCATTACATCGAAAACAGTTTCAGATCTACGAATATTACTCGTGAATGAAACAGGCATGAAAAAGTTATGCAATGCAATATGATGAAGGCTAACAACTTAATAATCGCTATCTACAATAGTTTTGCATTTCAATCTTTTCTGTAAACGAACGTAAACAAAATATGATTCCGAAGCTGTGTCTCCAATATATTCCAAAATTTGGACTATTGCACAGACATGTATCAACGTAAAAGTAATCACCACCCCAAAAAATGCCAAGTGAAAACGACTACCCTATCAAACAGCCCTGTATATTCCGAACAGATTGACTCCCAAATATAATGGAGTCAAACGCTCTGGTAAAGAATTTAAAAGATTCTAGGGACCACAATACCATCTCATCTTGGTGTTTTGGCACAACGCAGAACGGATAGATTCTCATCCCAAAAACCTCACGTCGAGACGATTTTCCTTTGAAACGAGCCCCGCATATTTCCAACAAATCGTCAGGTTTTCCGTGTCCTGCGGGTGCCGCTCTCGGTACATCGTCCGCGCACGTCGGGGCCGCAGCTTCCGGAGACGGCGGGGGGGCGGGCCGGGAGAGGGCGGGGGCGCGCGGGCGACAGGCGAAATCGTCTCCGCGTCCGCTAGCCGCTTCGAGGTCCGGCCCGCGGAGGCCGCGAAGCGCCGGCGGCAGGAGCGCGATACACTTTGAATGCACTGCGCTAACAGGTTTGGCCGGCCGGCGTACGGAGCTGGGCTGGGACTGGGTGGGGCGGCGGCCTCGACGGTGCCGCTTTCGCGGGGGGAGCGGGGGGAGGAGTGGGCGGAGCCCGGGGAGACGAAGCTCTGGAGGTCGCGGGCCGCAATGACCCTTCACCTCCGGTGAGCGCCGCAAGGGGGAAGGCGAATCATCTGACTTCATCAAGATTGAAATTTGCCACTTAGTTGATTAATTGGTATTATTTGTATATTGCAAGTTGACATATTGTTTTCTAAAATATTTACGAGTGTAGGTGGATGGTTGGGAGAGGGGATGGAAGAAAACCTAGCGTTGCAATTGACGCGCTGAAGTTACATTTCGTAACTCCATTCCAATTTGCGAGTTCTTAACGCAAGTTGCTGGTAGAGATAAGAAAGAGTGTCGGACAGTTACCAAACGCGTTATTTGCATTTACACATTACACTGAAATCCGGAACACGCTTCAAATCTGACTCATGTGAAAACAAACATAGCAATTCGTAATTGAGATAAAATTAGAGTAAATGAAGCATAATTTAGCTTCCATACATCACATCTTTTGAGGTAAATGAGTCATTAGCGGACATCCTGGGTCTAGTGTGTCATTTAATCCGGTTCCTTATCTGCATGGGTAAATTAGTTCCTTCTTGTATGTACATTGTTACCCTCAGTTCCGTTTACTTTCCAATCTTCCTGTGAATGAGTCACATTTCTTAAATGAAACTGCTTTCGAGTATTCTTGGCAATTGATCTTTATCAAGAACTTGATGCCTCAAAGCACACCAACTTCATTGGAAAGGTCTTCAAGGCTATCGCCTTATTTGAAACACAGTGATGAATTACTGAACATTAGGGAGTTGGTGGCACCTCAAACGTTAAAACACTATCGATCTTCTGCTCACGCGCAGTTCAAGTTTCGCACCAATATTGTGCATCTGCGCATGCGCACACGATCGATATTGATGACGCTAAGGCAGGCACAACCTACCTATTTATGTATATCTTATTCTGAATTAATTCAGTCATTATTCGTTTTATTGTTTCGACTAAAACGTAATTATTTGTGTTCTTCTATGAAAATTCTTTATCGCTATTATAAATCATTTCATTAATTTGACATCATTCCCACCATCAGCACCGAATCAACGGCATTAAAACGAGCACCATTTCTGCAATTACGCTCTTTTATAGGCGATCACATTCACACCTCGTCGCAGGCGGCGCGGCGCGGCGGTCGCGTTCTGCCGCGGCTCACGTCGTTCCCGATTCCTCCAGCGGTGGCGCGTGCGAGGCGGCAGCGAACCCCTTACGGCCGCGCGCGCCGCGTCTTGGGCCGTTGAGTCGTCGGGGTGGCGCCGACGGGCGAGGGGGCGAGAGGAGATCGCAAACGCGCAAATGAGGCACGCCTCGTAACGCGCGCTCCAGCGGCAGTCGAGGCTAATATCCGCCGCGAACGAGATCGTAAAGAGCCGAACCGCGGAATCGGAACCGGCGGGGGACGGGGGCGCCGGCGGAGCACCGGCGCAGACGCCCTCGCACATAACGAGCTGCCATCAAGGCCCTGATCACCGCTCTATCTGTCCGCGACCAATGACATACATTCGACGCACCAGGGAATCCCAGGCAGGCTCTGTGGGCGCTGCCAGCGGTCGTAACTGCGCCTTCCTGTTAACGCGGACCTGAACCACCCACGTCGCGGCGGCGGGGCTCGAGTCCGTGGCCCCATCTATTTGTTGGCGTTCTACATCTCCAGAAACAGACGCCACATTGCAGAAGAGACGAAGATAAAAACTTTACTTCGATTCTAAAACTAGATCAAAGGAGTTTGGAAAATAAGGATAAAATTGACATGTTTTCCATGGTTGATAATGAAATGCGATGATCAGTGAAGTATAATCAATATTTTTTAAATAAATAGTACTTTTTTTGTCGAGTGTCAAGAACTGTTTACAGAAAATCGCGCTTAAAACTTCTATTCTTCTTCATTAGTCATCAGCACGTTTTCTAGCTGACAGTTGGCGAGGCGACATAAGGCAGCGCGTACGAGGAAACCACGCATAGAAAAGAGCAAAGAGAGGAAGAGTGGAATGACAGTTAACCGGTCCCACCTATCTCCTCGACTGGTTGCCAATCCGGATTAGGCAACCGCAGGGGCCCCGCCCGGGGCGAAACCGCTCGCGCTGGGCGGCCCGCCCCCTCCTCTCC
>BOPP01000033.1:8508288-8534096 GCA_017312745.1 Gryllus bimaculatus | reverse complement strand
CATATATCTTTTTATCAGGGATCAGCATTTTAGCTGCATCTTATTTTTATCCCCTAGAGTAGTTAGCCTCGGGTATGAAAGATGAAATTATGATAAAGAAGGAGTGAAAGGACGACACACACATATTACAGAAAACGAGCAGCCTTCTCACGCAGAGCGCGGGCTTTTTCCTCCCAAAAAAAGGGGGGGCTTTCATCTCTGGTCTAGTTTTATGACACACGCGTTGCTGATTCAAATTCTGCTAACTGCACTTGTTTTTAAACGCAGCGACTCTCAGAGAATGCTGTCAGCGCCCACAAAACCGTTTCCAAACTTGCATAAAAGAAATCTATTCGCATTAATCTTCGCGATTATCGTTCGTTTGGTGTTCACCCATCCGCGTTTCCTCCGCCCAGCCATCCACGACAATCGAGCCACCTAAAAACCTCGCCCGCCTGCATCCCATTGGAAAAACATTCCTCTTGGATTTGCTCATCCCCTCTCACGTTCGTGCTTTCACAACACGCGACCCATTTTGCTTCAAACTACACCCCCATTATGAACAAAGACTTCCAACTCCTCCTTCTCTTCTTTTCTGTGCGGCGCGTACACGAAAAGCTGCACTCGAAGCTCCCCCGCGGCGCAGGGAGGAAGCCGCGGTTACCTGCTGCATTCGCGATTGCTCTCCCAGCTTCCCTGCATTCCGGACAGGCTGCGCTCGTCCCCCCCCCTCCGCCCGCACTCCATCACCTCGCCGCCCCCGAGCTGATGCCGCGCGGCCATTGTTGTCACCCCCGCCACCGCCTACATCTCCCCTTGCCATCCCCGCGGCCGCCCGGCCCGCCCCCCCTCCCCGCTGCGCCGGTTGCCACCCTCTTGCATCCCCTGTCTCCCCCGCACCTGCTACACCCCTCCTGCGCCACCCCCACAGCATCCCGCGCTTCTACAACCCGCCTCATCCCTTACTTACTAACTCCCCGCCCCGGCCCTCTGCCTCCCCTGCACCCACGCTGCGTGCTCCGTGCACCCCTGACACCCTATGCCACCGCCCACACCTACCTCAGCCCCGCTGCACCCCGCGGACACTGTCCGCCGCGCCCCTCCCCGCTGCGCTGTCCCGTGCCACCCTTCAGACTCACCGGCATCCCCCTTACCACCCCGCGCTGCCCGTCGCCGGTTCCTCACTTGCTCCCCGCGCCGGAGGCTGCGCCGCGCCGCGGGCGGCGGCCGCGTCCTTTGTTGCGTCACCGGGCGGCGCCACCTGACTGCGCCCCCGCGCCGCGCGACCCCGTCAATGGCGCGTCCGCCGACGCACGTTCTCCCGCGCTGCTTTAGAATGGACGCGCGACCGACCGGCTGTGCGCCCGCCGGGGGCTCTTCGGGGAGAGAGAGGGAGACGCGAAAAGGAAGCGAGAATGGAATTCCGAGACCGGCACGTCTGCGGATGGCCCTTGTAACCGTCTTCGGCTCCGGCGAAAAGCATCGGTTGCAGGCTGCGCATTCTCTCGCGAAGACGTTGTGCAGCCGCCACGTGTATTCTTCTGCGTCTTGGGAGGGAAGAAATCTTTTGTCGGATGGAGAGCGTTCCCACGCAACCTCAATAGCAAATGAAACGCGAATTGCTGGTTTGTCGCCTTCGTGAAGAATGTTCTGACAGCTACGAATGGACCGAACTTTAAAAAGACCAACCGTCAAAACGTCCTTTTAAGTCCTTATACAGAACGATAAAAATGAGGTAAATTGTGAAGCAACGTCTGCTACTCCCGGGTTCCTCCTGTCAAAATAGTAAGGATCACATAGTGTCACACACGATCGACATCAGAGCATATCGACGGTACAATTGCGAGCCCTAAGCGTTACTAGAGCAGTGAGAACAAAACTGATTAAATCCGAGAATGGGTCGGGATGGCGTGAACCGACTCAGCGCTTCGGTCTGAACGGTCGCAGGCTCGAGTCGCGTCTTGGGCATGGTAGTTTGTCATTTGTCTCTTATGTATTCGTTGTTGCGGATGGGCTCGCGTTTTACCGACCCCAGATCAGAGGAGCCCGCAAGTGTATTGGAGTCACGCGTACGGTCAAATATACGCCCCATCGGGATGTAAAGGTTAACCGGCTGTCGGAGGGATAAAACCCTAGGAGGAAAAAAAAAGATCGAAAGCGGCAGTGGGGTAGTGGCTGTGCGCCTCACGAAGCGAGGCCGTTTCACACGAAAATCCCGGCGTGGGCGTGGTCGCCTCCGGGGCGCGCGGCGGAAGAGCGAGCGGCCGGAAGGGCGGTGGAAGAGCTCGCTTCCGGTCGTCTTCTGCGTCGTCGTCGTCGGCGCTCAGGAGGCAGGTTGCCCGTTCCCGCGCGCTGCCCTGACGTCAGCCGCCGCCGCCGCCGCCGCGCACCCGCTCGCTGCAATTTCCGCGCGGGGAAGGAAGCCGAGCGCCTCAGCCCGTTCACATTTCCGGAATTAGATGACGTCAAGCCCTGGCCCCGCCCTGCGTCGCCAACGCCGCCGGAGTTATTCAGGGCCGCGCGCAGGCCTTGTCTTCCGGAGAGCGCACGCGTGGAAGCGCAGGGTGGAACAACGCTCGGGGAAGACACGTGGGGATACGTGTGCGGGAGCGAAGGGTGGTCAAGGTCACAGGAGAGAAAGAGAGAGAGAGAGATGGGTAAACGGTGGAGAAACGTGCAACGGAGCCTCCAAAGATATATAATGGGCGACAACTGGGGATAGTGGTGAAACGAAATGGTGCCGGTAAGCAACTGGGAAGGATGGCTGCATCGAAAGCGGCAAGAGGGGACAACGGAGGGCAGAAAGTGGCAGACGCCGTGCGGCGGAGGATAAGCGGGCAGATTGTGGGATCGCAAGTGCAGCGTTAAGGGCGGCGGGGCCCTGAGAGAGTTGCGAACGCGGAAGGGGAGAAGGGCGGAGCGGGGGCGGCGACGGTAATGAGCGCGGGGGGCGGGGCCGTCAGGAGCGGGGGCGGTTATCACGCGTGGGGCCGCTGCGTTTACGGCTGCGTGGGAGGCGCCTCCGCCACTCCTCCCCCGCCTCCGCCCTTCACAGCGCCGGCGACAGCTGTAACTCGCACGAGTTTGCGAGCAGAGTTCGCGCAGGGTTAGATGCGGCGGCATCCAGAGTTATACGAGAGGCAATATAATATAGAGAGAGCGACTGCGCAGATATATCAAGCGGCTCCACTGGCGTGAACTTGGGAAATCTTCAGCCACGTCGTGATATCACACGATTAACTCGGGCTTTCATCACCACTGGTGTAATTCGCTATGTGGAGTGGGTGTGTAAAAGTAGTGATACTGTAAGAGAAATGAATTAATTAAGATTTAGACACTCTCCTTCCCGAACTCTGGGGGAAAGTGTTGACCTCATCTGACCAGGCAAAAAAATACTCTCAGAACTAGAAGTAAATAAGTATGAGGAGGAGTTGCTCCTCCTAGTGATGTTCGGAAGAACCACGAAAAATCAAGCATTTGAGCGGCATCTAAAAGCGCAGTACTCTCAAAGGAAGACAAGTTGTAGATGATGGATCTGGCCTAGATCGTCTGGTCCATGATGCTGCAGGCAACCACCGTTTAAGGGGGGAGGGGCGAGGAGCGACAGGTACCGCGTCTCCTCCCGGGGGCGCCCAGAGCCGCGCAGGTAGGCGCCCCCACAAAGCCTCCGTTCGATCACAGCGTCGCGCCGCCTTAATAAACCAGTGGAGCAGCGTGAGGACGGTCGGGCGGGGAGGGGGGGTGCCAGGTGTTTAGTGTCTCGTCACGGGGCGAAACAAGCCGCGAGGACAAAGGCAGCGTCCGCACGCCGCGTCGCCCACTGTGCTCAGAAAAATCCCAGAAGGAAAGCGCCCAGGCGCACGGCGCGGTCGCCTGGAAAACGCAGACCGGGGACCATGATTTGAAGAGAAAGTGGCCTTTCGGGCGAGTGTGCTGAGGGCGGCGCAGGAATGCAGGTAGGGCCCGCGGGAGGGCTGCGTGGTGGGGGCTCATGTGCCGGAAACGCCGAGAGGCGAGTCGTGGGGGGGGGGGGAGGCCACCCGCTTTTTTCCTCGCCCTGGCAGCGCTTTCTTGTGTCCCTGGAGTGTGCGCCTTACAGTAACGCCGCGCTTCTTTTGAGCCTCTAGCGCGCGCGCGCGGAAGACGCTCCCGCCACCGATACTCACTTGCCCCATAAATCAAAGCGCCGCCCACCGTAGCACTGCGCCGGACCGCCCGCGCAACACAATGCGGCGCGGCTCCTTGGTTTCCGGTTGATGGCTGCAGGCGGCGGCCGCGCAGCACCCTCCTCGTCACGGCACTCCCGCCCCGCGACGGCCCGGGCTACCTGGTGAGGGCACGCCCCCCTCCTCCTCCTCCTCCCCCGCCCCCGCCACAAAGCAAGTGGCCGCACTTCGCGCCTCGCCGCGCGGAGATCATTTCCGATTTTCCGCGCCTCCTCCTCCGCCGCCGCCCACTGAAAGAGTCGTAAGTGCGCAGGGCGGAGCGGGGTTGGCGACGAACGAGGCGGAACGAGCGACGAGAAGCCGCGTTGCCACAGCGCCTGCGTCACCGCCCCAGACGCGCTAAACACACTTGTCACGAGAGCTCGCCGCGAACGGATGGCGGCGAGCGGCGCTAATACGATGCAATGCTTTGCAAGAGGGCGAAGACCACGATCTTCGCACTAGGCTCTAGCCACATTCAAAACGTAAGAACGTATGTAGTGCACAGAAGACAGATCTACTGCATTAAAAATTCACAAAAAGTGCTAACTAGGAACAAATTATGGATCAACGAACGCTCACGACATATTAACGAAGAAAACGCACTTTACATTCCTGTATTCCAATAGACTGTTCAATAAGTTTTGCAATAACTATTTTTGCTATGAAAGTCAATAGTTTATTCTGCATATGTTTAATCTGAATTCGTTTCTACACCCTGTTCGCCATTCACTAGCTTTATATACTTTTGAGTTTCACAGTTAGTCACTTTCATTTCTTCGATCAGTGTATGGACACGCGCCATTTTTGATAGCTTGCGAATCGAGGCCAGACCGTCGACTTCCGACCGGACGTTGTGCAAAGATTTGGAAACGGCTCGGGGCGGCGCGGCGTTCGCGAAATAGGAAGTGTTTGAGCCGCGTGACATTCAGCGAGCGGTGAGGCATGGGGGGGAGGGTGACGGCGCGGGGCGGCCGGCCGCCGCCGCGGAGAAGGAGACCTTGAGGGCCCGCGCCGAGTGTGAGTGTGCACGTGAGGTACCTGGCGGGTACAGCGCGGAACCCAACCGCCTTGAAGCTGCGCCTTCCTTCCTCCCGCGCCCGCTGCAGGGGGGCGCAGGGAAATCCCCGGGAAAAACTTGGGCGGAAAGACGGCGCCCGGTGACGTCCTCGGCGTGGGGCGCCCTGGCTTCGCGTCGCCCCCGCCACAGAGCGTCCTCACCAGCTCCGCCCAATAGTTCTCCAACGTCACTGCAAACAAAGAGCATCTTCGGTCGCCACAACGTAATGGGAGGCCGATTGCGAATTGTACCGTTTCCTAAAAATCCCTTGTTAACGATTGGATCATAGCAGTCAGTCACTGTCATTGGTTCGTTCCGTCATTACAACACAGTTGATGATTTACAGGAAGTTATATGCAGGGAGTGACACTACCAGAAAATGTCACTTGAAGCGGGAAGTCAAAATTATTGCAGTGAGGACAAAGTAGGTGCGTTGAACTAATAAAATATTTTAGGTATCTAGGAAGTAACTTTTGATATTTAAAAGAACATTAGGCAATACGCAATATTGGACATTTTAATCGCAGTTCATTCATTTATCTTTCATTGTATTCAAATGCTCCTTTTTCCTTATTGAACACATGAATATTTATGGAATTGTAATGCAGTGAACCAATCAATGCACGAGCGAAAATTAAAAACACAAGCAACTGCAGGATAGCCACTAACTTCCTCAAGGAAATTTCCCTGAATTTCCCCAGTTTTAAAGAACATTTTATTAAAGGGTTTTTCACTGATAATATTAGCAAATTATTTCACACACTATTTAAAGAAAATATTCAAGCAAGTCTCAAACTAATTTATCAGCTCTCTGATTCTGCCGTGATAAAGTACAAATTTAAAGAACTCAACAAATAGAAACTGAGCAAAAAATAATGCTGTATTAATGCTATTTAGTTTTATAACTTCTAATAATTTATCCCCAAAGTCCCTGACTTGTCCAGAGCCATGAAATTCCCTGATTTTTGAAGTCGTGGAGCCGCGAGGCCAGCGCAGGCGCGAGGAGGCGGCGGCGGCACCGGGCGCTCGCGCCATCGCGCCACGCGACCGATGGGCCAACGGGAACACGCAGGCGTCGGCGGCGCGATAAACATCTGCGAGCGACACGCGGCCATTGACTCCGCGAATCGTCCTCAGGGGGGGCGGGGCCGACGCGATGAAGACTGACAGCACACTTGGCTTCATTGCGCGCGGGAATTTCAGCCGAATGAGGCGGGGACGGCCAATAAAATGAGGTTTTTGTGGAGCATACGAGACGAAAGCGGGTCCCCACACGACGGCTGAAGTCCCATTAAATGCCCAAAGCCCGCTAAATGTTCCGTCTTCCTTCTTCTTGTTCTCTTACGTAAGAGTGTATAAACAAATGCCGTGTTACTTCATATCTGTAGTAAGTACACGAAGTCTGCATTATTTTTGGTATATTTGAATAAAAAAACTGCACATTTATTTATTATTTATTATTTATTTTCGGTTTGTAATGAATTATTGATTTGTGTATCTGCTTCTTTGTCTTTTCACATTTCTTCTCGCAGTCATACGTAGTCTTACATTAAAAAAATAAATAAATTGTACTTTCCTTAACCTTTTCTAACTGCCTCCGTGTACAAATTATCTCTTACTGAAACTTTCAAACGGACTTCAAAATTTATTTTCAAAAACATTTCATTATATTGTCTATCCTTACCGTACTCAAACCAATCGCAGCTTATCAACAGCTTACGGTAAATTCGCCTAAACATGGCAGGCGAACCCGCCGGACCCGCTCAATGTCCCCTCATTTGTCTTTTGAACCAACACGCAGTTGCTTTGCCTTCCGTGGCGTACACACGCCTGCGGCCAACGCGCCGCGCTGCAAACAGCTGCCGCCCCCGCGCCGCCTCTGTTAGCGCGGAGGCTCCGGCGGCGGCCCCCTCCGCATCCCGCACGGAGGCGCGGCGCGCACGTTTGCACTCGCGCGATCGATGGACGCGTGCGCGAGCGTGCTCCAGAGGCCTGGCTTCAAACCCTCTGGTCGGTCAGGCGTCGCATTCGCCTCCATTGTGTTAAATATCGTCGAGCTTTCTTCAAGTCATTCGTCCTTCGTCTGTTGCCTGTGTTTCGGTCTATGCGCATCCTCTATATTATCTCAACGTACTTTTAAATTACAATCACCCTGTTATTCGAGAAGCACAGTCAGTGGTTACTACGATTCGGTAAAGTGCGTGGCTGTTTTTTATCATGGATCTGAAGTCCATATTTTTATTCTATAAATGAATTGCAACATTCTATCAGAAACTATTTATTATAGTCAGCAGCCGCATTAGTATTTTCATCATAAGAAGTCGTATTTTGAATCAAAAAGTGACAAACGCATTGCGCAGAACGAACTATTATGTGCATTGTTAGCAAGTGTGGATCGCTGCCGTCGCGGAGCGTCGTGCGACGGCCGGCCGCGTGCGGAGCGGAGAGGGAGGCAGCAGCGCTAAAATATAGACGAGTCGCGGCGGCATCCGCCTGGCGGCGGGGGCGACGGCGCATGGCGCGTGCGTGCGTGCGCGCACGTGCTAGCACGCGGCGAGGGAGTGCCGCGCGCGCTCCGCATGCACGCCGCTGCACCGGCAGGCGGTTCTCACACGCGGCAGTTGTGGAGGTGAGGGTGTGGTGCTGCTGGAAGTGGTAGGGTTGGCGTGGTGGAGGCTACATCGATTGGTGATTCCGGATGCATCAACTGCTACGGTCATTATTCGTGCAAGTAAAGTGCATGCTTTTCATCGGGGAAGATGGCTGCGATCTTCCCTGGTGGATAGAGAGATGCGGAGTCAACCTACGCCCGCTTGCAGGAATTCCCCCAACCAGGTATCTCCCACCAGCGGAGCCCCAGGCGGGACAAGTTCTAAGCTCCCGGGTCTTCCGACATGTGTGGTAGAGTAGTGTATTGTCAGTGTAAATGTGTGTGGGAAAGGGACTAGGATAGGACAAGGACGAGAAAGGAAAGATCGTGCGTGCTCCTGCCCATTTCTTAGAGTACCGCTTCAGCATTCGCCAGGTGTTGATGTAAGAAAACACGGAAAACTAGCGATTAGAGGAGAGGGTTGCTAGAATTCTCCTCCTGTCTGCGGCTGAATTCCATCACCCTGACATGACGGCGGCGGAGGCGACGGTCTGCTGGCGGTGGCAGTGATCGCAGCTGGGTGGGGGTTGGGGTGGAGGCGGGCGCGGCGGCGCGGGGTCATTGAGCGCGAACGCGGCGCAGAAGAATCGAAAGTGTTTGAATGCAGGAGGCCGCTCCGCGGACCGCGCTGCGCGGCGCGTCCGAGATGCAAACGGCCGCCGCCGCCGAGCCGCCACCGCGCATCGCGACTCGCGATTTCCTCGCGATCGCAATCAATTTCCAAGCTGGCACGCGATCCACGACAATCGGAGATTTAGTCGCAATGGGCAACGTTTGGCGGCTAAAACCGAACTTACGCCAAGAATAACAATATCTACTCGGATGGAACGAAGTTCTTCATCGCCCTGATAGTTTCGCCTCCCTCATGAAACGGACAGCTGTTGCGCAAATAAACTGACATAAAAAACTTTCGGAATTCTTATGCTTATCATATTTCCGGTAACATACTTCAGAAATCCCAGACAGTTTCGTCATCCTGAAAATAGGTGTTAAATTTCAACGAGGCATCATTTTGTTTTTTGCGCTGTGCTCCTACATACATTATATACTTTCCACTTAGTAACGCCAATACGTGAAGTACTGTAAGGGAATTCAACTGCCTGGAACTAACAACACAGTAAACATTTATTGCTTGAAATCGTTTGCACGCGGACGGTAATACGAATCGGTGGATTCCTGGGGCAAGGCGAGGCGTGCGCTGCACGTGTCGGCGCGGCCGCAACTGAAACCCGAACGCGGCAGACGAACGAGCGGGCAGCCTGTTGGCCGACAGACCACGGGCGCGGAGGGCGCCGCCGCAGATGGAATCTGCGGGTCTCTGGGTCGCCCGTAAAATCTCGCGCGGGCAGCTGCGCAACCCGAGATTTCCCTCGAATCCTCTCGAATAAACACGATTCTTATCGCGTGCGTTCGCCCCGGAGCTTCTTCGCGCAGAGGGCGCACGAGCTGGCAGCGCCCCCGCGGCTGCGGTCGGGATGAGGCAGGCGAATATCCTCTCCGTGCGAGAGAAGGTCGACCGCCCGCGCGGGGGTGAAGTGGCGGGGGCGTGGCCGGCCGCCCCACCCACTCGCGGGCGCGACTCGGAGTCAATTTCCAGGCGCTCATATCGCGCGCAGCATCAAACCGCGACGCGACGCGCCGCCCGCCCCCGGATGCGCGCCCTGCGGCGCGGCGGGGGCGGAGCGGGGTTCGGGGGGCGGGCGCCGCGCTGGATTATTGAAATCACGTCGCGCCACGCTATGCATACGCGCGCGCCGCCGGTCTGGGCGAAGCGCGGGCGGCGCGGGGCGGGGGCGGCGAGCGGAGGTATGCGGGTAGTGCGAGAGGAGGTGAACACTGATGACGTCTGCGGGTGGACGTGTGGAAGGAAAAGAACTAAAAAAAAATACTTCGGCGACAGGGGCAAATGAAGAGCGCTACCGACAGAATATGATATGGGGAATTTTACGACAATCGGTAAGGCAGAAATCGATTTTTCAGTCTGATGGTAGTAATACAGACCGATGAAAGTATGCAGGAGATTGTGAAGAACATAGAATCTCTGAATTTCTCGAACAGTGAAGGAAATGGGAGATAAAAAATATTAATCCTCCTTGTTTAAAACACCGATATTAAATAGTATAATCAGGAGAGAATTTGTTTTCATTATGACATTAGAATGGTGAATGGGAAAGAATCCTTAAATAATTAATGAGCATCATTTACTACCTTTTATGCAATGGTAACCGAAACAGCGAATTGCTAACTACAAAAACTACTGCCATATTACTCGTGAACACCCGCCGTCCTTGTAAGGACACTATCTCCTATCATTCCATTGAACCAGCACCAGGCCCTGACCCCCGCCCCCGAAATCGAACGCCCAGATTCGCCCCTGGCCGCCCATTGGCCACACCCATCCGCACAGCGGGAGCCGTGGCGGGCGGCGCGGCGCGATGAGGCGCAAAAGGAGAAGGAAAGAAGGCGAGGCGCGAGGTCCAACGTCCGGCGCTCCCGGATGCGAGCGCACGCGCGGCGGCGCCTGGGAACACGGCGCTCGGCACGCAAGCGCCGCCCCCCCCCGCCGCCCCCGCGCAGCGTCGCGTCGCGCGTTTCGCGGAAGACGCACCGCCCTCTTCGCGCAGTCCCTTCACGCGCGCGGGGCGAACAATGCGCCGCGGCCGCCGAAGGAGGGGGAGGGGAAGCGGCGCCAACCCGTCACGTTCATCAGGGGCTCGGACGTAAAACAAATTGGCGATTTGCTTGGCGAACTTTGCAACGAACTCGAATTGCCAGGTTCGTTTACTCGTGTGATTTCTGTATTGTCTTACACTGTGAAACACAAATAATTCCCGCACAGTTCTATCCATAACAGAGGTTGATCCTGAAAATATTCCCGGAGAAGGGGATAATTTCATATCACTCACTCATACTTATTTGAAATGATGTTACAGTTGTAAGCTGGAAGTTTAAAAAAATGCACATTCATAATGAATATTTAGTGGGGTGGAATGCAAATAATATGCAGTAAACAACCAAGGAATTGTGCCCATACTCCTTTGAATCCCGCATTGCTTCTTGTGACAATGATTCCTCTGGTTCGCAAGCGTTGTCGAAGGCATTCAACATGGTTAATCAATCATTATCAGTTTGGTCGTACGAGATTTCTTCTAAAAAAATTATTTTCTTAGACACTTTGACTACGTCAGTGAATCGGTTAGATAAGCGAACCTCTCGGAAGAGCGTGCACAGCACAATATTGCTCTTTGCGCTCATCTGCACAAACAGCCCTTTCTCTCTGTTCGTTTCGATACGCGCGTGGCGCTCGTGGGCGAAGTGGCTGCGAAGAGGACACAGGCGCTTGGGCGGGACGCGCGCGGCCACGGTCGACTCCCGCACACGGCGGCGGCGGCGGCGGCGGCCGACGCGGAAGCAGCTGCTGCGCTGCGGGGCGCGGGCGGCGGCCGGCGCAAACCAGAGTGCAACGGCGGCGCTGACGCAACCACTCGGCGGCGCTGGCGGGGTCGCAGCAGTGCGGAACGGTGCGGAGCGGGCGCGGTAGCGTTGGCCGGTGGGCAATAGGTAAGGGAATTAAGCCAGTACGAGATTCGTAGCGGCAACGTGCCGCGGTAGAGGCGATGGCATTGCGAAGGGAGAAGCGGTTGCGGCGATGGAATCAGCAGGGGGAGATTTTGGGGGAAGCGGGATGGGGGCGATGACAGCAGCAGTGGCGGGCGGCTCGCCGGGTGGAGTATGACAGAGTCGTAAAGTAGCGGTGATGAGTGGTGGAATGGTGCGTGACGGGGCGTGAGGGCGGGGGCGGGGCGGGGGTGACAGCGCCGGGGCGAGGGTCGTCGGGGCGGGGGGGGGGGCGGCAATAGCGGAGTCGCAGGCAGTGGGTTTGTGCGGGCGATGGCAGCAGCAGGGGTGATTGGTGTGAGCGGCGGCCGCGGCGGCGATGCGAGCAGGCGCTCCCATGGGGCGTCCGGCGCGGCGGCGAGGGCGGAGGCAGGAACCGGAAGAGAAACAGCGCGCCGGAGACAAAAGCCGCCGGAACCGCGCCGTCGTTAAGCGCGCCGAGTTCTGCGGCGGTTGCGGCGAGGCGGAGGCGCAGCGCACGTGGCGGTTTGCCAAATATGTCGCCGAGGACAAGAAGTGCATTTTTTGGACTATTTCAGATTTGAGAAGGGCGACTCCTGGAATAGGGATAAGACCGGTAGCCTGTCACCTCTAAGTACCGGGGTGGTAATTCCGGTCGATTTATGCGCAATTCGTTGTGGACAAAAGAAGGCTTTCTTGGAATTTTCCCATTTTCTCTGCCTTTTATTCCACATTTGATCCATAATCATTTCTCTACCGTCAATCCATCAAAATGAATGATTTCATGGCACTAACTTCAAGGTTTAGGAACTGGCGTCGTAATATATTTAGAAGTTGAGATTGTGACTACTTATAACTATAAAGCAAGTCTTTGGAAGCTTACAATAAATTTTGGTATATTGATTACTGTGGATCAAGTCACAGCACAGATTACAAACGTTCAGTAGGATATTTAAATCAGTGATAAAAGTTCAGAATTGCAAAATGTGCGTACTATTATTAAAAGAAGTAAATATTTTACTTCAGTATGAATTTTTTATTTACACAAAAGACATGCTAAGCACAAGCCACATTCACCCATTAAAATCCATTTGCATGGTTATGGGTGAATGTATAAAATGGTCGTAGACGAGAGGAAGGCGGGAAGAAGAGATTACTCACTCGTCGTCCCTGTATGAACGGCGAACTGTTGCACTGGCGTGTATACGTCGCTGCAACTCACCTAAAACAAAAACAAAAACACGTCAGCAACTTGGTTCAAACATTATGAAGGTATAATACAATAACTACTCATACTATACACTAAACATTCAGTGATACTTTTTAAGGCAATACAATATGAACACAAAGCACAACATTTAATTGAAATGAAAATGCTACCTAGGGTATGACTAAGAGGTAGTAGGCAGATTACAGATTGTACGAGTAAGAGTAATATAAGGCATAGAAACTTGTATTACTTTCTCTTAAAATTTGTTCGTTAAATCACTTACAATTAAAATATCTTTTAAGCCTTTCAAGTGAAACGAAGAAAAGTGTTTTACATTTAAGTGAATGATTCAAAACCCTTTCCTTGGGAATGTAGAGAGTAAAGGTGCCCACATATTATATTAGTGAATATCACTCCAATCTACAGATTCAAAATCCCCCGCGAAGAACGATGGAGCAGGTAGCAGCAGCGAATTTTAAAACACGAAAACGAGTCAAGCTCGCGATCCACATTTCTCTATACTGCATTTTTTCTATAGTGACCGATGGCACAGTGTCATTGTTACACCTCCTGCCATAAAACGAATTATTTAAACAGTGATAAGCACATTTCTGAGGCCACGAGCCCCGTTGAGAAGGACGTTCGTGAATTCATAAAAAACCTTCGTTCTATAGGGAAAGATGATGAAACAATGCCCGTTACAGAAAACTGGAAGTTCAGCTCTCGGCTGGATAACGCCCCGCGACGCGCGCCAGCCAGGCGTCGGCGACGCGTCGGGCCGAGCGAGCGGCTCGCGGCGGCCACCCCAGCGCCTCCCCCCCCCCCCGCACTCCACGCAAGGCGCTCAATGGCCGCGGCAGCTCTGTTTACAGGCGGGCAATTAAACAGCGCACACAGGGCCTCTGATACGCGCCTGTTTATGGACAATTCTCATGTGCTAACTGCAACACGTGCGCCGTAAACACGCGCTGGAGGGGCGTTCCGGCGGGAAGAAACGGGCGGGCGCCGGCGCGGCGCGAGGGTTCAGCACTCGCCGCAGGCCCAGGCGGCGCGTGGCCTGCAGTGGAGGGTAAGAATCTAAGTCTCAAACCGAGGACTGAGATGCGGATACAAAAATTAACGAATGGAGAAGGATAGTGGTTTAGAAATTAAAAGTTATAATGCCATAATGATGAGAGTGGAATACGCTGAAAAATGGTTCAGAAGAAGAAGATAGAAAATGCAACAGAATTTGACAGTACTGACAAAGAAGTCACTGGAGGCAGATGTGGAGAAAGCATTGAGAGGCACTACAGGGAATGCAATGAAGCTAAAATGAACATCTCAAACAGAGAAGCAAAATATGGAAATCACTCTCAAAGAGTGGAACAGAACAAGTAGCGAAGTAAGCAAATGCTTTTTGTTACTGTGACGCAGGAATATGGAAATACAAAATCAACTGCAAGTAGTTCACGAGTAGATAAGAAGAGCAAAGGTACGCGGGAGAAAATATATAGACGAACTAGAGAAAACACGAAGGAGGCCGGAGAGGAGAGGAGACAGGAAAGGTGACTATACAGCATGGATAAAGCAAAGTACTGAGGAAGCGAGATGGAACGAGGTGAGCTGCGTAGGCGGGTCGGGACACGGCGCAATCAAACATCAAAGACCTTGAGAGCGCACCCTTCATACTGTCGGCCACCGCCCTCCTAATCTTTGAGGTCAGATCTTCCCTTGTGGGAGAATGCGATATTAACACATGAAACGATGCAGCGGATGCAATTATACACGCAAACTCGGGCAGCCACATACTACCCCCCAAACGCACGAATTGCAGTCTCCCTTAAACACCGCGAATCGCAGAGCCAGCGTTGCGGAGAGCGCCCAGTGGAACGCTGCAACGCACGAGGCGCGCAATAAGCGATAGCGCGGGCCAGGCGGGGCGTTCCCAGCAGCGCGGCGAGGGTGCACGCGTGTTTGGACACGTGTCACTCCGTCGCTGTCACGGAAATGCACGGTCGGCCCTTCCCCGAATTGCCTCCATCGCGTTAACTGTTTGTAAACTTCCCGCTCTTCCCCGAAACCGAGACTGCAGCGCCAAGGCGCCAAGGCGTTTCCGCGTCCACCGACGCGCCGCCAGCGATCGCTTCCATCGGCCGCTCCAGCCTCCGAACTACTCTCAAGGCAATCGAGTTTCACCACCGTTCGAAGACAAATATCACATCTCTCAGGCGAGTCACAGTAACGAGAAATAATATGTGCAGTCAAGTTGTGTACTACTTTGTAATGACGATCCATTATTCATCAGTACGATTCTAACACGTTTTCTGGGATTGTAATTTCGATTTCTAATGCAGATGGTTCAATCAGAAGGGTCATCCGTTTCTTGACTAAAATAACTTCTTGACACAAATCACTCAAAAAATCGTTCTTTGCCGGTTTATGAATGACATTTAATGGACCCGTAAATAAAGATATTTCCAGACACTCATATTTAAAATGAATTCCCAACATTTTTACTTGAACTTTCTAGAATTAAGGCAACCTTTTTCGATCATATTTCCCTCTGGTGTCCTGTCCGACCTTTAGTTCTGATTGGAATCACTTCTGGAAGATACAGAATATTGTTCGTTATGTCTATCATCATGTTAGAACTTTTTTTTGGAGCATGACTGAGAAGCTTCCGCTGAGTCCGCTTGGAAGATGAAGATATTGATACTCTCTGAACAATGATGGAGCAATGGCGGAGTGATAGACCTGCCGATTTGTTCTCCACAAACCCCACCTGCATCGACCGGGGTTAGAGCCCCGGCGCCCGGGGTGGGAACGAGAGCAGCGTGACCACTCCCCCCCCCACGGCCCCCTGATTGTTTCACCCTTGGCGCGCCATGCGCTGCTCATGCACCCTGAAGGGGGCGGCGCGCCTCCTGAGCCTCGCCTCCTCCGTCCTCCTGGGCGCGCTGGGCGCGAGGACAAAGCCGCCGCGTCCTCGAGCCGCCCGAGCGCGCGGAAGCCCCAAAGGGGCGCGGGGGCAGGACGCGGGGGCGGGCCTAGAAAGGGCTCTGGAGGAACGCACACAATGGGCGAGCGCGCCCACTGCCCGAGGGCACGGCCCTGCTCTGCCTTGCTCTACCCCGCGCCGGGCTCCTCCGGTGCTCACAGCATCCACAACTAAGCGGGGAAGGTAGCACGCGAATCGACGTAGTTTAAGGGATTATTCATCATTACCATCAAGGCAGGGAACGAATTGGCAATTTTCTCTGGAGGGGAATATTCGAAAGTTCTGGAGGAAACGATCCAAGAACGGATAGTGAAACGAATACCAATATTCCTTTCGCAAAAAGTATTTAAATGAATTGTAATGACGCTCTTGAAAATGTTTTCCTGATCAAGTACTGTCATTGCTATTCCTTTATTTTCTTCAGTGAGGGTAGCATAAATACAGCATTTAATGTGGATTAATTGTATCCCACACAAGGGGAAAATAATACTTCTCCAGAAGGGAGCATGCAGATCTCTAGAAAAGTGGATCGCCGATACCCCACCAGTCAATTCGCACGGTGGATCAGGGATTCGCAAGCATTCGTTTTTCAGACCCGGAATGATTTCTTTTTATTCTAGCAAACAACAAAATCTTTAAAAGCGCCACAACGACAGGCGAGATGTTCTGGATTCAATGGTTCGGGTATCCATAATTTCGGTAGGTCTTTGTCCGGTAGTGTTTAAGTTGTGTTTCTGTGGTATATTAATAGTTCTGCCCCTAGGTAATTGAAATTAAATTACCATTTATTTTGAGCGTCGCAAGATCTTTCTTGGGAAAAAATCCATTTTCCCATAGTTCCTTTCAGAAAAGCCATCGAGCAGTGATCGTGAAAGTATCGTAAGGACTTTTCCACAGACATAAAGAAAAACGGATTACGTCGACGAAAACAAACCGAGGAGACAGTATTATGACGGAACAATATTGTGGTAAACGATTTTTATAGTCAGACGTTTAATATTCCCCTTTCATCAGCCGATTGCATAACAGAATATTACATTTCCATATAAAAGGCAGCGACGTTAAAGGAAGCGGTCAAAACTAATTTAAGTTCCTCCACTTGCTCCCAGACATCCTCTTATCTAACAGCGGACGATTACGTAACTTCCTAAAATTATCGTGTTGTCACCGCGCAACCTTTCATGCCTTCCTGCACCGCCTCGAAGTGCGGTTGGCTGCAAACAGAGGACTGCGGGGAAGGTTCGATGTCTCGGCACCGTCGCCCCCACAGATCATATTCGTGACGCTTTATGCAGCGGCGGCCATAAATCACGTCATTCGTATTCCTTGCGGCCGCGGCGCTGCGCGGGGCGGGGCGGGGCAGGGCAGGGCGGGACAGAGCGTGGCGGACTAGAGAAGATCCTTTTCGTAACGCCGCCCTCGCGGCCAACGCGGAACCCGGCGCAGAGACGAGGATCTAGGGGGCGGCTGGCTCGAAAAAATTACAAATTTATCAAAGAGAACTCCGAGAAATATTTAACATAAAGTTGATAATTACATTTTAGTAATTTGAAATTATGTCATCAAGTTAATATCTAAAAAATAAGTCATGCTTGTGTTACGTAAGTGTTGTTTTATTCATGTATGACGGCTGTAATTGCAGACCATTTTGTATCGAAGTCGTGAGAGTAGGTAAATTACAATAGTTAAGAACTCACTAAAATGCTTTAACGTAAATGAAAATGTTTTGTACGAATGTATGAGAACAATTGTATGGTTCCTTATCCAGGTGGTTTCTGGTCGTTATGAAATCAACAAGTTTTGCTTTACAACATAATTATTTTGACTTGCTGGTCTTGCATTTCCGGGTAGTTTTATTAGAAAGGTATTTTATGAATTGACAGCGTATTAAATAGGCAGTTTTGAGTGCAAGGCAGGTTTAGCCCAGAAACCCACGATTTCGTAAATATTTCATTCAATATAAGGGAATATCCATATAAGGGAATATTCAATATAAGGGAATTCCATAAGGGAAATCTGTCATAACCTGCCACATCCTACTAATCAGGAGTTCCGCCAGGAGACGCCGAAGGCAGTTCCACCACGGTGGCGCAACGCTAAGGCGGTGTTCGTGGTCACGGGTGGGCGGAAGAGCAAGGGCGAGGGCGAAGGCGTGGATGAGAGCGACGGCGAGGGCGAGGGTGAGGGCAAGGGCGGGGGCGGGACGAAAGAGCACCTCCCCCCTCCCCTGTTGCCGGAACGCAAGAACCGCGCAGCACACGTATCGGCCCTGACCTTTCGGCGGCAGATAGAGACAGGGCGGTTCTACTCATTCGCGAAACCGCCACCAGCCTCCCTGGATCCCTCCGGTCTGGGCTTCGGCAGGAGGCGCGCGCGCGCGCGCGTCCTCTCACTCTTATGCAACGAGTAGAAAGTCACACGCCGCCGCCGCCGCCGCATCCGCCCGCAGCCCCACTGTCGGCCTCGCCCGCGCCGCCGCCACCGCCGCCACCGCCGCCGCCGCTCGACTCCATGAACGGGTCATTCAGTGCCTGGCGAGCTGGCAAATCGCGGTCGTGAATCGGTGTGGGAATGCTCGCCGGGGTTTCGTGATTCACGGAAGTGAATCTACCGGACCGTGGGTGGAAGGAGGCCACGATAGATCGGAGAACCAAGAAGTACTCGAACCGACGCCTCATAACGACTTTTGGTTTACAGTGGTGTTAGATAATACTCTTCACAACCCGTCGATCACCATCTGAGTATAGATGGAAAAAGTACTACTCTGAAGAAGAAGAAGAAAAAAAGGAACTTGGATCTTGGTGGATTTTGATTAAACTATACTTGATTGATCAACTTTAAAGCTCCTTATTTTGAAGATATTATTTATTATATTACGAAAAAATGCGATAAAAATTTAAAACCAAGGAAACAATATTTTTCTTCGAAACAAAATGAAGAACGATGTCTTATGAACTAGTCGTATAATTCCAAATTATTGAAATGTATTCATGATTTCTTCAAAGGAAACAATTCGTAAACGTATTTTCCGGAACTCAGAACTTTCCTCCTAATTGAAAATTCACACCAAGGCATTACCAATGTGACAACTTCCAGAAAACCTACACCGTCGCCGCCCACGGCCTGCATAATATTGAGGAAAAAGTTAGACAGATTAGGACAAACTACACGTATTTTCCGGAACCGAGAACTTTCCTGCCGCTTGAAAATTCGACACCGACGCGTCCACGTCCCGAAACCCCAAACCTCCGCCACGCACGGCATGTACCAGTCGGATGAAGGAAAAACCCTGTCGGGCGGAGCTTCACGATGAGTAAGATGGCGGCGGCGGCGCGTGCCAGTGAGTCAAGCGCGGCGCGGGGCGTCGCAGGCGTTGCGCAGCGGCGGCGAGCGACTTCCGCCCGCGACCGGACGCCCATTCCGGCGGAACGCGGCCGCTGCCTCGCTGGCTCAGCGGCTAGAAAGTGTTCGCCAACGCGATTAGGCGATTCGCACCTCGGCCCTCGGCCCGGGGCCGCGCCTACCACACTCGGAACAACGGCTCCGTTGGCCAAACGCGCACAAAAGGCGCTTTCTTGCTTATTCTGACAATGCCAATGACAAGATAGGTTACTGATAGGTTACTGTTCAAGATACTTACTTATTTATTCTGATTTTCTTTCAAGGCAGTACGTTCAGTAAAATGATTTATTTGAATGGAAGGCACTACGTGGCATAAACACGTGAAAATCCAGTGAAGCTTCAAACGCGAGGGAAAAATTCTCTTACTAGAACATTTTTACTAAGAGCTTCCAGTACTTGCATACTTCCACTATTTCGACTTCACGAAGTTCTTAGCTACCATGAGTTACATTTGGATGTATTAGTGAATAAAATAATCAAGGTATCGAAGTCGCGTTATTACCGTGCAAGAAAGACAAGGATTGCATTTATTTTTTAATAACTTTTTCAAGAATGTGCGTTCAGTAAAATAATTTATTTGAGTGGAAGACAAGTTACATTCCTTGCACTGAGTGATTTTTTTCTCGTGTTGAAAGCTTGAGACTATTACGAATGTAGCAATCTGGCACCTTACGGATGGAGTTACACAACTTTATTTTTCAGAGTAATGCTTGTTATGAAGATACTAATGAGTTCTTAAGCTCATCAATGTGAAGTCGCACTACGAAGACAGGTCTTCTGGTGGATCACTCAAGTAAGTCCTTGACCACTATAAGAATCCAATATTAAATTAAATGAGATGTAAAATAGTACACTCCATTTCTAATTATTGCAGAAATCGTTGGAAATTTCTGCAACCGAATGATAATTGTCGATTCCGGTATCGATATTTATTGGATTCGCGCCTCCCACGACCTATGACTGGAGCTCATTGTTGTTTCCGCCATCAAGAACCCGGCGCCAGCGTCCTTTCTAGTCGGGGATTCCCCGCCTTCGCTTCCCACGCGTGGCGAACGCGCCTAGAGGAGCGGAGGCAGAGGCGGGAGCGGGGGCGGAGGCGGGGGCGACGACAGAAGGGGAAGAGAAGGCTGGGGCGAGGGCGGGGGCGTTCGCTCCCGGGATTCCCGCTTCGCTCATCTCATACGCGCATCGCGCCGCTCACGCCGACGCACCTGCACTACGACGGCGGCCCTGGCAACGGGAGAGGCGAAATGCACGAGAGAGAGCACCTGTGGTGATAAGCGCGAGGAGGTGATGGAGAGAATTCCAAACCCTTTTTGCAGAGCGCGTAAGAAGGAAGACGTTGGCATTCTCTGGGGTTTATCGCATTGTTCATAACTTTAGTGAGTGAACACGACCGATTCGTGAAATGCTGCCGATACTACAGGAGTTAAAGTAGTGGCTTCATGACTGAAGGGACAATTTGGGAGCGATCCTAGTCAGTCCTATAATCTTGTAATAGTCCTGTACTTCCATTTCTTTCACCACAATGTCTTTAAAGAACATGCATTCACGGTTGTAATGTAACGTTTTATTTAATAAACCAAATTTCAAATATCTTTCGTAAGTGTGGCGGAACCTGCATAGAGACTTCCAATGGGCATATCATAAGATATGTACCAAACAGTATATATTTTGCAGTTCTGTGAATCCCCAGAGCACGTAATGCGCGGGTATTAATTGAACACGAAGAAGCTGTCACCATGGGGGCTGCCCCGAAGTGGTAGCCGTTGCCTGCTACCAGTTCCTTCCAGGAACCTTTCAGGGCGCTTCGTAACTCGAAAAAACAAGGATACGAGCGCCACTTCCCTGTGACGAGAATACTTGTTTACCGTGACGCAACGTTTGTGGTCGACGTAATCAAGAATCAGCGGAAGAGTCAGTACGGGGAGCGTCAAGAACGAAAAAGCCACCGTCAGGTCGACGAAGACAAATACACGTAGATGAAAACTAGGAGACGCGAAGAGATGAACGAGGGATCAGACGATGAAATAGGTAGAACTTACAATCACAAAAAACTAATCATGAAGTGCTTCTGAGCGTTCGCAGGTAGAAGCAGAACGACGCACCTGAAGGCCCATACTGATGAAACCTTTTTACGGTAATACATAACAGTTAAAATCGCTTTGGCAAGCAGCAGTTTTTATAATGAGATGTACAAGGAAAACTAGATTCTCTCCCTCGACTGCGAGCTACTTCCAATAAACGAAAGAAGGTTAAATCGATCAAATAATAATCTGCGAGAAAATCAACCACAATTCAAGTTCCCTATGTGAACGTGCCCCTACGATCATCATACAAATGATAAACAAGTCCTTAGATTCTTAGTTGGACAGTATTATTATAATTTCAGCACGTAGAACACATAACAAGTGTCTCCTGGAGCACTATTTGTTGGCAGACCTGCTGCAGTGTCCGTTGGCAGGCGTGACTCCCGGACGCAGGCAGAGCGAATACGAAGGAAGCTACTAATCGAGAACAGAGGAAGAGGAGGCACGCCAAGGCAGGGAGAGAGAGGCGCGAGAGGAAGCCTACGTCAGTCGCAGAAAAAAAAACAACATCGCGTCGGAAACGAAAGAAAGAAAGAAGCAGCTCGGGAAATGAGGAAGAGATGACACAATTATGAGCGAACAAGCAGCCGCCCCGGGAGGAGTGCAGATGAAAGAGGCGCTGGAAAAAGAAGAAGAAGAAGCGCCCCGTCATGCGCCGCATCACGGAGTCCGTGGTGGGGGGAGGCTGAGAAAACGGAAACTGATACCAAGGTTGCTGCGGCGTGGTGAAGGGAACTACTCTTCAATAAAATCGGTGAACGTAATGTTAAATTTCTAATTGCGTTGACATGTTCACAATAGCAAGAGGCACGTGCCTCCAACATTGAAAAGAATTACGTCACGACGAATGCGTATGTGGTAAGGTGACAATGAACTACACTATATAGTAGCCATCGCAACTGATAACGCAAAAGACAAATAGCACAAAGATTTGAGCAAAGGTAAGGGACATTCGATTACAACACTCGGCACGAAATAAATTCTTCCTGAACTTTCCTGAACTTCGAGATTAATGACTTGTTGAGTACTACTGTTCAGACAGATTACGAACGATATTTTTGTGGGCGACCCCATATAATTATATTATAATACAAAATGACCACCACATTCCTGCCTAACTGGTCGAAGAAATAAGAGTATTACGATATGTGAAAGGGAAACATCTGAAACTGCATTCAGTGTATGCAGTCAGAGATTTACATTACTTCACCATGTCGAAAATCAGGGAGACTAATGGTGGTTGTGTCTTGCGGGCTGCAGTGAGCCCCTGTGCATTCCAAGACCAGTCAACACAAGATCTCCGTCCAAAGGAACGAAATTAGGGAGTTTGTACAACCTCGAACGTTAAAGCACTATCGATATTCTGCGCATGCGCAGTTCAGGCCTCGCGTCACCCTAATGCGTCTGCGCATACGTACGCTATGGCGTATACCAACTCCCAACTATTTCCCGACGTTCCCCTTTCGACTGCTCGCGGTGGCGTCGTCTCATATAAGACACGCGGCGAGGGCCTCTCCCGAGCAGGTGGGGAGTCAGGAGCGGCGAGGCGAGGCGAGGCGCGCCACGTGCACGGCGCGCGGGCCCACGTGGCGGCGCGGGCGCAAGTGTGCCGCAGCCTTTGGAGCCGCGGTGGAGGGCGGAGGGCGCGAGACCTAAATATTTTGAACGGTAGCGTTTACGCGCAGCCGACGACGGCGCCGCACCATGGGAACCGCGTGCACGAGACGCTATGAAGGGAGGACGGCGCATCGTCGGAGAGGCTCACGTCTTCGTCCCGGAGACGACACTGAAATCAAGCGGTGGTCTCCTCATTTTATATCACGCACACTTTGATAAGCTGCCAATTATTATTAGCAATGGCATTTATAACGTTTTCCGTCATCAGGAGGGGCTGTATTTTATAGCGAAATAATGGGGAAACAATATTTGCAAACATTTCTCTCACGAATGAAGTTTCTTTAAAACAACATCCTTTTTACAATTACCATTGTAAGAAATAATATAACTTTTACAACATATTTACGAAAACTTAAATATCCAAAGCCGTATGCTATTATCCGTGTATCAATCATCCTTAGACTAAAAGTGACGGTTTTCTCTATTGCTCGGCGTATAGAAAGATGTAAGGAAGCCTTCACAATAAACACATGAAACAATTTTATGCAGAAAGTCGTGAATTTCCTACCTGTTTGGCATATACTCCCAAAAGAGGCAGAAACTATAATTGCTTAGTGTTAAGACTTTAAACAAATTTACATAATAGTCACTGAGCTTTTAACGTCCGTTTATCCTGGTAAGGCTATATACCGACCGTCGCTGCCCCTCCCTTACCTCGGGCCAGGCGTCGCCCGGGCGGTGACGCAGCGCTGGGCGTGCGGCGGGCGGGGCCGGCTGGGCGGGGACGTGGCTGCGCAGCGACGTCGCGCCGTTTCACTTCCGCGGCCATTTCTCCGCGCAGAAAGGCCCGCGCCCTGCGCCCCGCGCTGCTCCTCCGCTGCGCCGCCGCTCGCCGCTCGCTCGCTCGCTTGCGCACCCGAAAACAGGCAAACAGCTCGTGACGTCACGCGCGCTCGTAACTCCCGGCCGCCCGCCACGTGACGTTTACGATGCGGGCGCGTAATTTTCGGTCTCTCGCGCAATGCGATGTGTCTGCGAGGCGGTTTTGGTTGCTTCCACCCGCCTGGCGTCTGGCTAATTCAAATCGCTCCAGAACGGATGAACAGTTGGATTCGATGCTTCAGTATCGTGGTGTGCTGGATTTTGCGCCAATGAAATAGATTCAACTTAGTTCTCCTATACATTCTAGACTCGAGATAAATGTGCTCAATCATGATATTGATTTTATTCATGCAAAGTCGATACGTCTGGTTATGTTTCTGACATCTCAGTCTTAAAACACAAATCAATAAGACGAGTGAGTGATATGATTGATCAGCGAGCAATGACGGAATCCAACCGGAAAACTGAGACAACCAGTCACGAGTTCGCTTGGCACACTTGTACACTTTGTTCACAACCTACAAGGTATGGACCCCTGTCACATGCCGTGTTGCACTCCAGATCTCTCCCGATTACGCCAAAGGAGCAGATAGGAAATCTAGTAAGTAATTCTCTTGTCAGTTTATAAGAAAGCCTATACGGAGCGTACATCGCACAGACAGCAAGCGCTTGGCTGACGACAGAAACGTTCCCAATAATTACGCTAGCGCCGTCGCGATAATGGTTATGCCAGCGGGGGCCGAGTGCGCAACGCGCAGGGGGCGGCGCCTGCGCCTCTCGTGCGTGTCCGCCTGCTCGCCTCGCGTTGCGTCAGGGGCGCGCCACCGCCCGCATATATATAGCAGCGGGGCCTTTGTGCGCCACTTGCCAAATACGCCCCGAAATACCTGCGGGATCGTCGCCGCCCGGAAACGCGTATTTCGGGCGCGACGCAGCCAGCGCCTCTGCCGGCCGCCGCGCCAACTACGATTCGGATGCTGAACAATGGCGCGGCACCCGCCCGAACGCCAGCGTCGCCTCCGCCGCCGCCGCCGCCGCGCTCCAAATCGCCTACTAGGAGCGCACGGCGGGCGCCCCGATCGCTATCTGCCACGACGCCCCGGGAACAATGCCCGCGTTAATCCGACGGCGAAGTGACTCACGCGAGGAGAGGGCTCGGGTTCGAGGCAGTGCACTTCCCGAAACGGTCAAACCCCGCAGAAAACGAAAGGAAAGCGTGTCGCGACACGTCCCACCGCAACCTCTCCCCGCAAATGTTTACGCGTTCACGCACTATTTCGCAGCGCCATCGTCTCGCTGGCCCACATACCGGGCGACGACGACCAGTTTCCGTAAATAACGCGACCCGTGAGCGCGGGCGTCCTCGTTGCCTGCGTCGGACGAAAGCGCTCCCGCAGGGTTGCTCTTCGTACGGGGACGGTGCACGCGACGCAGCGCCCGATTGTCCACGGCGCGATGTGTGTCAAGGACGGCGCGACGCGTTACGCCTCCGTTTTCGGAACTGGCTCGCCCCCTCCCCCCTCCTGCCCCATTGCCCCTTTCTCCCCCTCTTTCACCGCGCCCGCGCGCGATTTCTCCGCGAGCTGAATCTTTACGTAACGCTCCGCCGCCGACGGGCGGGTCGTCTTCGCGGCGCGGTCCTTAGGCGGGGAAACGGCGCGATGTGGCGGCTGTGGGGAAAGAGGCCAGAGTGAGCCGCAGGCAAAATAGGACGGCCGCCTCCGAAGAGGGCGGAATACGGTAGTGCGCGCGGGATATTATGTCACACGAGGAAAACTGCGAAGAGCGAACGTCTTACTGCGAAACCTATACAGGAGACGATCATTTGGAAATTACCAGGAACAATGGGAAGAGACATCATGACGGACACGAAATTCTGGGAGTGAGATTGGAGTGGAACCGACCTGAAATTGGTGGAGACACAGCACAAGAGACCACACGTCGTGCTCAAGACGTCGCCACATATTAATAGTTTTGTGACAAAGAAAGGTGGCTTCACGAGGAGTAAACTGAAAGTTTACGGTGAAATAGATCTCGGCTACATTTAATACTGGAAGGGCTTTTAGAGGTAAATTGGAATGTTATTGTGAAATGAATGCGGTTTCATTTACTATTCTAAAATATAGTAATAATAATAATAATAATAATAATAAT
>BOPP01000033.1:8473114-8508071 GCA_017312745.1 Gryllus bimaculatus | reverse complement strand
GTCGAGCGTTGATGCGTCTCTCCCTTGGGCGGCGCGAAGAGGTACGGCTCGGGGGCTGCGCGAGCGAGGTAGAAAGTGGCGCGTCGCGTCGCGTCGCCTCCCTGCGGCTTCTCAGAGCGCGGATCGCGCCGGCCGACGGGAGGCAGGGGAGAAGGGCGGTACCAATTACAACGATCGGGGGGCACTCATGGGAAAATTAGCGAGAAGAAATAGAATCCCAAATTGTGAATATTAAGCAGAGAAATTCACGAATCTGCAACAACATAATAATAATAAATATATGTTCAAAGTCCAAAAATGCAATAACGGGTTATTTTATCTTTCACTGTCATGTCAATAACAAATATGAAATAAGTCCATTGTAATTTTTATAATACCAATATCTTGAAGAAAAAAAACCTTAATTATATGTTTTGTTATCATTACTACTCGTTTACATCGAAAGCGGGAGGAGGGTGGAGATAGTGAAGTTCACATCATGCCAAAATAGTCACCACGTCAACTAACCAATAAGACGGCCCAACAAATCAACGAAGAGCACCTTCAGAAGTGCCCCCTCCCCCCGGAAAATCAGTTCCAGCACCGCCTGGCCATCGCCATCCGGACATCCTGCATTAGAGGCCACCAAGCGGCGGCCGTCGCGTCTTCCACGCGGGTCGCGCAAGGCCGCGGGCTTCCGGCGCGCGCCGCGAGCCGTGACGCGCCGGCAGCGGAGGTCGCGGCCGCGCGCCGCGTGCGGACTGCCAGGGCCGCCGCCGTCGACGCTCGCTGCTGCCGCTTCCGCGCGCCCCTTCCTGAAGGCGTGGCGGCGAGCAAGGCCCCGCGGTCCAGGCGGCCGTGAGTCGCGCCCGCCTCGCCGCCCCCCGCCTCACCGCTCGCGACCTTTCCGACGACGACGCCGGCGGCGGCGACGGCCGAAATTTCGAGACGGAAGCACGCCACAGACAATCGACCGTGAACCTTTAATCACGACGGCGGTTCAGTCTTTCGCGCAGCTCGTTTCCACGACAGACACCAAGGTTTTAGAAGTGCAATTTATATGACAATAGGCGTTTTCTTAGCGGTTGTTCACGTAAATAATTGTGCGTTGCAAGGCTTCACGCGTGATAAAAACATTTCTTTTTTTCTTAACGAGTTTATTACTTCATAACTCATTTCAAACCACATCCAGCTAATAACAAATTTGGCCCACATATTACTAAGCAATGAATCTTTAAAATGATCAATACATTTACGTACATTCAAACAGCTATTTTCAATTCGTTCCTTAAGCAAAGGAAAAGAATATGAGGTCATTGGATCAAAACTGGGATACAATTGGATGGAGCAAGAAACACTTCGGACGTAGAATGGTACTTGCTTGCAGGTCAAGGAGGGACGAATGCCAATATCGAACACAAAAGCAGAAATATAAGGTTTTTCTGTAAGACCGCAACGACATTGGCTGTTTTCCGCTCCCGTTTCTTACAGCACAACCTGCACTCTCCGCAACAAAGATGCAATCTGGACGCCCACCGCACGCACAGAGGCCTGCAAGCCGTTACTTCCCCTCGTTTCAGTTCCTGTCGCCCGCGACGGAGGCGTGGGCGGGCTGGGAGCCTCTGCGCCAACAAAGTGCCCGTGGGACGATCGGAAGAAACCCGCTACCGTGCTTCCTGCGGCCGGCCTCCGCGCGAGCTCTCCGCTTTGGCGCCCCGACCTTGGGAAGCGCGACGGGCGAGCGAGGATCCTCATTAACATTCTTCCGGTGCGTTTAAATTCCGCTGGCGGCGGAACAGCGCCTTCTGGGGAGGCGGGGCGGCTGCCCGTCATGCACCGGCCGACGCGTTGCGCAAGGAACTGCGCGTGCGCCCCTAGTCCAAACTCCGCTTCCGCGCCCAAGCACGATATCAATTTGAAGAACGACAGCCGCGCATCTACAGTGGAACTCAGAGCCAAGGTGCCTGTGGATTCGCTACTGTTGAAAATGTTGACTGCAGGATAAATGTTTCTAATTAATATTATTCTGAGAGTAGTAATAAATGAAACGTTTGAAACCAAGGTATAAATGAATAATAAATTGGCAATGATCGAGTCAGAAACACGAGCTGCAACCAACAGTCGTGACAAATGACAACCCCAGCTGTTGACACTACGGATTGAGACACTTGTTCATACACTTGAGAACTTACGAATCAGCGTGAAGCAATTTGTTACATAGGTTTTCGCAAACAACTCTCAGCGTGAAATATAGCTTCAAAGTTCACTCCGTTAGCAATGGCGAGTGGGACGAGCGGCACATCAAAGGGAACATTGGCGCGGCTTCTGCTCGCATCCGCGACCCAAAGACGCAGCCGCGCGCGCGCTCCATTCACAGCCGCGTTATTTATCCACGTCGCTGTGTATTTATTTGGAAAGCAGCGGCGCACGTAGAACGCGGACAAGTTTACCGAAAGCAGTGACTCGCAAGTGCGAACAGCCGCGTGTGTAGTGGTCGCGGATCACCGAGTAACATTCCACGCCGTCATGTGTCATCTTGTTTGCTCGCAGCGACCGCTGGATGGTCTGAGGTAACATTCATCTACGGAGCAAACATTCGCGAGTTTCCTTTAAATGGAATAAAGGAAATGATGAATCAATCATTCATGTTCTTTTCTGCCCGAGTAAATCAATCGTTCACTTCTTGTAATGACATCAAAGGTAAAAGAAGACACCAAGCGATTTCCCCAGAGACGACGCGGAGTGACAGAGCGCCACCTCCCTAGCTTCGCCGAGCCTCTATGTCGTCGACGGCGACGACGGGCGCTCGCAAATGCGCCGGAAGTGAGGCGATGTTCCTCGGTGAACCGGAAGCACGCTCAGAGGGTTCCTTTCGCGGGGCCTCCACGATCGCTGACGCAACGGCCAACATGGCCGTCGCCGCCTCGGCGAGCAACGTCGCGTCGTGTCGTGTCGGATCGGGTCGGGTCGGCGAGGCGAAGTCATCGGCGGCGGAAGCGGCGGCGACAGCGGCGGGGGCGGGCGCCGCTCCGCGTTTGTTTTCGCGAGCGCGCGCGGGCGGTATTTCGGAGGCGGCGTATGACGTCACGGAGATCGGATGCCGCCGGCCTAGATACCGCCTCCCGAGAGACTTGCGGCTGGGGCGATGGCGGGCGGCTTGTTATCGAAGCGGGGACGGTCATTAACATTTCTTGCCGGATGAGTCAGAGAAGAATGGGATGATTGCCGCTGGCGACACCAGCTGGGCACTCGGAGGGCAACGGGGGCGGCGGGGGCCTGAGCTTCCGAGTGGGCAGCCGACTGCGGGGGAAGTGGTTGTGTCCAATGAAACCAACAGCAAGGCCCACGAAACATACACGGCATATGGAAGATTGTTGCTGAGATCTTCTTAGTTACGTTGATTAGACTTACCGTGATGTGTCAAGCAATCTAACGTACGGAATTCGCAATAATCTCTAAAGTTCAACACATTAAATATTGCTCATTAGAGCAGGTGTATTAACAGAGATGGCCAACTGGCTGCCCGCGAGCCGCGACCTTGTTTTATGCGGCTCGCAACAAATTAAAAAATATTAGGTTAACATATTAGGTTATATGACAAACAAAAATGCTGATTTTCCGTATATCTGTTTAGGAGGCTAAGCAATGGATAAATCTTCGGGCACATCATATATCTATAGTAAATATCACGTATCTATAGTAAATACATATAGGTGCAGTTCACGGCCTTCTCCTCCATTATAACAAAAAAGTGATCCTTGAGGAGTCGGAAGTTGGCCATCCCTGGTGTAATAAAAATATAGCAGAAGAGGGTTATGCGAAAGAATCTCTTTTTAAATGGCAAATGTAGGAAAAAGCGCTCGTAGGAGGCTTCGCTTCCACATCCGCCCCATGTGGAGGCAGCGCGCCCGGGGCAGTGGCTGTGCACTCAATGAAGCGGCGCGGGGGCGGCTCGTGCCGGAAATTAGACGCGAGCGACGTAACAAACGCGCCGTGCTTCCTCCCCTCCTCCGCGGCCGCCAGACAGCGCCGCCGCCAGTCGTGGGTGGGTGGAGCTATATGCTCACAGAACTACTTTCACTTTCCTATCGCGTATCCTTCCGCCTGTTCCGTCATCCCGGCGTGCGGCGAACGGCGTGCGGCGCGGGGGCGAACGAAAGGAGAAAGGAGTAGCGGAGGAGGGAACGGAAAGAAGAGCGAAGAAGGCGGAGGGCGCGGGGGCGGAGGCCGCGCCGGACAAAAAGGTTACAACACGGCCCCAACTGTTCGATTACGGCACGACGCCGAGCCGNNGCGCCGGCGCCCCGACCCACCTGGCTTCCCACTTGACACGTTGGCGTCAACGAGGCGGGTTTCGCACGCATATTCGTGCCATTGCGATTTTTACGAAGTTGTACGAGGCCGCGCCTGCTATTATTATAAAAACGCCCATAGATGCCGTGATACTCGGGCGGATCCAGGGGGAGGGGCATGCCACCCCAAAGCGCTTAGAGGTTTCCTTTACCTTCCTTTATTTGGAAAAATTGATTTAAAAATCTACATCCCCCCCCCCAATGATCGACTGGATCCGCCCTCGCTGTCACCCCCGGGGTTAGGATTGTTTGCAAGTGTTTCGGCTATTCCACCCTGACCTCCTTTACTTGGTTGACATTTCACTCCTGAACTACGAATAGTTTTAACGGATTTCATGAGAAATGCGGCTATTTGAGGAAAGATGATGTTTAACAGCGTTAACAAGGCTGTTTCTAGCACTTTTCTATAATTTGACACTTTATTGATTGGATGAATAAACATGACCAAAATATAACTCAATTCAGTATTTACAATGAAGTACTTACACACGTAATTAAGTTCTCTTTTCTACCATGGGTTCGATCTGAAAGCACTACTCTGTCTTATTTCTATGACGTGAAAACACTACTACCAACTCATTTCTGCTGACCCATTATTCAATGTAATCGTATAACTAATCATGCCTAGAAAGGCTGACACGAACATTTATTCAACCTTGCTTCAAGATATGTGTACATTTTTTTTTCCATTTCATTCTTATTGTTGAAATTAATATAAACCTCTTCTACTTCCTTTATTACAATTATGTTGAATCGATTCGCTTCCACAAAATATTAGCGAGGTTTTCGGCACCGATTCCGGTGTTTATTTAACGCAATACTCTTAATTAGTTCAAATACATGCTTCGCTAAATCATCCTGTTGGAAAAGAGAAACGATGGATGATTTCGTAAGTACGAGTACAGCGTTAAAGCAAAGAAACGCAGCAAGGGAAATAGATGTCCTCATTGCATGTAATATTTATGTCTCTTTCTTTTAATCTAATACTATCCGAGGTTACATCGCATACCGTCCTTTTAACAGCCTGGGACGGAAAGAGAAAGGAAATAAATAAACGACAGCATATAAGGTTCTGCACTCCAATCCAGTTCCTTCTCTTGTCTGAACATAGAGCACCCCGTCGTTTACAGGCATTTATCTCGCCAATGCGTAGACGAAACACACATGACGAACGCCGCAGAAACGGATATTATGTCCTCTTTATTCTAAGCTCCAAGAAACACTGGTTCACGCGCCACCACCACAGCGGTGAATACACAAGGCGCCATGTGGGACGTGTCGCGATCCCGCGAACGCGCGCTTTGCGTCCCGCCCGGCGAAAGGAAATCCTTGCCGGGCGGAAGGTGACCACACACAAAAGCATCCGTTCCAACTCACGGCGGGCGGCGCCGCGTCTCGCCTATGACTCACGTCCTCTGCGCTCCGCGCTGCGCCAAGTCAGGAGCTGCGAGCTCTGCCTCACGCCGTCCGCGTCGAGGGCGAGCGTCGGCTTGCACAGTCATGTCATTCCTTATCATTATCTCATCTAATATGTATTGTGAACGAATACCTTGCATTACATCAAAATAGTATCTCGTACTGTTCATTTAAGGAAGAATTGTGTGCAAAAGCATTGTCCAGTTTTCCTTTAATATATATTTTTTGTAAAATAGGCGTCGTAATACAACCCAACTTGCATCTAGCAGATGATTACCTTCACCGCGCTTAATAAATACCCGATCCCTCACGCGTTATTCTCAATTTTATTCTTGTGTTTTTCAAACGTGCACGTCTTTCTGAGAATCACGTTGTGATGCAATGTCACAAATGCTGGTGTATTGTCTCAAAGTGTTGGCATGTTGTGACTTTGCATCATGCGCAAGGTCTTAAGAAGTAACACTGTACCTCAAAGCTCAACGTTTCGAGTGTTTTTGAAGTTTGGGCTAATACAAACCAGCTAAAGCGTGTACTTGTGTTTTGCAAACAATAATATTCTATAATCAACCTACATTTTCTTGACCGCCAAATGAGAGGAACTCTCCCACCTTGGATAGTCTACGCCCCCAAAACTCGGAGTACATTTCGATTTATTTACAGATCCGTGGACGTTTAATCAGATGTAACGGTGCCATCCAATCGGACGTTTAACAGCACTACTGTAAGTGCCATCAAAACTCCTGATTTAATGACACCGCAATAGCTGAATTTGGATTCTATGATAAAAGATTCTATGTTTAAATCGAAGTATAGTAAGCAGTTTGGCGCCGTCAGTCCGCGAGGCTTCGTTCTGGGCCCGAAGAAACAGCAGCGCGCCGCGCTGCTGCTTCCCATCTCCGCACAAGCGCGTCCGCCAAGTGGCCATTGCAGGCGACCAATTACTCAATCGCGGAAAACAAGAGGCGGCTGCCGCGGCGGCGGTAGCGGCGCCCGCCCCGCGCCTGTGAAAGCGAACCTTCACTTCGGCCGCCGTTAATACGTCCGGTGGCGCAATGCCGTAAAACGCGCTATCAGTGACGAGAGACAGGCGTCTGTGGGAAGGAGAAGAAGGATTATTGCTCTGGCGCGGGAACATCTTTCATTGAGAGTACCCTTTGAATTGCGATACGTGCTGACATGGGTAAACGAGTATATTCCGCATTTAATAGATTTAAAGAAAGGAGCATTATTTTTGAAGGTAGCTAGTTGTGAGATTGATTAGCGTTTCCGGGCGCGTCAACTGGTAAGATCATGAATTGCACAATGTTTCCTCGGGTGGTAGCGATGATCTTGCCCCGTTGGATGGCGAGAACTAGCGCCGACCTACGCGAGGAAGGAAAGATCGCGCGTTGTTCGTAGCCCGTTTGCTTGGGGTACTGCTCCGGCATTCGCCTGGTGTTGATCGGAGAAACCACGGAAAACTACCTATCAGAGCAGCCGGCCGATAGAATTAACCTCCAGACAGCGCCTGTCTAGTGATCAGGAAGCGAACTTGGTTTTGCCAACATGCCCCCCCCCCCCACTAAATCCCAGCGTAGGAGATGGCACAAGCAGATTATTGGTCGGGCATCGCCTTCGCGCTGCCTTGTGTGGGGTATCGGCCTCTCCGCGCACGCACTCGTAGAAGGAAACGCGCGGGCAGACACGTCATGCACGGGACCCGATCCCGCGACCCCGCCGCCGCTGCTGCCGCTGCCGTCTAACGAGCTGTGACGTAAGACTGCTCCCGCAGCGGTGGCTGCGCATGCGCGCGAGCGCAGCTGCCGCTGGCGGCGGCCGATAGTGTCGCGCGTTCGCCTTTCGGGAGAAAGGGCCCCCTCCGACCCTCGCGCCCCGATAGCACCCGCCAGCGCCTGCGGAGGCGGCCAACGCTCGTGCTCAGCGGGGCAGGTCATAACTAGGGCCCGGACAAATATGTAGTATGATTGTGTACATAATATCTAAAAAAAATAATATGTAAGGGTTATAACATATAACATCAACATAATCTCGTATTAGTAGTTTACAACCAAAATAAATTTACACGATTTGAAACTTAGTAAAATGAATAGTAAATCATTTAATTAATCATTTTTAAAATAAATATTACTTGGCATGTTGGATTAAATGTTTCCGAGAGTATGTTCTTAATTTTTTAGAGCAATCATATCCATTGCACAAACGTAAGGACTCAACGACCTGCAAGCAATCGCCATAACAGTGTGTTCACACGACTGCTACAACCAGTGTTTTTCGGAAATTGGGAATGTACAAAGGCAAAACCTATGTAATAAGATTAAATTCCGGTCTCTCCTCACGACGGGCGACCTGCGGCTGGAACGGCGCGCGCTGCGTAGGCGGTGGAGCAGTCCGAGTCTAAAACGGAGGGAGGGGGGCTGGGGCGTCTAGGTTAGGACTAGTACGTGTGGGCAGAGAAGAAACGTTGACGAGGTGCTGTTAAACGACGAGACGTCTAGGACAGGACAGGTTTAGCAGACTAAAAACGGGTTGGGTGAGGCGTCTAGAAGACAAGAGAGGGCAAGGACGTGTGGGAGGTGGAAAGCAGCTTGTGGTGATGATATCCACACGAGTGTCTAGAATATAGCAATCAATGACGTGTGAATAGAAGAAAAAATCAAGTTGGAATGATAACGTTGGGAGGGGTAGGATAGGGCAAGAATTTGTTGATAAGAGGTTGATATATTGGCATTTGAGGGGGGCGTCCATTATAGGTCGCTCAATCATTTGTGAGAAAATAGTGGAGATGATCGGGACATGGAAAAACAGAATTGCCGCAGTAGATACGTGGGCAGGGGAACGCAGTCGCTCTAATGGAATTTGTGGAGCAAGAGCGAGAAAATGGTACGAATCCGAATCAAGCGACCGTTGCGAACTGAGAGATCCAGCACCGGCCTACACGTCGGCATGCGGGCGTCCTCCTTCAGTTATCTGCCCCCACCGCCCCAGCCGCGACAGGCCCTAAGTGTAAGCTCCCGACCGGGCTATCGAGATGTGCGCGAGTGTGGTGCACGTAAGCCCGAGCGAAAAGGAAGAGCATGGGACGACCGATTGTTGGGGTGCTGCTCCGACCGAAGAGCGGCGAAGGGCGCGGGGCGAGGGGTGTGGCGGCTGGGGGCGGAGGCAGCTGTTCTGCGGCTGCGCGCAGTGGCCCGAGGAGGAGCAATGAAGGCCCGCGAGATCTGATCCCGGGAGGAAGGGAGCGAGAGAGACGGAGAAATCAAACACGCTCCGCTGAACGTTTCAATGGAAGAATGTCCCGGGAGGGGGCGGTGCGGGGGAGTTTACGACATGACCCGACTCGGACCGGGGCCCGCGCAGGGGCGCAACAGGTGGCTGCTCCAGAGGCGAAGACGCGCAGAGGCAGCCGACGACGCAAAGGCGGGATATTTATTTCAAAATGCTGCATCGACCGTATTCTTCGAAGAAGAAAATAAAAGCCGCAGAATCCACAGAATCGCCGTTCACTCTTTTCTTCAGGAAGGGATTCGTCAACCTGTGGTGTAGTGACCCGACCGCTTTGGGCACGATCTACAAATCCAGATCCACCAACGTGGAATCGAAGGACATGGGCAGTGATAGGATAATCCACACTAGTAACAGCAAGCCTTCCGCTATTCGTATATGTTAACATCTTGGATTTGGTCGGATTGAACCGCATCTTGTTACTGCTTAAAGTCCTTCGTAAATAGAAACAAGAAATAATTAGTAACAAGATAAGCCATACTATCAGCACAATCGATTGTAACATTTACGAATAGCGGGAGTCAGTGTCACTTTTCCTATACTCCCCCCAAACCCTTCAATTTGAAGAAAGCTGTTTCACGGCAGGTTTTTCCTATTTTACATTACTTCGCCTCTCCTAGGAGGATATTATTGAACATAAGAACACGCATATTCAAGTGCCACCCATCCAGTTCGGGGCAGTTATCATGTGGCAAGTCATAAGCACCAAAATTTACAACACGGCGCACATACATTGACGAGCCGCAACAGAATAATCTGGAAACGGAAGCGCGACGGGCGGACGCAGCTTCGACGCCCCGAAAGAAACTCCGCGGGCGCGTGGCACCGGCGGAAGGGAGCGGGAGGGTTTCTCCCGGGCTTATGTAAATCAGAATAGGCCGCGCCGGCTTCCTGCGTGACAAAACACGCCCGCCGCCCGAAAGGGAACGTTTCGCTTTCCTGTGCATAGAAGTCGCTCGATGTAAGAACTACTTATTGCAGAATGTGACATAATACTAACATGTTTTACTTACTAACAGGAAATGAGATTATGCTTCTTGTATACGCTTTATTACTGAGTAAAACTGAGTAATGGGTCCTAAGTCGCATGTGGTATATAGTTGCAGGTTCCCAACCAAATTTTTTTTTGTAAGCTGTGATTTTCTAGATTGGTCTCCTCCCACAAATGGCAAATCCGAAATTTTGGATAATCCGAACAACATTGGGGATGAAAGAAAAATAAATAAAATGCTTATTTGTAGTGTAAAGAAACCATTTTATAATTACTGTAGAACCGAACAACTAATTATTGAAGCTGCTGAAATGAAAAGTTTATTGCACCGACTTTGCATATCAACGTTTATGTAGCAGAAATTATGCTTGGGGGAACTTGCAAAATCGGGTCATCTTCTCTTGCCGTAAAAAACTGAATCTGCTTGATGATACGATCGCTTCGCTACGTTGCCATTGCCTCACACCACACGCAACGTTGCATTGTCTGGTAATCCTATAGATGTATTAATGTATGTACGGTACATTTTTTTGCGGATAACCAGTACATTTCCCAAAGAGGAACCACACAAGCCAATTAGTCCAGATTAGCGTGGCCTCCACTGCATTTATATCTTTTTTTTTTGTTCCAATCAGCGCGTTTCCCCCGCACCCCTGCCCGAGTCGCACTCGCAATCCGGCAACGAGCTGCGTGCGAATTCGGGGAGCGCGCGCGGCGCGGCTGCGGCGCGCGCGGCGGGGCTGAGGCGCCGCCAAGGCGGAACGAGGCGCCGCCAGCCGCTCCCTCGCCCCCGCCGCGCGCCCGCGCTGGGAAGATCGGCGGGAAGCGGCCGCGAGCGGCTCTTGCAAACCGCGCGTGCGAACGCGCTAGCCTGCCTTACGTAAGAGGCGGCCCGGCGCGCGCGCAAGGCCCCATCCGTCGCAAGCGCCTCGGGCCGCCGAAGACTGGGGCTTGAGATACTTGCCCTGCACACGTCATGTGCAGAGCAAGACAACGCGAGGGGAGGCGTAGAAAGGGGAGAAAATTTAAAAATTCTAAATGAGGACTTCACCCTAATGACGAAATTACGAAGTCGAATGAGAATAATCCCAGTGTTTAATATACATTGCTATAATAATAATAATAATAATAATAATAATAATAATAATAATAATAATAATAATAATAATACAATGCCAGTCAATCGTATAGAAGTTACTCTTATGCGAGTTTCCCGAACACTCAGAGACGTAACCTTATTTCTGCAGAGTTGTGCCACAACATCACTTCCCCGCGATGGGTAGCGAGCTGTCACATCAGGCATTTAAATAGAGCGACAATTTCGGACAATAATTTGAACTATATGATACCCCAAATTACTCATTCACCTTCTGCATACCCAAGCTAATCAGTAACCCGAGCTTTGATATGGGGAGATATTCATTCGTAAATTAAATGTCTGTTTCGCTGTAGATCCCATATTAAACGTTCTCCGCGTTAATAACTCATCTTTGTACTGTCAACATAATCTTTCGTTAAATTGTCTTCCTAAGAAAGGAATAACCACGCCCCTTCCGCACCGCAAGAGCTCGCTCAGCTGGAGTTGCAGAAGGGCGGGTGCGTTGGCAGCCCTGCGCGCGTCGTGTGGCGACGCGCGAATGGTTGCGGGCGATCAGCGGCGCGCGCGCGCCTCTTCCGGATGTCGCAGGAGACGCGAAAAAACTGCGAGGTCATCTCGCTTTCGCTCGAGCGTGAAGCACGACAAGATGGAGCCGGCATCGGCGGCGGCGGCACACACACTCCACCAATGCGTTCAGATGCCCTCCCTCTCCCCCACCTCCGCGCCAATTGCCGAGGCATTATCCAGAGGCCGGCCGGCCGGCCAGAGCAGACGAGCGTTGCGTAAGGCGCAGATTTACAACCGAACGCCCACGGCGGCCATCCTTGATGAACTTTCACTTCTCTCTGTTTTTCCAGATGGCACTTCCCCACTCGGCGCGCCTCCTTCGGAGTTGGCAGATTAAAAGATAAAGCGGACGAGTCGGGCGCAGCGCCGCGCCGCGCTAGAACGAGGCGTTATTGCTACCATTACTCGCGCTCGCACTCGCGAACTAACAGCTTCCTGGAAGCTGTAAAACACGGAATGAGCACGGAGAACAGCATCATTTTGCGCCTCTTTCCAAACGTGTGTGTCAATTCGAATCACAAGTGCCACAATTTCGAGCGAATATTTGTCAAAGTAGAAACCAATTTCAGTTGATGACATTGAAACGAAATACAGATAACTATTATGAACGCGATATGGTGTATGATTCTCTCCTCGTCTTCAAAGCTACTACATCGTGGAGGCGGAGAAGAGTCATCGCTGAGGTGTTAAGTAACAAATGACAATAATACTCCGCGCTCACGTCCAGTCCTTCACGTAAAAGCTTTTGACCATTCAATGAATTTATTGCCCCGCACCTTTTCAAAAAGAAAAAAAGCTTTTCTCCTTTCGTTTGTTCGGGCGATGTTCCTTTGAGCACGGTAACCGCAAGGGAGTGGTCGGTCAAGAATTCGTTACGCGAGCAGACGACCACCCCCGAACGGGTCTTCCCGTTGTCTGTCTTTCTCGAGAGCGACCTCCTACGACGTTCGAGGACTCGTCAAGGAGTCACGCAGTCTACACGCGGTCAACGAGACAGCACAAGAGAAACGTACAATGCAGTGCTAGACAAGCAAGCCGAGGAGAGGTTGAACTCTTCAGAACGTAGAGTGAGACGTGTGTTATTTACTTCTTCTCGTGGCAAATCATTTACGCGATTTTAACGAACACGTCCAAAGAATTGATACTAGGAATTAATGCTGAAAAGACGGATGACGGATTAGATTAGAAATGACGCGTCCGTCTTCGTGCAGAACGAAGTACATGTTGGAAATATCCACGTCGAGCACAGGATGCGACCCGCGACCTAAAATAGTGCGGTTGGTGTCGCAGTCGTCTAAGAAGATCTATGAATAAACATTGTGGTGTGAGCAGTTGCTGTAGAGCTGCCGAATCCAGTATTTTTATTTACTCCCCTTCCACAGAAGACCTATAGAGAGATTTATTGGTTTAATTTTTAGCGCACAGTTCCATGTTCCTGCCTCGCAGCTTTCGTAACAAGAGGGCGGGTGTTCATTTAACTTTACCAACTAAAATGAACTTAAAAAGCACGCCAAATCTACTGGTAAACTTACGCTTTCTGGCCTGACCGACCTAATTTGCTCCAAATGCTTTCGTAGTGCGAAGCACTATGAAAGCTCTTCGCGCTGTCTGTAGAATTCCGTCCCGGCGCTGGGAGGCACGCGCGCTTTTCGCCCGACGAAGCCACAGAGGTTATCCCGCGCTGCCGCGTCAGCGCCCGCGGGCGCGCAGGGGTTGCGGCGCGCAGGCGAACCCTGGCGGCGGGCGGCGGACGGGCGCGTAGGAGGCGGCGGGGGCGGCGGGGGCGGCGGGCGCGGGCGCGGGCGCGGGGGGCGGGCGGCGCTGGTGGCGGATGCGCGCCGCATCATCGGCTGCCCGGGCCGCGGCGCTGCGCGGGGCGGGTGCGGGGCGGGGCGATAGCGGCCTATCCGGGGCGTTTACTCTGGCGCCGCGCGCGCGTTGCAAAGTGCGCGCGATAAGCGCCGCCCGCGCCACCGCGCCCGTGCAGCGAAGGACGAGCGCCGTCTCCTTCCGCCGGCCGGCCGCCGCCGCGCGCGCAAGCAAGCAACGGCAGCCGGAAGGGGCGACGCGGGCGAGGAAAGGAAAGATGGGGTGAAAGATGAAAGGGGGTGGAGGGAAGAGGACTGGTGAGGGGGCGGAGGGCGATAGGACGCGGCGAAGGGACTGGGAGGAGAGGGGCGAGGGGTTCAGGAAGGAGAGTGGAAACACGGGGTGCGTCGAGGGGGTTGAGCGGTACGGGGAGTCGGGGAATGGCGGAACAAGGTCGGGCGGACGGGAAGGAAATAAAGGGGGCGGCAACGAACAACGGGGAATAACGCACCGCGACGGCCCGGAACGACGGAACAGAAACACTGCGCTAGAGGGAGAAAAGTGCCATAAAGGGCAGGTAGGAGGAGTGCGCTCAGTGAGGAGTTGGGCGCGGGGGTGAGGCCAGCCGTGCAGCTGTGGACAGAGGTGCGCGCCGACGCCGCCCGGGCTCGAGGGCGTGGGCGCAGGTGCTCTTGGCTGAGTGCGGCCCAGTAAGTACGGCGTCTTCCCAAGGGCTGCGAATCTGCTCCCTTCGCTCGGGCTTCGTGCTGAGGACACAACCGGGAACCGCACAAGGACGAAAACTGTAGCGGAAACGCACACATTACTCTGCAGTGTTGCAGCCGTAGTTCAATACTATAATTCACGGCTGCGGTTCTACAGCTCTCTGACTGATTTTGCGGGCATCGGTAATGGAAAAAAGAAATAAAAAGTGTTGGGCGCATAGCTTATCTAGTACTATGACAAAACATGGGAAAGTGGTTTCATACACGTCATACATTTCGAGACACGTTATAAAGTGACGACCATTTTCCTGCACTAACCTTTCAACCAACATCTACAAACGCAATGGAATATTTCAGAATGGAAATGATAGATTGTGAAATATTTCCATAATAACATGTTGTAAGTTAAAGGAATTTTCTCTAATCTACACCACAAATAGCACTGGTATCACTAAGTAGATCCTGTCAAATCCCAAACTCACTCTCCAAGCTCGTTAACCCGATCGCTTCTCGTCACGTGCGTCTCCACTCGATTGCTGCGTTCCCGCGAAGGGGCGCCTCGCGACGCGCGACAGATCTGGGAAGCGGCGGCGGCGGCCGGAAGCGGGAAGACGGGCGCCGGAAGCGCGGTTCCGGGCGAGGGCGAAGGCGAAGGCGAAGGGGCCCGTGCGGGCGGGCGAGCGCGCGAGGCGAGCGCAGCGGAGGCCACGGCGAAGGCCGCGCGCGAAGGGCCGCGCCCGCCAGAGGTCGCCGCCGCGGAAGGAAGGGCCTCCTCCTCCTCCTCCGCCAAGGAGACCGTCAGCTCCCTTCCGGGCGCGCCAACACTGCGCTGTTCACTGCTCGCCCTGTCCTCGGTGGCGCAGGGATACGCGCGGCTTGATTTCTGGCGGAACGTGACGGAACCGCGATCCGGCACCTCGGGAGCGAAATAGGGTAATGAATACACAAACGCAGAGGGCAATCACTTCGCAATTGCGATTTTTAGTTCGACCAACATTCGTTATCTCAAAATTAAGTAATTTTTCATTTAACGGTATCATTTCTACGAATATAATAAAAATATATAGAAAAACAAAATATCATAATCTATATTATTATTATTAGGTGTGGTTTTATTAAATTAAATTACGAAAATATTTTTATTTCAACCACTGGGCATATGTATCTAGAAAAAAAAATTCACGATACGTATTAGTTGAAAAAACTACAAAGTACGTTGTATACAGAGTTCAGGGATGTTGTCAAATGTTCATCGCAAAGGCGTATCCATTTGTTACATTTATTCTTCAAAGAAACAGCGATCGATTCCGCTGAATGATAGTTTTCCATCAATCACTTTGTGATCCCCCGAGGAACTTAATTCTTCGTTATTTATTCTGCCGAACCTAAAAATGCTTTTCTCGACTTCTACGCCCCAACACAATCTCATGCAACCGCGCATAAGGAAAGAGGAAACAGGACAATAGGGAAGTCGGGGGAACGCACATTTTATAGGGAGGTTTATGTAAGCGCACGTCGTTGGTGCAAAAATTAAAATAAATACATAAAAACGTTCCCAAGAGGAAAGAATGTTCTGGTAGCTCCACGTGGAGCACGTGCTGATGGGCGGGTCTTCCTCTAAAGGAAGATGGATAATTAAAGACGATTGAAATTGCGATTTAAACTGTGGGGAATCCCAGCCTCGTTCTAAGGAACGGGTAGCTGTTCAGGGTTCCATCCACAACACGACATCCAGAGAGACTTGCTCCATATTGTGGACTTCCCAGAATTAAGTACTTTCAAGCCAGAGTCTAAAAAAAGTTGTTCGAATGGCATGCTTGGTGCATATTATTCGTCATTATGAGTGACGAATAGTGTTGCACATAATGTGAGTGCTAATGTAAAAAGTTATAAGACTAAATTAAAACGCCAAAACCAAACTGCAATCAAGACTTGAAAATATACTAGTACGCCCACGCTTTCTCAAAAGCCAAACAAATACATTCAATACCTCATGAATGTCCACGAGGCCACTTTCCAATCCGCAACAAATCCACATTCGCGGCGGCGCTCGCGTATTTTCGTGGGCGCGGGGGGCCGAACTGGCAACGCCGCTGCGCAAAGAGGAAGTGCAGATGGAGCGGCGCGAGGGGCGCCCGCGGAGAAGGTTCGAAGGCGCGCGGGAACCGGTCGCGTCAGGAAGGCGCGGCGCGGGGGCGGAGGCAGCGACAATGGACGCGCGGCGGCGAGGATGAGGACTGGCGAGGGGCCAGGGGCCCACCGGACGGACGCCTGGGCGTGAACGCAGGGGTGGACGAGGACGGGCGCGAGCAGGTGGATTCGAGACCGGCCTACGCCCGAGACCTGCGGGGATTCCCCGTGGATAGATAGGCCGACGACTGCGTACACGGGTACGCGTCTTGTAAACACGGATATGATCGATGATCATCTTTGTCGGCATTGCACTTAAAACGGCAGTCGGTTGCTGTGAGCAACATTGCGAACATGAGAAGCTATGTGTGTACTCCACAAGTAAAGGGATGTTGTTACTCACTCTTCAAATTATTTAAGATATGTCATCAACTCTACAAACTGTAAATGTCAGAGGTATAGCCAGAAAGGATCTCCAGGACTTATAAGCATTTGCAATCTCCGACCTTTAGAACACTGCCGACCAGACAACAATTGGCCGACGGACTTTCCCAGGAAGCACTGAGCAACCAACCCTTCGCCAAACGAAGCGAGTGCGGCCGGTGGGAATTCCGAATCGACTGGGCGGGATCGCCCAGCCCTCTTCTCGTGAGCACCTTCGCGACGGGGGGAAGCCCCCCGATAAGACCCGTTCCAGGAGTCGATTCACCGCCCCAGCCCCGCAGGCGCGCGTTAGGCAAGTGTGTCCCAACGCGCTCGCGGGGAGCGTCCGCGCAGTCGGAGGGTGACAACAGGAGGCGCGTGGGAAGTGGGGCGCTGACGCAAGGGCGGCGCGGGCGGGGCGCGGGAAGATACCAGCGCACGCAGCGCCCGAGCGCTCGCCGCCTGCGACGCTTTTCGTAACGCGCGGAAGCCCAACCGCTCTGGCGCTCCGGGTTACGCATTACCCACGGGGCACAACGTGCACACTGCTGTGTCTCGTAGGTTTGCTATGTGCAACAACATAGATGTTTCACTTTTCAACTAGCTGACTTCTCTCGTAATAAACTATTAGCGTCAATTCATAATAATTGAATGGACGTAAAACTATATTACACACGTAATTTCTTACATTTCACGTAACCTTGCTTAATTATAATTAATTTGTTGGCATAACGTAAAAGTTAAGATAAATAAGCCCTGATAACAGAAGTTAAATAGGTAAGAGGTTAAGTAGGTATAGTGCGCGAACAGATTATAATTATGTAATTGTCCACGTAACTAACGCTTAACCACACCACACAACGAACTGTTCGTTCAGCAAAAGTAGCAGCGGGACCGTCCCTGGGATACGCCTGAACTGTGTCTTCCCAAGACGCAGCCCGCTGCCATGGAGACGCCTCCCACGACGACAGGGCGATTCCTGCGGTAGCACACCGCCGCCCGCCCGTCCAGCTGGCCGGCGCGGCGGCGGCGGCGTGACTTTCCTATTACGTATACGGGGCGTGAGGATTACATAAAGTGCTCCGCCGGTGGCGAGTGCGGGCGGGGGCAGCAGGACAGCGAAATGGGAGGGGGGAAAGGGGGCCGCGCGCACTCCAACTTTCACACGCTGCCCCGCGGCACCGCGCCCATTCATGTACTTGCGCGCTCGCCCCGCTCCACACGCCCCGTCCTACCCGTCCCACCCGCTCCGCCCCGTCCTCTCCGCCCTTTCCACCCCGCCTCGTCACTGCAACGCGAGGGCGGGCGGGCTCAGCCGAAACGCTCCGTGAGTGCGGCGCGATCGCCCACCGGAAGCGACCTTTCCGCGGCCGCTTCCGGCGTTGCCACTCCTCGTCTGCGCCTTGGCTGCCTCTTTCCTGGTGGGGGCGGAGTCTGCTCGGCTCCGGTCCGATAGCTCCCGCCCCGAGGCGTAACGGCTTCTGGAGGAAGATAGAGCGCTGATAGCTTATCCATCTCTAGGTCGCCCTCCAGACTTAGTAGATTACGAATACCTTTTAACTTGCACAACGGTGAACTGGATTGTGAATGAGTGAGGGAACTAGTTCTATTCGCTGTATTTAATCGACAGAATTCTGTATTGCAAACATAAGCTATCTTCAACTCAAATTCCGAAGGAAACTATGTAATTAATTCTGATATGTCGATACGACATATAAACGTTACGCTTATGTTGAAAGAATAGGTAAATGTGTAAAGATTTTAAAATGAATTTCAGTTCCGTTAACTCGGAATATCATATTTATTTTTCAATAATTTTATTGCAAAAATGTGGATTGGAGGGTGTGTCGAAACTCGAGCACAATGTCTCTAGTACAATTTCTACACGTAGCCATCTTTGTCATTGGTAAGTAACATTCACTGGCTAGAAAAGAGGCAAATAAACTTTGAACATCCGGCTAAGAACACGCACAATGCACAGCGGCTCCGAGCCGATTCTAGGATATTTTCGAGCATGACATTTATTGGGGAGTCTACGCTCACACGCAGGTGGCCCGTCTCCCGCCGGCCTTTGTCCTCTCGCTCCCAAACGGAGCATGGAAGAGACATACCACCCAGACATTAAAAAAAAATAGGGAAGCAGTATTTCTCGGAGACTTTTATCCCGATAGGTCCGCGCGTTCGAGGTCTTTATCTCTTAATGAGCGGACGTGTCGGGATAATGGACGGTGCCGAGCGCGAGGACCTTCGAGAACCGGTCGCAGCGAATCTCGAAAAGCTGCAGACGAGAATTAAATGTCGATGAATGAAACATGAGGCGGCGGCGGCGGCGGCGGGCCGCTCGAGATGACACGGCTGCGCCTGACAGTTTCCTCCACCCATCACGCGGGCAATTTGCGGCCCGTGGCGGAAGACCGCTTCGCCTATCGCCGGGACGCGCGCACGAGGAGACGAAGGCGCGGTGGCGGCGAAGAAAACACCGCGCTATTCCTTCGTGGAAAAGAATTGCGATGGTTCAGGATTGCCAGGGGCCACGCTGTATCGTTATTTTAAGCAATGAGACACGTTCCTAATGCGAACGAATATAACTTTTTTTCAGAGATGTGTAGCTGTCTGCACGTTTTTGTATTAAAGAATTTGATTTAGTTGAAACATCAATTTCATGGGAACTATTTCCAGTACAATAAATAGAGAGAGAGAGGAGGGGATAGGGAAGGGAGGGATAGGGAGGAGAGATAAAGGGAGAGGGAGAAGAGAGCTATATGAGAGTGAGATAATGTCAATATTATTGCTTCAAATATTTCAATTGAATGTCAATACATACGTAATAGCAATATAAGAATGTACACACACGAAGACTAACAAGTGATATAAAATCCGCCGTAAAAAGATGAATAATTACTGTTTAAATTCGTCAGCAGCCTGCAAGTAACACGGAAGAAATACAACATTGTTTAACCCTTACATAAACTAAACAGAAGGATAACAATTTCGATGGAAAATCTTTTAGTAAATATTCAAGGGATTGTACGTTACAATTCTGCCTACACTCAGTGCCATCTCCATCCTCCGAACATTTCGCGCAAAGGGAAGAGTGTGAAAAGTGTCGCTGGCGGCAAAGAGCAAGGCGCACGGCGCACGGCGGGCTGAGGCTGCGGCACGACGAAGGCCGCCGCCGTTCGCCTGGAGCGGGCGCGCCACCGGAAGCCGCTCTTCCGCGCCCGCTTCCGCCTCTTCCGGAGACTGCGACCGCGCCGCCGCGGCGGCCGGGCAGACGCGCCGCACTCCGCGCCGTCTTAATTGGCCCGCGGCGCCCTCGCTCACGCCGCCCGCCCCGCTCGGAAGTGAGTGACCGCCTGCCCGCCCCGCGCGCCCCCGCAGCTTTCTCCGCGCGGGACCTTGAATCGCGGCTCGTCGCCGCCGTTCGATTCGCCCGGCACGACGCGCCGCCGCCGCTCAGACGACCCGGAAGCGGGCGCCGCTCGGGAAGCTCCGGGGCGCCCGCGCGGCTGCTGCGCAACCAAAGGCCACGGCCGCCCTGTGCTCCTCCCGGAGCCGAGGCCTGCCTGCGCGCGCGGATTAAACGATATGGTAATCGCGCGCGATGAAGCCAGAGATAGTCGACGAGATGCAAAACCGATGAGAGCGCAAGTGCGTACGGGGCGGCACGGGGCGCTCCGTTCGGGAGGGTAATTAATCAACATGGTGGTGTCCTTCGGGCAGTGGACGGCATCCTTTCGCCGGAGTCTCCTTGGGCGTCGCTCATTAGAAGCGGCGCTCCCGACGTGCGGGTTCACGGCCGCCGCCCGCGGCGCCAGGGGGAGCGAAGGGTCGGGACGCGCACCCGGAACGGCGCCGCGACGCCCTGCGCCGCGACGCTCGAGCCGGTTCCCGGGCGGGCGGGCTGGCGGGCGGCCGCCTTCGCCGCACGCGAAGCCGCCGTATCCGGAGTCCCGTTACCGCCCCGCCCGGAGCACCGCCGCCGCCGCCCCGACGCTGCCGCCGCCGCCGTCCCCTGCGCTCTGCTCGCCGCCGCCGCCGCTAGCTTCCTGTACCCGCCGCCGCGCCGCGGGGTCGCCGCCGCCGCCGTCGAAACCGGTCCCCGCAACCTGCGCGGCCTCACATCGCCCGCCAACGCCCACGACACGTGTCAGCGCACGTGTGGTGCGGGGCGACTGTCACGGCGCCGGGGTCGGAGGAAGCGTGGGCGGTCGCTTGGAAGGGGCAAGAGAAGAGATTCCACTTCCGGTCCTCTTGGAAACGGGTCGCCGTGGAGTACGATTCTTTGTCTGTTAATTCCTTTCCATGTTTGTTCTCACAGATGGCACTTGAAAACTGAACATCATGCAGTATTCACCTTTCTTGATATGTAATGCTGCATCACAAATCAAATGTTCGTCCGTAAATTACGAATAATATCTGTGATATGTTAATGACTCATTAGAGGAAATAGTTTGTTTACCTATTGCTCACGCATACCTGTGTTCTTCTGTTAACATAGCACTACAAAACACCTCTGTCAATCCGAATAATATATGAACGTAATACAACAACAGAAGTTCTGTAATTCAACACAGGGGTCCCCGGAAACACACCGGCTCCTCGATTAGCATATAAATAATCCCATGGCCGAACGGCCGCGTTGGGCAACGGCGTCGAGCGGCGAATTGGCGGCGAGGCAGCCCCCGACATTCCGGCGAATAAAGCGATCGGGCGGAGGAGGGCGTGGCCGGCGGCTGTGTCGCTCGTGACGGACGGCGGCGTCTGGCCCGCGCTGTTCTCGCCGTTCTACCACTCCCCTGTACATCGCCGTGTCGTGCGCCGCCATCCCACACTGAAACTACAAGTGATCGTTCTTCGAAATACATTCCATTCTTCAAACCAATTTGAAGATAAACGTTCATGAATAATCCACAATATAGAATCTATCCTTCCAAATAGATAGATAATTTTCCCTATCAAAATAAAACGATAAATATTTTCATTCTTTTGGATAAATTGTTATGAGGCTACTCTATATTTTTTAGTCGTCTAATGGCATTGGCCATATATTTTGTGTAGAATTTAAAAAAATATTTTCTATATACTATATTTTCGATTTTATCGAATCCCCCCCTCCCAGTGGATACTTGTTCATACGAACCATTCGTAACCAATTCGAATCGACACGCCGAAGAACCACCACATTCCACCACGCCCACCCCCGTGGAGGCGCGCGGCGTGTCGCGTGCGCGTGCGCAGCCAGCGTGCGCTGAGAGCACGCGCCGCTGCTTGCGCCGCACCGGTGGAGGGGGCGTGGCGGGGCGGCGGCGGAGCGCGAACCCTCGTGCCCCAGAAAGAGCGGAGCCGCCTTTTGCACCCGGGCGGGAGGCAGATGAAAGGACGCGGCGCGCGAGGTGCAAAGCGTCGCTTATCGCCGCTCGCCTTCCGCCCCCGCCCCCGCCGCCGAGACGGCTGCTTTTTGCGCGCGCGACGAATGGTTGGAACGCCCTGGGATCGATGACACTATCTGCGCGCCGCCTGCGGGAACGAGGAGGCGGCGTCCGATGTCAAACTACGTGTTCGGCGAGGGCGCCTGTGTAGGCCTATATACGTTTCCCTGTCGTCTCGACGTTGCGTTACACTCCGGCAAATGCGACTCTTGTGCAGTGGTAGAGAGAAGTCTCTAAGAAGAGACTAGTTTGCTCGCGTACCAAATGAACGTCATGTCGGGAGATGGCATTGCAAGGGGTTGTGTAGAAGTCAATTACTAGTGTAGTACCTGCAAACGAAGACATTTACGAGTTGAGCGCATGGGTTCGTTTGTAGTTTTGTTGCCAGGTAGGCGTCAAAGCGGTCCCTTTTTGGTTGAATGTACCTTTATCATTTTGTGTAACGAGTATGTATTATTTCAAGAATTTCTCGAATTAAAACTTTTAAATGCGTATACGAAAATTTTACTTGCATAGTTATAAACCTGTCGAAAATCTATTCCAAACAACTCCAGCAATGCATATTTCAATTCGTGCGCTAGTATTCGTTCCTAGTTTGCCAAATCTACACCCTCTGCGTATACGCCTTCAGGGGGTAATTTGGTTTTCAATCACTCCTCCTTGAAGGAAGCCTCCACGCAAGGTGATTGGGCGATAGGTTCCCCTTGGGTGGTCGCAATGACTCAGCAGTTGGCACAAGAAAAGCCGGCGCGCAGTCAGTTGCCAATCAGCGGTGGAAGAAGGCAACTCGGCGGCGGGCGAAGTTCGCCAGGCCTTCCGGTAAACAAGGCGCGGTTGCGACCGTCCAAGAGTTGTCATAACCTCCGACGAAATTCGAACACTTTCCATCGCCTTCAAGGTAATGGAAAGTGTTTGTATTGCACTTTTCATTGCCTAGTGGAGGGGAATGTTTGAAACATGAGGCATTGCATCACAAAAGGAATGATTTAATTCACTATTGGTGAACAAAAGTTTATATAATTATGAGTAAAAAAATATTTTCTATAACATTTGTCATGAAGTGCTTCTTTTCCTCAGAAAAAAAGGAAATCTTTGTCAATATTTCTAAAATTGAAGAGGTCTGAACAAGGGGCTATCCCACAGGGGCATAGTTCTGAGATAATGAGTGTTTTATTTCAACTTCCCTCATATAACTCAGTACACTTTAAAACTTTTAAAAACACTACACTTGCATGTAATTCTATACTGTACTCGTATTTAAGCAACATATTGTTCTAAGAGAATGATATTTTAAGATATGTATAATGCTAATGACTCAATTTCACAAGAAATGAAATGATAGCCCTGTATCCCACTGGGTCCTCCAATTATACATTTATATATAATCATAAAATAAATGTAACACTAATTTTAAAATCTTTTTGTGGATGCCATCTCGTGCATTTGCTGTCTAGACTAGCAAAGCCGGCACTCGGGCGATAAGAAATGTAGACCAAGAAGCGGCTCGCTTCTCCACAAGCACCAACGTAAAAAAAAGCGAAGGTCGCGGGAGGCGGAAGCGGGCGGCCGGGCCGCGGGGGAGCGCCCGCTAATTAGCCGGGGGCGGCGGCGCCGCGCACTAAAGATGAGCTATCGCTCGCGCACTCGGCGACCGCGTCCGAACGGGACCGCGCGCGCGCCGGAACCCCCGAGCGCGCGCGCCTGACGTCACATCCTGGCGGTACCGTTCCGTCACGCGCCCCTCCGCCGCCGCAGGCGCATCCCTCAACGGGATGCTGCTCCACGCGGGAGCGGGATCCCGGCCGCCGGCCTGCGCGCACGCGCACTTGCTGTACTTCGCGCGACTGTTAGAGTCTTCTTACAAGAAAATACAGGGCTTCGTGCTCGGGCTGCAAGCACTTTCAGACGGTCGATCACTCTAAACACTCACGCGTGTATTTCGAGATGGAGTTTAACTTTACAGCCACATGTGGCAGCGCTTGGAAAAATAGCATGTGATACCAATTCCCAGTTTTGTTACACGAGATTTGCAACACATGAACTTAATTTTTCTCTGTTTTATCATTATAAAAATGATCAGTGCAATGAATTAAAATAACATTTCAGTAACTGACCTTCACTACGCGCATTGTACGCAATCCGCCGTCGGACGAGCAAACCCTTCAATTTTGAAATACAAGCAACACCGACCCACAAGAGAGGCTGACGAAGAAAACAGCTTAGAGATCTGAAATCGCTTTTCCCAGGCGCACCTGTGATCCCGCGAGCGGCGACTCTGCCAACCGAGCAGTTCCTCGGCGCAGCGGCGGAATTAAATTTCTGCAGCGCCCGAAGAACGGCACTTTCTTGGCGCTGCGACCAACGCGCGCGTCCGGCGCGGCGGAAGCGGGGCGGGGCGGGGCGCGGAGCGCGGCGCTGGCGCCGGAACACAGAGGAGCTCATGAAATATTAACGCCCCCACCGGACACGCACCGAGGCTGCTGCTTGTCCCGCGCGAAGCGGCAAGTGGGCGACGCGGTTGCAAATTAAGGGTGGGAGACGAAGTAGATTGGGTAAATGCGAGGAAATAGCGTGGGAATTGACGATACTAAACGAGGGTTGTCCAATTGGCGGCCCGCAGTGCCTTTTACTATGGCTTGCGAAAGGCTATTAGTCAAAAATTGGAAGTCCATGTTGGACGATAACATTGTGTGCCTAGCAGGGATCAAAACCCCATAATGTAAAAAAGGTTAAGTTCGCGTTTAAGGATTATTCACGTAAAGTTACAAAGTCAAAATAAATCTAAGTGCATTGTGCATGGTACGGCCTGATATCACGCATGGTTCCATCTATCCCACCGCTTTAGAGCAGCCAGGCAAACTGCCGAGAATAACAATACGGGGATTACCCTATTAATGAAAATATCCCCTGCAAACTTATTAAAGATTATAGTTATGGTCCTTGAGGCCTTGCGATTTGAACACCCCTGCACTAAACTAATGATAAGCACGAAAAACGACGGGTTACGATCTGAATGAATAAAAAGAACGAGAAGACCAGGAAGAGCCTAATGAGTAAGACAAGCACAAGAAATAAGAAGTAGAAGTGTCAGAAGGGGGAAAGAAAAAGAAAAAGACGTCCAAGAAAACGGAGAAGATGGTCCGTATAGTTCGCCTCACAATACATTTCTTCACAATAAATCCAACAATTGCGACAAAAACAGGTGTAATAGACCCGATAGTCGCGCGTGTGCACCCGAAGGAAGGGTCACGGCCCGCTCGGAGGGCGACCGGCTCGGCGCGGAGCAGGTCTCCGCCGCAAAGAAAAATCAAACGCTTCCGGTTATGCGGCGACCGCAGCGGGCGCGGGCGCGGGCGCGCGAGTGGGGAGTGCCGTTCGCCGGTTCGGCGCTCGTCTTTTTGCGCGCGCCTCGCCGCCGCCGCCGCCGCCGCCGCCGGCCATTAGGCAGCAGCCAAGGGGGCGCCGCCGCATTCCGCGCGGGGTCGCGACGCCGCCGCCGGGATGCGAACGGCGCCGCCCGCGAACGGGACCACCGCCTCCTCCGCCGCCACCGCCGCCCGCAGGCGGCTCCCACGGCGGCGGAGGAAGCGCGACCAGGAAGTGCGGCGGCGGCGGCGAACGCGACTCCGTTATCTCACCTCGCCAACCGGACCGCGGCAAGGACACGCCGTCGCCGCCGCCGCCGCCGCCGCCGCTGCTACTACTGGTGCGCGGACTAGACGAGTTCGTCAGCGTCCTCCCTCTCTCTCTGTCTCTCTCTCTCTCTCTCTCTCTCTCTCTCTCTCGATCTTTGTTCGCCACCTCTCTCTCGATGAACTAGACGAGATCTCGTCACCTCTCCCCCTCCTCTATCAGATGCTTAAGAGTTCCGATCTCTCTCTCTCTCTCTCTCTCTCTCTCTGTGCACTCGTTGTCATATAGGCTGAAATATCCGGTCTCTCTCCCTCCTACTCGTTCTCTCAGATTGGCTAGAAACGTCCCTCCCTCTCTCCGTGTCTCTGTGCCTGCCTTGTCGTCCTCGCTCCGTCCCACCAGTCGAGCGCTTGAGTCTCGTTCTCCCTCGCACCGGAGTCTGCATGGCCGCCACCGCCGCCGCCGCTGCGACGCTCCCAGCGACCTCCGGCGGAATGCGAGCGGTGCGACGCGCGTGACCGCCGGCGGCGGCAACGGGCGCTTCGTTCGCGGCTCTTCACTGCGATTGCTTCTTTCGGCCGCGCGCGCCTCTGTCCAGTGGGGCTTTTTCAATGACAAGTAGGCACTCGTGCCCAAGTCAATGTAATGGGGAAAGGGAGAGTGATCGCCCGTGAAGGTTGGAGAAAAATAATGGCGGAATTAGGCGGCAACGTAGGTCGCTGGATAGCGGAAGATGTGCATTATAATCCTGTCGCCTTGAGTGTTCGTAATTGAAATACTCTCCCAATTTAACCTCCTACCTACTGTTACCTCACAAAGCTTCTCAATACGTGAATACATTCATTTTTTTAACATATGATATTATGAATCTTTTCCAAAACATTGACTTGCAAAATGTATATTTACGATGCAAACATGAAAAGCACAGTTAAAAATAGACACAAATTCCATTTTCGTTGATCGGTCGCCGATCAAAACTCTGGTCGGGATGGTAGTAAACAAAAAAAATTTCCACCATTCTTAGTGCGCGACAGAAAGTTTCAGACAGAGAGAGAGAAACAGAACCGGGAGAATAAGTTGATGGACAGCCAGATAGAAGTACACAGAAAACGAAAACGAGGAACGAGCTCGCGGGAAGTTCTGAAGGCAGGCGAAAGCACAAAGGGAGCGCGAAACAGGAGGAGCGACGCTGAGCCAGGGACGCGGAAGGCGCGCCGTCGCGTCGCGTCGCGTCGCGTCGCGTCGTCGTCTTCGCCCTCCGCCTCCGTCCATCGCTTCCTCAGCGATGCGCCGCGGGCGGCGGCGGCGGCGCTGGCGTCGCTTCCTGCGCGCTTCCGCCAAGCCTCCGCCAGATGCGCCGCCTTCCGAGCAGCTGCGCCTCACTGCCTGCGCACGGCGACAAGTTCTGCGCACGAGCGCGCGCTACGCATCCGACGACCCCATCTAATCGGATGTGCGTATCGGGCACGGAAGGATGTAGCTGGCATATGCGACTTACAAAATGGCAGAGGTTTTCCGTGCTTTACAAATATAACGATGAATATGTTGGGCTCGTTCAAAAGAAGGTCGTAGACCAAAGAGCAGACGACTGATAGCATATATATGGGGAATATATGGGGAATGGTTCAAATACTGCAAAAGCATGTAGTGTGCACCTTAAGACTGCGACACGTCTTGCAATGATCGTTAGATTGCTTTTCACCATAATCGATTAACACTTGTATTCTTCTACGACCGGATTGTTCTTTTCATACCTGCACAGAAAGGTGAGTGTTTTCGTGAACACATGCAAAGATAAATTTCGCAATTACGGGGTATTAATGAATACATGTTCACGTGCCTCCCATTCATGATTAAGATGGTAAGAAACGTCACTATGATTTACTCCAGGTCACCATGTGACCTTCTCAGTTGAACATGCAGACAAAAGTACTCGGTTACTGAAGGCATTTAACGTCTCTTCCTACGTGTAAAAAGGGGCCACGGAAGTCACATTACATCCACTGTGCTCCCAGAGCGGTTTTCCAACAGCCCTGCTGTGCAAACAACGCGTCAGCGGGAGGCATTGTTCCCTGAACGACCTCGAACGCATCACCTGCCCGCGAACGCGAGTGGGCCGAGGTGCGTGGGCGGCAGGGGCGGCGAGGGCGCCGCGCCTCCCCGCGGGACACTTGCCGCCAACGAGCGGCCGGCGCCAGATGGCAGCGCGATCGATGCGTGCGCCGGCGAATTATCGCGATCGCCCCCGCCCACGCCATCGCCCGGCGCCATCGCTCGCGGAGGCGTGGCGATGCGATGTGATGTGAAGCGAGCATCGATTGCCGTTAAAAAGCGCCTGCCGCGGGGCGGCCAGGAGGTCGCGGGCGAGCGAGGGCGACAAGGAAGAGCTCGCACACTACGCGTGGGCGGACGCGTCTGGGTACATCGAACGGTGTGGATGGCGTTGGAAGACATGATGGCGATAGTGATAGCGGTGGTGTTGGTGTCGTCGGTAGTGTGGTGGTGGTGGTGATGGTGGTGGCGGTAGGAATAGCGGCGGGGGCGGAGTTGGGGTGGCAACGTGTGCGCTTCGAATGGAGGAGATTTCCGGCGGTGATAGCAGTTGCGCCGGTGAAGATACGGCGCAGGCGAAGTGACTGGCGGTGGCGGTAACGGAGAAGGAAGCGGTGCTGGCACGAAAGAACAGACACCGTTGGAGGCGAGAGTGAAAGAGTGAACCCGCTACGCGGCCGCTCGGCACACACACACGGCCATCGTCCTCGCGCAGACGATCCTCGTCGCCCGCGGAGTTGAACAGTCCGTCACCTACCTCCACCGGAGCGGGTAAATCGCCTTCGCGAGGTCAGGATCGGGCTTGAACCGTCATCGAAACCTCAGCCAACAGGTAAACGTGCTCCTCTGATACGGCACCGCAAAATCAAGATAATGACTAGTCGTAGGAATCGCACATCGGGCTCATAACTTCGTCGTCCAGAAGAATATGACGTGTCTTACGCCAGTACCTCTTGAGGTGCAAATGACCACCTTTCAGCCTCGCTGTTTCGGCGCCTAGCCCACGAGCGCCTACGCGCAGAGGTCATCTCGTCGGCTGCAGCAGCAGCGCGGGCGCGCGGGGCGTGCATTCGGCGCAGAACCGCAATTACGGTGCGTTCCCACACGCATTAGCATACGAAAGTGACCCGACCCCCCCACCCCGCCCCACCCCCACCGCGCGCCCTTTCTTCCGCGCCGCGCGGAGGGGAAGCGCGAGGGGCGTCTTGAAGGGAAGCCGAAGGGCGGCGCGGTTCCTTCTCCGAGGAGAAAAGGGTCTTCCCGCCCTCGCGACGCGTTAAAGACGCTGCCACCGCCCGCGTACCTGCCCCGCACGGCGGCGTTGCCAGCTGGAGTAGAAGCTGCCCCGGCTCCTCGGCTCCCGAGTGGGAGTGGAAGCAGTAAAAGTGGACCTGCCGCGCGTCTCTGCTTACGCCACGTATCCGCGTCGTAACGAGATGGCCGGTGGGAATATTAATGTAAATACACTTGTTTATGAAGGGAGGGGAGCCCCCAAACCACACAGCTAATGGCCATCTGGTCGGTTTAGCTGCAGGTATATTTTTGTTTGACGGGGAATACGTGCTTTTCTAACGAGCCCGGGCGTTGTTTTAAACAATCGTGTTAAAAAAAAGTTATCACGGTCATTTTGGCTCATTCCTGTTCATTCCGTGGCCCTCGAACGAGAACTGCTTGGTAAGCGACAAGGAACAACGCATTTGAATGCTTAATTCACTGAATCCAGTACTGTATGCTTTACGGTCTCCGCAGGTGAGAGAAAAGAATGACTGGCAACTTGCACACCTCTTAGGAATTTTCGCGCTTACTACGTCTGCTTGCCTATTCAACGTTTCGCGTATTAAAAGGAGACATTAACTGAAGTTACTTTTTTATGTTCCCACTGTTCTAAGAGCACAATGGAATATTTTATGGACTATCTAGAAGAGTGACTGTTGGACGTACGGCAGAAGCTGTGTTGGATTACCACACTTGTATACGAATGATAGTCAAGCTACAGCAGATATACCGAAGATTCTGAAAGGGAAGCCAAACTAGCATATTTGAGGAAGGAAAGAACGATTTCTGAGAGAAACACGCGTGATGATGTTCATGAGACAGGCTTTTGTCAAAATCGTGTGTGTTATATAATCACATTTAGAGTTATCACCAAGGTAAGGAAAAAATAACTATGGTCTACGATGGAAAAGAGTTCGACTTTTCAGAAATGGAATCTTAAACTCACGGAATAATTTTCAAAAATATAACGAATGATCTCGCGGGAATGCCCACGCGAGTATTACCATGAAACTGACATGCGTTGTGGCGTCACCTTTAGATAATTGCCGAAAAGAAAAGAGACTGGAATAGAAAAGAGTTGCGTCTTTTCAGGAACGGAATCACCAAATCATCGACCGATTTTCCAAAGAGAAAGGAAAACACCTCGTGAGTGTGCCCCCGCTGGAGGAGACGTGCGTGCCAGGACAGAGCATGTGCGGGGCCGGGGGAGGCGGTTCGGGGCGGGGGCGACTACCTGCGGCCGCGTCCCGCTCAAACCGCCTCCGGCGTCCGGGGCCGCTTTGTGCGGGCGGGCGGTCGCCGATCTCCCCCGCCCCCGCGCGCCCTCGCCCCTGCGTAATGAACGCGGGCACAACCCGCCTCGCGACGCAGCCGCATTAATTCAACGCGGCGAGGGGGTTGCCCGGTAGGGAGGGCGAGGGAACTGCGCGACCGCGGGAGGAAGACGGCAGAGGCAGATTTCGGGAGACGGCGTCACTCCGCACAAGGGTCAGCGACTCAGCGTACAGCGCCGGGGCGATAGCGGAACTGCAGGCGCGTTCGACGGGCGGCGTCCACAGGCGGGGGCTTGTAATGCCCAAGCACGGCAAGTGGCGTTACTTACGTAAACTCGCTTTTAGTTTATGTTATGTAATTAAACTAGGGAGGGTGGCTGTGTTGTCCGCGCCTACCCACGCATGTGCGACAAATACCTCGGGGGCTTTGTCTCTCGTTCGGGGGAGCGACGCCGTCCGAGGAAATGGCCACACGAATACGAGTATAACGGAAACCATTTAGATGACTCGCTGACAGATTTATTGCGGGATCAATGCGATAACATCGCTCAATATCCAGTCCGGCCCAGGGAGCGCTCACTTGAATTGGAAAGCGAAAACACGCCCTTTTTTTGTAAATAACTGCAGTTCATAAAGTTCTGAAAATAGAGTACGGTGTGGTGAAGAGGACGGAACGTACTGCGATAACACAAGCACATAAGGAATGGTTTACTAAGAGAAACGAGCGATAGTGTCGAAACATGACCCGAGCATCACCCGAGCGAAAACACTTTCTTTCGTAAATAACTTTTATTCATTAAGATCAGAATGTAGAGAAACGTGTATACTCGTGTTTGGAATAGTACACTGGATGGAAAGTAAGATCCCCTCAACTGGTGTGTAGAAACACACGTACACTGCGGAACACAGGAGAATATGTTTCTCTACGACCCATCCAGCACTCGCGCGAAAATTGATCTTTTGTAAAGAACTGCTGTTCTGAACAGTGCATGTTCCCCGAAGCTGCACGCTCCCCTGTAGCCGCGCGACACGCCGCCAAAGAGCAGCGGGCGATAATGCGCGTCCTCCGGCACGGAACGGGCACAGCGCGGGCTGCGCGCCCATTGGCGGAGCGGGCGACGAGGGCGGCCGCGTCGCCCAGGTGCGGGGGCTGATCCCCCAGCGAGGGCGGCGGCGGCGGCGGCGGTGGACAAAAGCGATCCCCGGCGCGGCCCGGCGCTACCTGCTCCCGGCGGCGCACAATGTCCCCCCGCGCGCGCGTGGCGGGCTGCCGGTCGCCAGGGGCAGCCGCGATGCGCGGACACGCCCAAATGACGTCAGCCGGATGATTTACCTGCGGAACGGCTCCCGCGCAGGTTGTGGAAGTTCACGAGGCGGAAGACGCAAAGGAGCACTGTGCAAATCGCGGGACAGGAAAGGAAGGGAGGGCTATTGGAACGTAGAATCGTGTAAAAACTCACATAAGAGTTCACAACCTCCTTGCTTGCTGTCATTTAATTGCGTGAATTAAGAGCTGTGTCTGTGGCGAATTACCCTAATAGTTTCAAAATGTTATTTTAAGGATTTTTTTGTTACAATGTGATAATTTCTAAGCGACTCTTAATTTTTGTAGTCGAGTGATTGTGCATGGTCTACAAACGTTCGTTAGTCCTACATCTCGTCAGATATAATCATTGCGGGCCTATACCAATAACATTCGTACGAATAATATTATCTTGTAATGTTTATATTTTCAATTAAATACTTGTATAACTTACTTTTTGAAATCCGGTTAATTACGAAAAACGCTCAAGATCACTAAAAAGCATTTCTGATAGCATTGAGAAGGTCCTTGTTACTCGCAGTACGGTAACTGACAATTCCTTAAACAATCCCGTCAAATTACCACCAAAGTTCAAACTAGCTCTAAAAGCGGAAGAACCAAATTCTGCCACAAACTTCACGCGCTAAGCAGCAGCCTCGTCTATAACTCAGCGCAGGCCAACTCGCGCGCTAACTATCTCGTTGCAAATTGAACGCCTTGCCTCGCCTCGCCGTCTCGTCTGGCGGCCGCCGGCGCGGCGCGGTGTGGTGTGGTGTGGTGTGGTGTGGTGTGGTGTGGTGTGGCGGAGGCCACGCGGCGGCGCGAGGTCAGGACGCGCGCGGGGCGCCCAGAAGAGGAACTGCGGATTTTGATTGAATGATTGATTCGAGCTTCCGGGCGCGTCAACTGCTAAGGTCGTTAGTCCCGCAAGTGCAGTGCATGTTTCATAGCGGGAAGTGGCGGTGACGTTCCTCCGCTGGATGGTGAGACCGGACACGAACTAGCCGTCGGCTAGTGGGATTTACACCAATCAGCTATCCCCCACCCGCGGGGCACAGCCCTAGCCGAGACATGCTCCTCACCGGTCTCTCGCTATATGTGGTAGTGCACGCAAGTGTGGGTAAGGAGTGAGGAGTGAGGATACAATAAAGAATGGGAAGGAAAGATCACGTGCGGTCCGTGGCCCATTTGACACGGTACTGCTCCGGCTTTCGCCTGGTATTGGTTGGAGAAACCACGGAAATCTACCGATCAGGGCAGCCGTCCATTACAATTCTCCTCCAGATAGCGAGCGACTGAATTCGACCTAGCTAGCTAAAGGTGTCGAAAATTCCCTCCCCGACTGCCTCGAATCCTAGGACCTCCCGGTCAGACACATTGCAGAGACACTGCTGACGTCCCGAGCCGCCTCACCGGGTCGGAAGTGCGGTGTTGCTTCCGGCACACAGCGACGTCCCGCCGCTTCCCCCGCCCCCACCGACGCGCGCGCCCTCGGCGCCGCCGGCGCCCAACTTCCGCACTTGCAGGGGTAAGTCGATTTCGCAGAGGGTTGTTAAACAGCTCACCTCGAGCGGAGGCGAAGTTGGCGCTCTCAAGATTTACATAGGCGATGAAGGATCGGGGCGCGCAGACGACGGCGCGGCGGCCGCCGCCACCACCGCCGACGCCCCACGAGCGCTGCGTCTCTGTTTATTTGTTGGCGCGCGATGCAAATGAGGCGCGAGCAGAGCGCACAGGGCGGCCTGTGTGCGTGCGGGAGGAACGACGGGTTCAGGAAGGCAGGTTGGTGACGATGTATCCGAAGGCAGAATGGGAGGGTGACAGATCAATCTAGAATTGGCATTCGAGGAGAAACATCGTAGGATGGCGTGTTTGAAGGGCATGGGAGGTGGTTTATAAAGGCGGGTTGGTGAGGAGGGCAGAAGGGCTTGGAGACTAGTCGCACGCGAGAACGACACATTTCATTCTAGGGCTGGCAAACGGCGACAACTTAAAGGACGCTGGCAGGAATTGTACAATGAGAACGACCCAACAACAAAGAACGACCGAAACGTGTTACAACAGCCAAATGAGACGCGGAAACCACCCAAATACAACCATTATAAATCCCCACCCCTTCTCTCCCTCACCCCCCTTTAACGCCAGACGGCCTCCGCTTCTAGCGTCCACTGCCGCATCAACGCTCGATAATTGCTCCGCCGCACATTTGCATAATCACGAGCGAGCGAGCGAGCGAGCGCCAAGCCGCCTGCGACAAAAGATCCCGCGCGGAGACACGAACGCAACGGCCGGCCCCGAGGAGCCGCGCCGCCGCCCGCGTCGAAGGGTCGCATTTCCATACGCGCGCGCGGGCGATCCGCCTGCGCCGCCGGCAGAGAAATGGCGCTCGTTAGCGCGCGCGTTTATGAAGCGGAAGCGCATTAATTGCGCGCGGGGCCTCCTCCTTCCGTCTGAAAGGACGTCGCCCGGGAGGGCCTCTTCCTGGGAGCGTCAGCGCGGGCGCGCGCGAAAAGAAAAAAGAAACTAACGGGCGAGGAGGATGCGCGATCGCGGAAGATTCAGGGAGCGGCGCTTGGTAAATAGCCGTTGACAACTATACAGTAACGAAATGTAAGTCCGACTGTGAAAGGGAGAGCTCACAAACCCAACGACTACTCAAGTTTTTTTTCTTCTTAATTCAAAGGTGTGCAGGTATCATCGTTTGAAAAGAAACAGCAGAGTGTTCGAAAACCTGCCATATATTTACCATACACCTTTAATAAATAGTATACAAACGGCGCATATTCAGATGTCGCAAGGAGTGATGATACTTGGCAGCGGAGACGAAATAAAACACGCCATCGAAAGTACTCTCTAATTATTCTAGTTGGAAAATATTATATATTTTGAATTAGTGGTGTTGGCATCGGTGTGAATACATAAGGAACACCTATGCAGAGATTGTGAGAAAAGGTGTAAGTATATTACAGTGGATTACGGAATACCCTTGAAAAGTGTCATACGACATCCTGACAAGATGGTGAAGCGAGTCTGTAGACATGAAGCGTAGCCTCTCGGCCGAGAAGGGCCCGCACGTCGGGGTCTTGACCCGTTGCCTAGCCGTGGCGTGTGCAGGCGCTGGCGGCTGGCGTTGTTTACAGCGGTGGCACATGTCCCCGCCTCGCCGCGCGGAGCGGAGCGGAGCGGCTGAAGAGGGGAGGGGAGAGGAGTGTGGA
>BOPP01000033.1:8457987-8469489 GCA_017312745.1 Gryllus bimaculatus | reverse complement strand
AGTTCAGGTTGGTATTTTTTCCACCCCAATTGATACACTCTTAGAGCCGAAACGATTGGCTACGCATGGAAGTTCGTCAATATTTAAGTTTAAGTTTTTAAAAAAAAAAAAAAAAAAAAAAAAAAAACACACTTTCTAGGCGTTTTTATTCCACCTAACCCCTGTCGCAAATTCTTTGGTTTTCCCTCTACCTCCCCAGACAGAGGATAGCGACCAATATTATATCTACAATCCTCAAAATAGTCATTTCCCCAGTTAGATCGGATTTCTAGTAAATTCAGTGGTTATATAAACTCACCAATTTGATACATGCTACGAGCGAAACATTGCTACCATGGAACGGTTCTATTTATAAGTAAAAAGAAAAAACACTTCTTCAGGGGTTCCAACCTAACCTGTCAAATTCTGGGTTGATTCTACCTCCCAGATATCAATATTCATTACTACTCACTCAAAAAATATTCATTCCCAAGTTAGATTGTTCTATAGAGTCCACGATTCCACCAATTGATACAGCCTAGAGCGAAACATCTACCAGGAAGGTTCTATTTAAGCTAAAAAAAAAACACCACTTTTCCCCGTGCCACCAACCTGGTCAAATTCTAGGTTTTGTCTGACTCCAGAGGAGCAATAGTCTATTATCTACATCCTCAAAAATAGTCATTCCCTATTAATGTTCTAGGTAGATCCAGGTATTCCACCAATTCGATTACATCTAGCAGCGCGAAACATGCCTACCATGGAAGGCTTCTATTTAAGTAAAAAAAAACACCACTTTCTCGGTGCCACCTAAACTTCAAATTCGGTTTGTCTTCACCTCCAGAGGAGCAATATTATTATCTACATCCTCAAAATATTCATTTACCCAGTAGATGTTCTAGGTAGCAGTTCCAGTATTCCACCAATTGCATACATGCTAGACGAAACATGTCTTACCACTGGAAGGTTCTATTAAGTAAAATTAAAAAACACACATTTTCTCGTCCACCTTAACCTGATGCCAAATTCTGGGTTGTCTTGACCTCCAGAGAGCAATATCTATTTATCTACATCCTCAAAATATTCATTTCCCAGTAGAAGTCTAGGAGAGTTCCAGGTATTCCCACCAAATTGATACATGCTAGAGCGAAACATGCTACCATTGGAAGGTCTATTTAAGTAAAAAAAAACACTTGCTCGGTGCCACCTTAACCTGTCGAAATTCTGGTTGTCTGACCTCCAGAGGAGCAATATCTATATCTACATCCTCAAAATATTCATTTCCCAGAGATGTTCTAGTAGAGTCCAGTATTCCACCAATTGATACATGGCAGAGCAAACAATGCTACCATTGGAAGTTCTATTAAGTAAAAAAAAACACACTTTCTCGGGTGCCACCTAACCTGTCAAATCTGGTTTGTCTGACCTCCAGAGAGAGCAATATCTAATTATCTACATCCTCAAAATATTTCATTTCCTAGTAGATTTCTGAAGGTATAGAGTTCCAGGATTCCACCCAATTGATACATGCATAGAGCGAAACATGCTACCAGAAGGTTCATTTAAGTAAAAAAAAACACACGTTCTCGGTAGCCCACCTAACCTGTCAAATTCTGGGTTTGTCTGACCTCCAGAGAGCAATACTATTATCTAACATCCTCAAAATATCAGTTCGCCAGTAGAGTTCTAGGCTAGCAGTTCCAGTATTCCACCAATGATACAATGCTAGAGCCGAAACATGCTACCATGGAAGTTTCTATTTAAGTAAAAAAAAACACACTTTCTCGGGCACCTAAGCCTTCAAATTCTGGGTTTTGCTGCACCTTCCAGAGGGCAATATCATATCTACATCCTCCAAAATATTCATTTCCAGTAGATTTCTAGTTAGAGTTCCAGGTATTCCACCATTGATACATGCTAGAAAGCGAGAACATGCTTACCAGGAAGCTTCTATTTAAACTAAAAAAAAACACACTTTCTCGGTGCCAACCTAACCTGCTCAAAATCTGGCGTTTGTTACCTCCAGAGGAGCAATATCTATTTATCTACATACCTCAAAATATCATTTCCCAGTAGATGTTCTAGGTAGAGTTCCAGGTATTCACAATGATACAGTGCTAGAGCGAAACAAATGCTACAGAAGTTCTTATTTAAGTAAAAAAAAACACACTTCTCGGTGCACAACCTGTCAAAATTCATGGGTCTGACCTCCAGAGAGCAATATCTATTATCTACATCCTCAAAATATTTCATTTCCCAGTAGATGTTCTACGTAGAGTCAACAACGCTACCATTTGCATAGTTTTATTCCTCACTACATATGTACAAGCAAACGGAAACTTCGTATAGCCAAGAGATTTAACAGAAATTTCAAGCGAAACGTTTATGTAATTGTTATCCTTCCTACTTAAAGGTCATACAATTTATTTTTTTTCAAATCTCGTAACTTCTGAAAACATTGTTTGTTGCAAATCAAGTGCTGTAAAGACGACTCACAAGTTCCACAGGATATATTTGTGAACGCAAGGTACTTGTTGAGGCGTATTGAAACAGACCCGGAAGTCTGGCGCCTCGCAGGGAAATCACGTGCGTGTGCAGTGCAGCGCCGGCGCTCGAGCTTGATGCGTAACGCAGGTATCGAGTTACCAGAATGGAGTATCGCGTTCAATCATGTTCTTGAATTTTTGTGTGAAGTTTCAAATTATTTGTAATATGCTGTAAATTATTCCACTTAAAATATGAAAACAAATTCTTCAGCTAACGAAACAATGGAACATACATAACTTTTTTTTAAAAAAAATTCTATTTGTTCTAGGTGGAGTATTTTAATCTCACGTTAGATGAATACAGGTTATTTGATTTTATGTTTATTTATGATATTAGCAATTCGCGAACTCATGCAATTATATCTTGGGTTCGAAAGAAATATAAATACACATATTACATTGTATTAAATCCTCACTTACGCCACCGAATATAAATTTAAAAGCTTATCGGCAAATTTGAACGTACGGACTCGACCATTTTCGTGAGTGGGCAGTGACGCAAAAGGAAGGAGCCACGGATTGCTTGTCGGTGGCCGAGGGCGGAGCATTTCCCGAAGGCTGCTTCGATAAGTTTCCAAGGCCGGAGGCGATCGGGAAGGAGGAAAACGACGCTCTTTCCGGCTGACGACGTTGAAATGTTTCAACATCGAGTTGCTTACGTCTTCCGACCAAGTATTTGTAAACGTTGCTCGCCCGCAACGCCTACGCCTTCACGTAAAGACGGTAAGCAAATCATATCGTGTGGGGTAATGACAATGCAACCCAGAAGACTTTCTAACACACTCAGTTTTCAGTGGGCATTTACGACGACGCAATGGGTACTTCATGTTTCTCATTATAATACACAGTAGGGCACTCTCTTTTCTTTTCTGGAAAAGACAAAGTTGTGGGACGATTTCTACTTTGAATTTCCTTTCGAAGGAAAACAGGTAATTACGAATATTCATACAATGTGGGCAGTACATAGTGTAGCACGCTGGCCGCCAGTGCCCCCAAAACGCAACGCGAGCAGCGCCTGTGGCGCCGAACGAACGCGGATGCCGCTCCCGGCTCTTCCGTCAACACGAGCTCGCGCCGGGCGCGCTATTTTCGCGTATTTGCTTGCGTCTCCGCTGCCGCCTCCGCCCCCGCCCACGTTGTGGTGTACCGGGCGGGACGTGCGGGGAGCAGTGCTCCCGCCCGCGGCGCCAAGCAACCCCAGCCGTTCCGCGCCCCACCCCGCTCCCGACGACGCGCCGCGCGCGCGGCGCAGCGCTCGGCTATTTCCAGCGCCCGGGCTGACCTGCATTTTCGCTTTCGGGACGCCGCCGTCCCGGGCCGCCCGGCGATAAGAGGCTGCCCGCGCGGCGAGGGCCCCGGCGGAGGAGGGATTCCTCCCCCCCACTGCCGCTCGCGCTTCCTTCCGGCGGCAGCGGCGGCCGGCCGCCGCCGCCGGCGGTCTGCGCGCGCTGCCGGGAGTCGACGTCGAGACGCTTACGTAAGGCTCCAGCGCCCTGCTTCTTTTCTTCTTTTCCGCGATCCAGCCGGCGCGCGCATGATACACACAGCGCTAGGCTTCTGATTGTCACTCTTGTGATAAGCGAAATGCAAATCTCTCGTACTGATTTAAGTGCAACTTGCATCAATATTCTGCGTCACAATTACGACACTAGACGACGCTATTAATACAGCAAATCCAGTGAAACATTGGTGCAAAATACGCACTGACTAATTAAAATAAACAAGGAATTGAATTTCAATATGAATTGAAATTACTGTGTACAACAATTATAACAAGTCGTATCGCTCACACACATAATACCGAAACAATGTGCATCGTGGCCAAACGCAGAAATTTAGAGGAAATGATGAGCCAGTAGAGACGTGTGCAGACAGAGCTGCGGTGAAGAGCGGCAGCCTTACGCCTCGGCCCGCCGCCACCAGGGCCGCCCGTTGCGCGCCCCAGAGGGAGACGGCGAGGGCGGCAAAGAGGCGGCGTTGCAGCCTCCCCCGAACCGGAAGCAACGGGGCTGGCGGCGGCGGGGGCAGGAGCGAGGGCGGGCAGACCCGGCAGCGACCCAAACGGCGGCGGCGGTGGCGGCGGCGACTGCTCGAAATTAGGTCGAAGTTCCCACAACGAGCAGGCGGAAGGCACGAGAGAGCGTTACATAAGCGTCGCGGCGCCGGCTGCGCCTGCCTGCGGAGGCGGCCTCGATCGTCAAGCGTCGCGACGCCGCCCCGCGCCACCCCGCGCCGCCGCGTAATGCGCTGCGACGGCGTCTGTCGCGCCGCGACGCGTCGACATTTTTAACGCATTGTTCTTCTCCCTCGTCGCCGGGAAGCAAACAAATCCGGTGCGGAGCGGCGCGGGGCGGAGCGGTGCAGAGCGCAGTGGAGAGGAGAGGAGAGGGGAGGAGAGGCGCAGCGCGGCGGCAGCGCGTGCGCCGGGGGCTGGGTGGCGGGCGGGCGTGCGGTTGTCTTCCTGGAAGGCGCCTCGAGCCGCGAGCTGCCAGCCGCAGGCGCAGGAACTGCCTGCTCCGCGAGGGCCGCGTGCGGAGATGACATGGCGCGCCCTGGCATGCGACAGCCGAAGTGCGGAAGGCGGGGAACTGCGCACGGAGTGTCGTCTTCCCAAAGCGCCAACTGGACGTGATAAACCAGCGCATTTCACGAGAACTGGATCCATGCTCATAAAATGTTCATTACTAAATTTGGAACAAAACTATGCAGCGTCGGGTGATGTCAAGTTTTTAGATTGCATAAGATACCCAAGAACGGCGCAAAATCCAAAAACATCTATTAATTTCCATAGCGCACAGGATTTGAAAGAAAACTGTGCAGCTTTCGGCCATATGATTATTCCTTGCATTAAGGAACAGCAACATGTTCTTGGTGAGCACCAAAGTATAGTACAGTGTATCCGTATATAATATAATATTACTACTATGACATAAATACGATTTTTGTGAAAATATTTAATTTATTTCAGTGTTATACGAATGTACCTTCTGTGGTTCGCTACCAGTGTGGGTGCTACATTTTGGTAAATCATTTTGTGAGCTTTTGTTCAGCAACATTTTTGCTGCTGCAGGACACAGTTTATATTATACTATTGAAAAGTGTTCTCATGTATTGTACTATTGAATGCCCGATTAGCACCTCACAGGTGTGACGTCATAATGCCATGAATTTCTCCGATACCCTTATAGTTTTGTTCTGGGACTGACTCAAGCTGTTGACTCACAAAAAGTGCACGGACCATACCGGAAAAGTTTTCCCAATTTATGAACATCAACGCCCTAATCGCAACCAGCGCGAGAATAAATTGTTTGAAATCAGGATGCCTTCAAGCCCGGAATCGCGAATCCCATTTCCACGCTTGGCAAAACAAGCAGCGGCTATTTCGTAACGTGGCCGCCCTACTTCGGGGAGAACCGCGGGGCTGTTCCTCCCTGATTAGGCGAGGCGCGTCTGCTTACGCGCTCCCCCCCCCTCGATCGCGGTGGCCCCGCCCACTCACCAGCCCACCCGCCCGCTCGCTTGCTAGCTCCGTCCAGTCGCCCGTCCGTCCGCCCACGCTCACGTTCGTCGCTGGTTCGCCTGCCTACACAACAACTCGTGCCCCCATTCCACGCGCGCTCCAAACACCCTCAACCACACCTCGTGCATATCCACCGCCCGCCGTATTGCCAACCAATCGCCTTGCTCACGACCCCTGGGCCTGCTCGACCCTACCGTCTATCTCCTCACCGCCAGAGACCCACCACGCCCGCCGCCTCCCTCAACCCCCGGGGCGCGCGGCCTCTTCCCGCCGCGTGGGGCCGCTGGCGCTTGGCCGGCGTCAAGGCCGCTTTAGGCCGCTCCAGGCGGAGAATGCTCCCCCGCCTCGCTCCCGCCCAGCGCAGCGCCAGCCGCCGCGCAGGAGAGCGGCAGCTGGTGGATGGGCTGTGTGGCTGCATGGGCGGGCGGCGGGCGGGCGGGCGGGCGGGCGGCGGCGGGCGGGGCGGGGCGGCGGGCGCGGGGCGGCGGCGAGGGCCGTCCGGGCGCAGACGGAAGCGTCGCGGCGCCAACGGCGAACGGGCGGAGAGGAATAATTCGACTGTTGGCTCATTTGGGGAGCGCAGTGGCGCGCGGGAGGGGACCACTCGGCGCAAAATGCTTCGACAATAACTTCAACAAATAATGGCAAAACATAACAAGTGCACCTTCATAAGCTCGTGATTGCTTTAGCAGAAAAAATAAGCAACAATGCAAAAAAAAAAGGTTTTACATGTAACAAATATAAGGCAATCAAGTCCAGTGTGTACAACAAGAAACTTACGTAACGCGAAAGTTATTTAAGTATTTTAATACATCTTTGCACGATATTGAATTGAAAAGCAATTTCACCCGAAATGGCAAATGTACACAGTATATTGATTTCCATGAAAAGGAAAGTTAACAATTCTTTATGAAAAGGAAATTTATAAAAACTAATAAACCCTTACAAACTAATTTCGTATTATTTGTTGGAGGTAAAATTAAAAACTCTGATATTATGAAGATGAAATTCAGACATGATCAAATGAATATTACTAATATCCTTATTATTACTATTATTATTATTATTATTATTATTATTATTATTATTGTTGAAATTATTATTTGTATCCGGAACACACAATAAAGAGAGAAAACCTTCTTAAGATGCAACAATAATCATCCTCTATCGCGGGACCGCTACTTCTCGAAGGCAAAGCTACGAAAAAAACAACTCAACAAAAATAAAACATCCACCAACAAGCCTCGCGAAGACTTAACGAAGCGGCGTTCGGAGCGCCTGTGTGTGTGAACGTGTGCGTATGTATATGTGTCGGCGTCGTCGTCGGGATCATGGTCTTCCTGAAATGAGCCGACCAATGAGGAGCGAGTCCCGGCTATTTCCTGGTGCCCCGCGCCGCTCCCCGCACCGCAGCGCTGCCGCCGCCGCCGTCGCCTCCGCTCCCCCGCCCGCAGCCGCGCCGCGGCGAAAGAGACGGCCGCGAGACGCAACGAGATCTCGAAGCGGCAGCGCGAGCGAGAGGTCGACTGCGAGGGATCGCAGACGGCGCGGCGCCGCGGGAAAATCGACGCGGCGGGAATGACAGCGCCGCCGCCGAGTGGAATATTTCGACTAGCGGATTTTTCTTTTTTTTACCCCAAAATAAACTCTCACAGCCGATCCTTTCACGTACAAAAGACGTGTATATAATAAGAGATAAAATGTACTTAAGCATTATCAGAGCTCATTTACTACAGTACAAATACGCTTGGAATTTCTTGTCACCCGAAATCATATTTTAAACGAAGAAAGGAATACCTGTCAAGTTCTAAACAAAAACGATACATGTACACGAATAACACAATGTAATGTATTACATAGTTTTCAACAACGATCTTATCAAGCAAACCTACAAACACAAATTTACTATGTAGCTGTTTCAGAATCAATCAAGAAAAAAATTGTCCTCGTCACGTGCAGGACTCATCGAAGTGAGTTGTGAGCAGCGTATTGCAGGGTGACCCCGAGGCGTCTTCCACGGAGGCGTCGCGCGCCAGCGGGCGAGGGCTCGAGCGGCGATTCCTGGGTGGAAGTGGGCGTTTCCGCACGGCGACGGCCGCCCGAGGCCCGTGAAGCGTGACAGCGCGTCGCGCCGCGTCGCGTCGTTTTCCTAGTGCCTCCCCCAACGCCCGCCCGCCCGCTCGCACGCACTGTGGCGGCCTCCCCGGGGAGGTGAACGCCCCTGGCGACAGCGGCGGCGGCGGCGGCGGCGGCGGTCGTCGCGCGGCCAAACAGCGCCATCGATCGCCTGCCTGCCTGCCGGCCCGTCCGCCCGCCCTCCGCCCACGCTCGACTCCCGCCGCCCGACGGCGAAGGGCCGTCGCCGGACACCCAAAGGAAAAGTAGGGCAGTTTTCTTTAATGCGGGCCATACACAGTCAAAGGCACCTCGCGAGCCAGGCTTGCGATTGCTGCAAGTCTCAGCAGCTTTGTTTTTACAATCTGCTCCTTCGAAGGAACCACGTTGCAGCGACAGATATACAACAGTGTAAGTCTGGTTTTGGAGCGGAATTTGAAGGTGTATGGCGTAATACGTTGCATTCAATGTTGACAATACATTCGTACAACATTCTTACTTTAATTTACTTTTTTTAAGTTATTCTTAAAATGTATTTATGTAGGTTAGTGACGTGCACTTCAACATCGACCCTGGCGGCAGAAACTGCGAACTAAGTCCTCAGCCCGAAGTAATTACAAACTTTGCTAGAGAACTAAGGTACGAGATTTTAATACAAGGAACGAGAGAGTGCTTGAACATCATTCAAGGGAAAAGAAAGGGATATATCTGTCAACGAACTCAATTCAATACGAATTCATACATTCACACAGGATTTCCGAGCGAATTAGGATACTCCATTGGAACTAAGCCCCATAACAATGTGCACAGTGTAAGGTAAATGTTACTTATTTGACCCGTGAATAAAATAGGATGATTTTCGTACAGTGGAAGTCTTACGTGAGGAATTTTCACAAAACAAACTATCTTTAGTCCGCGTCTTTTCGAACCGCGAGACTCAAAGCCCTGCCGACAAAGCGCGTATCCCCATAGTCCCAGAGAATCCTGTCGTTGATATCACTCTGACGGCGGGCGCAGAGGCAAGGGGCAAGGCGATGGAGCAAGCGCCAGAGCGCATGCTGGAAAGACCGGGCGGTGAACATCCCCTTCCCGCTCTTGGGAAGCAAGAGTCGACTCCACGAGAAAGCATCGATGTTTCCAAACATCGACGCCCAAAGTAGAACCATCAATGTTAATGAAACATCAAACAAAAACTACTGATGTTATTAAGTATCGATGGTTTTAAAACAGGATTAGTAAATACTGAAGTTTACTCTCGGCGACGGAATTTTATTTGAAAGTGGTATCGTTTATTACTTTTTACTGAGATGAACTCACAAAACAAAAGTCAAAATATCAGGACAATTAACAAAACGTGGATTATCCGATTCGATAATTTAAAAAAAATATATAGAGAACTCTTTATTGACCAAAACTTGATTTTATTTATCATCGTTAGTCCCTTTGTTCGGAAGTATATTCACTTTATGGACATCTAAAAATTATTACATTCTTTTGAGGTAATTTTCTTTCATTCTAAAAATATCAACCACGTAATGCGACGATCACGCAATACATACTATCTGCATTATCAAAACTAACAGAAATTCACGAAATTAACGAAGAAAGATTCCTAAAGTACTAATTTCTTGCACTAATAATTCCACAGCATACTAGAAACTCCACAAGCTACAAATGGATGTTTTCCTTCCTAGTGGATTTTATACACAATTTCTTTTTCCTAACAGGTTTCTTTTAGAGACGTCTTGAAGAGATAATCAAATGCCACAATTCTGAGTTTTTCGAATAGATATTCTCATATTCGCTAAGGACTTTTTTCCGCTGGTCATTGATTGACATATCATTGTATCCATAATTCATGAAACGAATGTTTATCTCAAAGACTGCTTTTATGTTTGTAAACTGATAAACTACACCACTGACCCTTTCATTTGTCAAGTATTTACAAGAAAATTACACTTTGTTAGCCTGGCACGCAGTCTACGAGTGCAATTTTGAACAGCCTTTGTGGCGTGCAACCCAACACCAATCTCATGTTGCCTCTCCCCCAGTCGGCACCTGCCGCGTAAAAATCACAGCCCCCCGCACCCCCCCTCCCGGATCCGCGCGCCGCGACAAGTGTCCCAAGGGACGCGCGCCCCTCGGCAGGGGGGACGACAGGGGGCCTTCCTAGAGGGGGCTAATCGCGGCCGGAACGAGCTCCCTCCAGCCCCACGTCGGATACAAAGAATAATTACGGACGCCGCGGCGCCTGAATAGTTCATTACAATACGTCTGGCGGCGGGAGGCGTGGCCCGCCGGGGCGGGGAGGGGAGGGGCGGGGCGAAAGACGAGATCGGCCGCGCCATCTGCGGGCCGTGGTCGTAGTCAAAGAAAGTCGCCGCATTTGCATATCCGATCTGCCGTCGATTCGCTTCCTCGAGCGCGGACGGATTACGAGATTAAGCCCCGACGGGCGGCGCGGGGCGGCGGCGCGGGGCGGCGGCGGGCAGCTGCGCCTCGCAGGGGAGGCTGCAACACGAGCGCCGAAGAGGGGCGCTGGAAAGGGGGCTCACGTCCAAGAATACAAGCTAGTTTTGCTGAGATAAATTAGGTGTTTGTTTAATGTTCAGTAATACCTCTATGACAATACGGAATGCCATTCTGAAAGCATTTTACATATTTCACTCCAGAATACTGGGTGATTTCGGAAGGGGGTAAACAAAACACGTGAGAAGTTTAGGTCGTCTTGGGGCATAATAACGAAATATTTTCGTAACAAAGGGTTCGGGTAGAGTACAAATAAAAGTTTTCTCCTCGAACTCTCCATTTCTTCTGAACTTTCTCTACGCCACTCTATTATTTATTTTCTTCCTTCACCTTCTCAGTCGATGTTGCACACATTGCATTCAGCCTGTTATTAACTAGAGAAAACTATGAATTAATCGGGTTTATACTGAAGTCCCAGAAAAACAAAACCTACAAAAAAAAAGGGCCCACCTCTGACATTTCAAAGTCAACATTTACCCGTCACCTACCACAAACTACATTCCACAGATGAGATAAATATGCGGGCGAAAATTACCTCCCGGACGACTCGCGAAAGGGCCCGTCTGCTCGCGCAAGCGCCGCGACTTCGCTCGCGCCTCCGCCGCCGCGAGCGCGCGTGTCGACACCGCACGCGCCCGCCCGCGGGATTAGCATGCGCGGAAACTTTCACTCGAAATCCCTTTCGTAGCCACATGGCTTCGCGGCGCGCCCGCGCCCGCCGGCCCGCGCCCCGCCCCCCTCGCCCGCTCTCGGCCCCTCAGCTGGCTCAAATTTTGAAACTGTCCGCGCGGAAAAGTTCGCTCCGCCGCCCCC
>BOPP01000033.1:8422150-8450606 GCA_017312745.1 Gryllus bimaculatus | reverse complement strand
GGGGCAGAGGGGGGCGGAGAGGGGGTGTCGGCTCGACCCCCACGCGATCGAATGTCGGCGCCGAAATAGAAGCGTGCGGATAATTTCCTGTATGTAAATTACAAACATTGCGGGACCGCCCGCGCTTCGAGCGCTCGCGCAACGCGCGCTCTCGCCGCTCTCGCTGTTTTCGCGCTGAACCGCCCGCGCTCTAGAGGGGATCGGCGAAAGCTAGCGGCTTCTTCGATTTGAGAAGGGAACAACTCCGTAAGTTGCTGCTGCTTAGGTATCCAGCAACCGTGAAGCACATCAGGGCATAACGTGGGCTTTAAAGTACACCGAAAGTAATTGTTCCTATCATATTTAATATACCATTTTTATTGTAGCAGTTGTCTGCGATGTGTGGATAGATCGTTGTTAAAAGAGTGAAAATGCTTACTTGTAGGTATTCAGGATACCGTGAACACTGTTTTAAGCGGTCTGTAATGGTTCCGACAAAAATTAGACGTTAATTGAGGTGGCTGCTTAAAGAAGGTTATGATGATACTGGAAGTGTAGATCAGGTCTAAACGTGATAATTGTAGTAAACCGAAAATATTGTTGGTAAAATCATTTTAACTGCCTTAAAGAACAAAATTCAACTTAAAAAACATTTGAATTACAAGATATAGGGAAATCTGGTGCATATATTGTACTGCCCTTTTACAAAGTTATCCATAGTGTTATTTCTTTAGGTGAGTTCACGATTTTTTGCTACATATGTTTTAAATCTTTACAAAAAGTGCCCATTATTTGTTTGTTTCTTAATCGGAATAAATGTATGTTCTATCGCACTTTAATTTTCAGCACGTTTTCTCCATGTAACTTTTACCCTCATCTCGAATCACATAGCTCCGCTTTGGCAAGTGTCAAACATTTTTGTTCTTAATTATACATTCTTTATTACATTATTTGACCTTTAAAATATCCCTTAATTGTGAACAGTGTTTGTTATTACAGTTGTAATTTAAGCAATTTACCTCTATTACATATTACAATAACGTTCCGGTATTCATATTCTGTTACCATCATCCGGTTATTAAAAAAATAGAACATGGATATTAAACATTTACTTTTGATTAGATCTAGATTAACGTAGTAAAATCAATATAGTTATATACATCACAATAAAGAAGAAAGTGAAGTTTTACAATTTTCGTTTTTTGGAAAGTAATTTGAGAACCTTCAAAAGAGTAAAAGTCTCTTCCGTTTGGATTATTCTATATCAAAGAAAGAAACAATTTCTGTTAAAATACGGAAAGTCACTCAAAAAAACAAAAAACATGTTAAATTTTACAATACAATTAATAAAGCAAAACAAATTTCACAGCACAAGACAATTAGTCCCAACTGGTAGAACAAAGTAATTTTATTTTCTTAAATGTTGGTTATCAAGGAAATTGGTGAAGGTGGAATTAAGTTCTGAAGTACGACTGCAATTCAGACTGTTGATTTCAGTGAAGAAAAAAGTCATGTACTAGTTCGGTCCTAATTAAAAGACGTACTGTAGAGTTATTCTGGTGCGGTAGTACATTGTTTACTTCATAATTTCATTATTATTATTATTATTATTATTATTATTATTATTATTATTATTATTATTATTATTATATGAAAACTGTTGAGTATGATTGTCAACTTATGATACATTTAGTATGCATATTTTCTGCATCCCACTGCATAAAGACGATGCAGGTGGATATAGAAGGATATTACTCACTAAGTAAATTTAACTACAATAACACTGAACTAATCGTTGTTGCGTAATTCTTACTCAACGACAACACTTCCGTTTTTCTCGAGTTCCATAGTGGTGGAGAGTGTAGTCGTTTACTTGTCTAAAAGCTCGGTAAATAGCATTTCACATTCTTCAAGGCCTCTCGCTTTGCAACGGTCATTCGAACCACGAATGCCCACAATGTGGGATGCTACGTAGAAGGTATCTCATCACGAATGACAGTTTTCATGAGCTTTCGGTCTGCCGATCTGCGGTTTCAAATTACTAATCCTAACCAGATTCGGTATTCATGACATCTAAAACTATCCATTCATATCCTACAATCAGTTTTAACATCCACGAATAGTGTTTCATGAAAATGAAAATCTATTATTCTTTAAGACGTTAAAAAAGTATTTATGCAACTAAAGCGAACAAGCCAAAAATTACGACATTAACTTTACAGTACTACAAAAATGGCGGAGACAGTAATTGATTGCATTTACGGAAAACGCAACAATTTCACGATTCTTAGCTACATAATTATGTATGACGTTCAATATTTGCTGAAATAAGATTGGATATGACATAAAATGAGTGGTTCTATTAGGAGGGATGATCTATTTTGTAAGTTTAAATTATATCATGTAGTCGTCAAAGTTCTCTTTATATATAATGAAAGAAAACCATTATCTAAGAGATATTATTGTATTCTCAATCAGTCTAACAAAGCATAATTTATTTCTTTTCTGTTTATTTACGAGTCGTCTGTCAGATACTGCAATTGATTTGAAGTGTTAAATATCTGCAGAAAAATAATTCATTTCCTGCGACTAAAAATAACTTTGAACACGACTGAATCCATTTTAAGTTTGGAAATTCGCCTGTGCTATTAGGAAATATTTGAAACCACTATCTACAGATTCTCTGGCCGGAGATACTGACGCCGCACCTACCACAACCAATTCACAGATATTACGAGTTTACAAATTCTATGGTGCGATAAGAGCTACTGCAGTACATTCAGTAGTTTCCTGTGTGGCGTTTGTGTCAATTACGGTGCGGAGTCAATGGTGCTTTTGACTCATGTCCACAAATTCTGTAGGCTTGTAGTCAGTATTTGCAAATGACACAAACGTATGTAACAATTGTGTTCAAAGTTCACAGATGACAGAATAACGAAACGATAAATCAGCGAGGTTTGGTTGAATAGGATAGTTAATCGGAATGACTTAATGATTTTTTCACGGATAGTACGGGTGTATTAAAAAAACAGAACTCAGTTTTTATTTGGAATATATTTATGCTACCTGAGAAGGAAACGAAGTATGGCAATGAATTTCTAGGTAAGCTAAGGAATGATTTACAAACGTATTCAACTGAATTTCGTCTTCAATAATTGGGCATTTTATTTCTAAAATTCACTAGGTTCACGCACCGAGAGCAAGAAAGTATCTCACTTTCCTGTTCCACTTAGCAATCTGATGTGACAGCGATTTTATCTCTTCCTAGCATCCAAATTATCTTACGTCGCCGCCATAAAACAATCATCTCGATCTTCACGCTCGTATCGAAGCGATTGTGTACTGTCGCGTTTAACAATGGGCGAAGGTGACGCAAATCGGCCCGCGGTCGCGGAAGGAACTGCAGGTGCGGCGCGAAAAGCGAAATGGCCTTGGCCTCATTTTTTTCGCTCGAGTGATAAAGACATTCCGAAGCGCATTCCTGGCGAGCACCCGGCCATGTTGGAAGGGAGCGCTCGCGATAGTATAGTGGCCCTGTGTAAACACTTCCTGCCGAATGAATGCTGCTGGAATCGGAACAGATACAAGTAAGACGCGCTCGTTTTCAGTACACACATGAGGTGTCAGTATTGCTGTTAGAATTTTCTTTCGCGGGAAACCCTGTAAGTACATTTCTGTCTAACCTGATTGAGAACGTTTTACAAGATGTTTCGCAAAAGCCGTTTACTGTAATTTTCATCCACGTTCCTCTCTACGAGATTTAAAAGACCTTTTTGGCTAGGTATTGCTTCTATTGTAGTAATGGTAAAATTCGTTGAAAAAATGTAAAAGTATGTAATTTGTAATTGTCGAAATGACATAATCACGAACTAATTAAAGTACATGAAGATTGATATTTATTTCGGAAGAGCTTACTTTTCCAATGACCATTTACTTCCTATAGGACTGGGCTCGATCTCTGGGTTGTTTAAAGTACATATGTGGTGGTGGGAAAGGTTCCATTCATAGATAAGAGAATGACAATGTTTGTGCACATTGCAAATAAACGCTGCATTAAATAATTCAGTGTTATACATAAACGTTGTGGCTAGTTCAGATGAACAACCTAGAATATGGGAACAGGGTCATTTATTACATAGTTGTAAATGAAAAAGTAACGAATAACTTCTACCTATATGTAATTATTGCTATCTGAACACAACGATAGTTGCTTACACAGGAATTTGAGAAAGATGCAGTTGCAACTAAAATTGCATGGGGTTACCATTGCTTTCAATTTATCCTCAAAATTATCACATATTTTGTAACTTTTACGTAGTGTAAAGTAAACTGTTATGCAAAATTAAGATTATCGCCAGCGATCATCTTAATTTTAATGCCTAGTTGTCAGAAGTTTGTAAAAATATTCTTCAACAAACAAGATATTAGCTTACTATCGCTACTTCTTACGCAGTATAGCGAAAGATAAGTACATCTGCGGGGGAAAACGGCGAAATTTCGACACAAAAACTCTTATGGTCGGACCCTGTTTTTTTTTATGAAGACGTCACCTGGCTAAGTATAAGTGGCATATTTAGGCTTGGACAGCCTGAAACATTTTTTTGTATTTACATATAACATATTTTTTTAGTAAATGGATTGAACATATTACTAGGAGAAAGAAATTATAGCTTTCATGATACAATTAACAAATACAATTGATTTTATGTTCAACCATTTACATGATTGACACATAGGATGGAGTGTTTCTTTCCCAGTGTAGTACAACAGTTTCTCTAAATGTCAGGTTAAAAAAGCAGAAAATCAGGTATTCAATATATTTAAGGAAATACAATATTTTAGTACGAAAAAGTTACAGGACTCGTTTCAAAATTTTGTGGAGGGGCACGGCCCCCTTAGCCGCTCCTCTATGCACGCTTATGTTTACACAATTCTAACTTAACATTAACAGCATTTTATATCCGAATTTAGTTTACATTGTGATATTGTAGTACTCTTTATTTGCATTATTTACTCAAACTTGCATCAATCCCCAACATATATTTCCTCTTAGATTTTATAGGGACTTGCGCTCTTTTTAGATGTATGAGAATTTGAATGTTTTGCCATCCACTGACAATTTGACCTTTTATACCTCATTAATTAGTACACCTGCTTGGAAAAGAGGCCACCTCTTTATCAAGTACTGCAACAACATACCCAAAACTTGCTCAGTTTTCAGCGACATTCAATTTTTTTTCTATTCAGAGATTTTGAATCTCTCATTTGTCAACAGGACAAATAAATCTGATGCACCATAAACATTTGCACAAACTAGTTGTAATCTGGATGATGTGAAGCCCCTTACGCCAGAATTATATTCGAACAATCACTAATATAAAAAGTTTTGTTGACAATACATCCCATTAGAGTATAAACCCATAAAGAGTGTTTACTAGCACTTTATCTGTGAATCATTACATAAAATCAACAAAAGGGTAATTTAAAATATCTTCTCCGTTCAGAAGTAAAGAGAATCGCTGTTGATCTAATAGGTTTCACGAACTGATCATTAACCTTTGTTTAAAGTTCCTCTGTTTAAATATCTGGTGAAGGGCAAGGCCGTGCAAACACGTACAGGAGGTGCTGAAAGTGCTATTTAAAGTAATACATTTTACATTTTAATTTGATACTTTAATTTGATACTGCAAAGAAAGTTAACTGATGCTCTCCTCAGACACTTATACTCAGACGCTTTTACTCATTAACAATAACAGTTCTGCGTTCGGAACATAAATGCAACTAATTCAATACTGTTTCTACATTGCAACAGAAATATTCGTAATGAATCGCCGGTTAAAATATCGACAAGATTCTAAAATTACGCTTCGGCAAAATCACGATTGTGAGACTGAGTATCCAGGAATGGCAAAATCCTAAGAACAGACAAGGAACTTGTGTTGTAGAATTAGTGAATGTAAAATTAAGGTATTTAGCCACCGAGTTCCAACACATAATTGCAGATTAATAATGAATCTACATCTAAACTTTCTTTCCGGGTGGAGGCGGAGGCGCGTTTTCAAGGTCGCGAGGAAGAGGTCCGAGGTCCAGCGGAAGGGTGCGCGAATAGGCGCCAGATACGTGCCTATTCAAAGAAACAAAATGTTTCCCTTCATTCATATACCTTCCAACAACATTTTTAAAACGTAAATATTTATCCCACCAAAAAATAAAGAAAACAAATTTTTAATTAAATTCGATGCCGTTTCTTAAAACGACGACTATGAAGTCGAAACTCAACGATTTTATATGAGTTGTATATGTTCGTAGTTCTTCGTCACATTGTGAATAGAATCAAACTATATCTACCGCAAAATTGCGTTTTCAGAGCAGAGCAACCCGGAGTTTCAAGCCCCACAGGAACTCCCTTCTCTCTCCTTCCCGGTGGGGGCGGAGGCGTGCTCCAAGGTCACGAGGAAGCGCAGCGGCTGCAGGCGAAGGCCGCCACGACACACGCGGAACACTGATTCTTATATTCAAAGAAACAAATGTTACCCTTCGTACATTAATGATATTTTGTTATCCATCATTAATGATAATAATGATATTTTGTTGTCGATATTTTGTTATACATGAAGAGTGCTTTCGGAACTGCAAGGAAATGTCCATATTGCCAATTAACGGTATACAACTTAATTTCTTTTGGATATTAAATTAGAGATGGTTTCCGCCACTTTGCAAATAAATGTATGATACCATTCCATAAAGCGAATAAGCATTTACTCATTCACTTTACCAGCTTTTCATTCAGAACATAAATCCTGTCACAAGGTTACATATTTACGTGGTAGAAAAAACAGTTGACTTGCTAATCTAAACAAAAATACAGATTGTTTGATTGTTAATGATCTGTACACGTGAACTGCATTAGTCCCGTAAGTATAGTGCGTGATTTTTCCTCGGAAGGAGGGTGCAGTCTTCCCCCGCTGGAGGGCGAGATCCGGCGTCGACCTACCGTCGGCTAGCGGTGTTTTCTTTAACCAGGTATCTCCCACCAGCGGGCCACCGTCCTAGCAGAGACAAGGTATAAGCTCCCGACCGGCCTGTGGGAAGTGTAGTGCATATTAGAGTAATTGTGTAAGGAAGGGGTTAGGATAGGACAAGGAAGAAGGAAGGATAATTCGTGCGAGGTCCAATGCGCTTTTGTCAGAGGATTGCTTCGGCTCACCAGGTATCAATCGGAGAACTACCGATCAGAACAGCCGGCCGCTAAAATTCTCCGCCAGTCAGCGGCTGAAATCGACCTAGTTGACAAGCTAATGTTGAAACTCCCGCCACCGTCGCGACTCGAACCTAGGACCTCCCGGTCAGGGGCACTGCAGTGACATCAATTGATGCCCTGGGCCACCTCTCCCCAAAAATCCAGAAAACCCTAATCTCGCGGACAACACACTACGTTCCACAAACCCCGAGTCGAGAATTGCGAAACGTGCCGTGTGGGGGCGCAGGCGAGTTTCCGAGGCCGCGAGGAAGGCGACCAGGGCGAAGGGGAGGCCGAGCAAGCAGCGCGCGGGACGCGGAAGACGCGGCGGCGGAGGCGGCGGTGAGGACACCGCGAGGAACAACAGCCGCGGCAACGCGCGCCTTACGTCACGGGCCCGCTCCGCCCCGCCCCGCCCCGAGCGCCTTAGATAACGCGTCTCGGCGTTTCGGGAAGGAAAGAGCGCAGCGCGCTTGCGCCGTTGCTTCAGACGCAGGGGTGGCGCCACGCTCCCATGGGGTGGCTCTCTCGCCGCCCCGCCCCGCCCCGCGCCGGGAAACGCGCGTGAAAACGCTTGCGACGCGGCGTGCGCGTGAACTAGTCGGAGACGAAGCGGATTGCATGCTGTTATGATATAACGTCAGTGTACAAAGCGTCAATCTAAGGCTCAGGGTGATTTACTGGGAACTTTTTCAGGAATCTCGGATAAAAAAGGAAGCATAACGACATTAAACGTTCATGGAAAGATGATTGCAAATTTTACTGGAACTGTTGTCATTTGCATCCATTGTAGTGGAACTGAATGTTGATGGCACTGTGATATTCCATCTGTCATATCAATTTACAAGTTACATTCCAGAAAAAAATGGGCGAAGCGGGAGTTGTATGATGTTCCTCCTTATCTGAATCTGTGATTGTGACTGCATGATACTGTGATCGTTTCCTGCAGTCTGATTTGTTACGCCTTTCAGGAAAATTAGTGATATAAAGGAATATAACGAAATCAGTCAAGGAATACTCTCATTCTCATTATTTGTTTGAGAATAACCCATACTGCAAAAGAGATGAAGTGCGATATTGTTTCTACTTACAAGCCACAAAAAGCGAAACTTGTGCGTTAAACTAAACGCCTACCGACGCCGCGGACAGAGGGGCCGAGACGGAGGGGAATGTAGTGTGGGTTCCGCCTACTAGACCGGGACGGAACAAAACGGAACGGAACGGAACGGAAAGGAACGGAACAGAACGGAACAGACAGTTACGACAGTTTCGGAGTCAGTTTGTCTCCTTGATCCGTGCGCGACGGCTTCATAATGTTAAGTAAACAAGCAATTGCTTTGCGTTCATTTTTAATAACAGAAGAAAAATTGAAGTAAGACGTCGAAGAAAGCCCATATTCCGATTACGTAATATAAACTGAACAAGAATGACAAAAGGAGAATTTCATGTGTTATGTCCGGTGTGATTAAAGATGGAAAATTATTTCATTACTTTGGGATGTCTCATGAGTCGAAACAAATATGAAGCTCGATTGTTTATTTTGAGAAATAAACAATATAAATATGTAAAAAGCAGCAGTTATAAAAAAAAGGTCAGTATTGACAAAGGTAACAATTATTTTGAAGAGACATAAAGATAATCGCGTAAATTTATTCTGAAACTTAAGTACATAATTACATGACACAAACATGATACAAGTGTTGCAGGCACACAAAAGTAATTTGCCTTGATTAATAAATTAAGGTATCATTCCAAAAGATGGTATAATTTATTCTCTGTGTACAAAAATACCCAGTTTCACGAATATTGCACAGCTTCTTGTGAATACCAACTATTTTAAATTTGGCAAATATACTCCTTGATACAGATTGTTTAGCTAACCAACTATATTTCAGAGTGTTGAGTAATACATAAAACAACACTTAATGTCATGTACAACTAGGGATAATTCTGGATGAACATAATGTAACGTTTTAGCCAGCGTGCCTCGTATCATCTATTTGGGGACGCTTGGTAAGGGATTAGTAAGAGGAAACTCCTCGCCACAGGAAGGAGAGAAGGGTTTTTCCTTAAAGCAAGAACGCGGAAACGGGAGACACAAGGCTTTGGGGTCTTCCGGTCTTAAGAAACCCTTAATTGTTAGCATTAGAACCGCGGCGGGGGTGGCGTGACGTAGTAGGTCACGTGAACCTCGACTATACAACGGAGTGAACAGAGCCAGTGGGTGGATTCTCGAGACAGTGGGAGAACTTCGTGCATTTGGACAAAACATGGCGCCACGACGGTGCATCTGCGGCCCGGGCCCGCGAGGCAAGTCACGTGATGACGAGCCTATGGAAGGCTTTGTGTCCTTGGGTGACTGTGGTCACGTGGGAGCGATGCTGTGTGCGTGATCCGAGGTGAGGAGTGGTTGAGTGCCACGACTCACGCCGATTCTTAATCGGATAAGATCGCTCCTGCGATCCATCGGTTGGTACGCCAGTACGGACTTTGTGTCCCAGTGTGACATCCGGTCACGGAAGCTTGGCTTTGTGCGCGCTTCAGAAGTAGGAGTGGCGAATGCCACAATCGAAACCGATCATCAATCGGGTTTGGATCGCTCCCGCGATCGGGGGATAGTAGGTTTATCAGAGCTAGGGTGTAAGAAGGAAATTAATTGTAAATATTTGTTGTGTTTTCTTTGTAAATAAATATATTTGTTATATGAAAGCTCTGTGTCTGTGTTCGCAGTGAGTATCCATGACGTCCCAATAGTTAAATTGGACACAGTTATGTTTGCTCCACACGCTTCACATAACCACACACGGAACTGAAACGGCGGAAAAGCCCTCCCGACCTGATGCACTGGTGATGACGTCACCGGTATGGACCGATCGGAACTGCGGAAGGTCGCAGTGACGTTTTCTTTGGACGTTTTGCAAAATGCCAGAAGGTGCAGATCGTCCCGTCCAAAACGTGACGACCTGTAGGTGCACCCTTACGGAAAACAATGAAATCGACTTTTTAAAAACCCTAACCATGCCGTACTGACGCGGTGTACCCTTGCATATTTCAGTACATTCAGATATAGAAAATAAAAATTTACTGGCGGTCCTACCACAGCAGATCCCGCATTATTTCTAAACTTGCAATTTTCTAAAATCTCGAGAATTCAACGAACATAACACCAGCACAACTATTTAAGCGTCTCTTGTTTTATCTGTTTGCAAAATGAACAGAAAAACTTTGCAGTGGGTTTGAGCAAATGTGATTTTTATAAATTCAATTCATTCTAAGCAAAAATTACTCAAAGATGACTATTTTTTCAAAAAATTGTACATAACATTTTATAAGAGCTGATTTTTTTAGAACAGATTGGCTTAAGGAAAACATTTTTTTCAAATTTGTAGTTTTGCAATGTTAATTTTTTGCAATTTGCGAATATACAGGGTGATCACAAAAATGAGACTAGCAGCACCGTTTTTTACCATCCTTTGATACATATGATGGAAAAAATTCAATGAAAAAATTTGGAGTATTGTTGAGAAAATAATTATTTTTAAAAAATGTAAAAATTTTCTATATTACCACAAACATATGAAAAATTCTCTCATTTCAAGATCTGTCTTTCAACAACAGATTTCATTTAGGACATAATCTTCAATATTGCTGTTGTAGAAGGCCGAAAAAATGAGCTTTTGCAGTTTTCGAGAAGTCATGGATTTCAATGCAAATGAGACCCGCACTATTATTTTAAGCGTTCTTTCTGCTACTTACGGACAAAGCTTAATAAAAAAATTGGAACCATCTTTGATAAAAATATTGAGTTGATGCTACATATAAAAACCCTTCTAAAATCAAAATATTCGTTTCAAACTTGGAGGACCTCGAATTTACTTAAATCAACGCTCTTCCTTGTCCTATCCTCACCCCTCACGCACACGTTCTACCCTACCACACATGCAGGGTGCCCGGTCGAGAGCTTACAGCTTGTCCCGGCTGAGTAGGTGCCAAGCTGGCGTGGAGAAAACTCCCGTTTGCAGACACGTAGGTCGGTGCCGTATCTCACCACCGGTGGCCGAGATCGCTAAGGCAGTAGCGCCGTAGCGATCTCGGATTGAAGGATCGTGGGTTCGAGTCCCTCCTCGGGTATTGTTGTGTTGTGTTCGTCCTTTCACCGCCTATTATTTTATCATATCGTGCCATCGTCACATTTACCATACCATTACAAGCAATAGTGGTCGCTAATGACCTAGAAGTTGATGCGATCTTAAATAATAATAAAAAAACAAACAAAACACACACACACACACACTTTATTTCACAGACAATTCTGCATTCTTCGGACATTTTAAAAAACACCTAGTAGGTGGGATTTACATTCGCCAAGGGTGACAATTTATACAGTTTTTCAATAAATACTACTATTATCACTACAACATTGTTAGTTTAAAATAAAACTTTAAAAAGACCGTGGAAATATATCTTTGGAAACGATGCGATCAAAAGAAGTGTTCATTTCCCATCGTGGTAATTGTTTCGAATACATGGAGTACACTTACAAAATGTTGGCTTTGTGGCATGCCGCCTCCCGTGCATGCACCTCTGATTCAATGCGTGCATGCGAATATCGCGCTTGCACATTCCTACCCGGCACCCGAAGGGGGGGGGGGGGACGGTGCCAGAAAGCGCCGAATCAATCGCAAGGGCGCTGATACGTGCGAGGGAGATGAAGGGCGCGCACGTTATGCACAAGCTGTACAGGAATTTTGAACACACACAACGTAATATATTTTATTATTTTATAATAAAATTTGATAATTAAAAAAAGGCTAACAATTATGTTTCGATCGGGCTTTATAATATTATATAAATTAAAGTAATTTATAAAGGTAGAATCGTCATGGATTACAATATCAATTACAGTATTCCATAAAAATGTTGTTAGCATATATTTTAAATATATACATTTCGAATGGACCTCTACAGAAATTAGTACATTAATGAGTTGCAGAAATAAGTACATTAATAAGTGTGTTGGAAAGTTAATGAAACTTTGAATTAAAATATGACTCATCTGCATCAGTTTAAATTTACATTGCGGAATAATTACCGAAGCAAAAATGAATACCAATACTAACTACAATCATATTTCGTATGTTTTTCCTTGTAGCGCATTAAGCTCGTGGAGGAAAAAAGCCATAATCGCAAAAATGCGCATACAAACAATCGTGAAAAACGCGATATGACGTGATCATCCGCCAGTATCATAGCACGAGAGGGAATTTGCGAGATAAAAATAGGCCGTGAGTTCCAAAAAAGAAAAAAAAAAAATAGCGAATTACGTAGCATCGAATATTAAATCTGACGCTGACAGCCGCGATCCGAAAATATCGCTCAATTAATCGCAACACCGAACCAATTTCGTCAAAAGCGGAGCGGCGGCGTTCCAACCTGACTCCACGCACTGACGAGGCGGCGACGCCGTCGCTATGGCGCAACGCAGCGCATTATGAAAAGTTGAAGCCTTCGGGCCGCGTCGCGTTACCATAATTACGACGGTCCGGGAAACCCCCGCTCGCTGTGGCCGCGGATCGCTGGCCTATCGATTATCGGGGCTCGAAAAAGCAAATTAACTAAATTTACCCTCACTTCGCCCGCGGGCGTGGGCGTGGGCGTGGGCGCTGGCGCGGCTTCCCATTCAAAAAGCGCTGTGTGCGGCGCCCGCGGCGGAAGCAGCGGGGGCGGAAGGGCCTGTTGGCGGCGAGGGCGGCGGCGGAAGCGACGGGCAGCGAGCGCGCTGGAAACCGAGCGGGTGATGAAAGGGTGCTGGTGGCGGTGGCTAGGGCGGAAAGGCTGCTGGGGGCGGGGGTTGGAAACGGAGCGAGGGGAGATACCGGGGCGAGGGTGGAAGAGGAGGAAGTCAGGCCTGCCGCATCGGTTAGAGGGGAAGAAGCCGGTTCAAGGCGGGAGGGTGGTCGGGAGAAGCGAGGGGACATGTGGGGACGCAAGCGAAGCGGTGGGATGACGGGGTTGAGAGAATGATAAAAGTGGCGCGGGATGAAAATGCTGCGAGAGGAGGGAGGGCGCGGCAGGGGAGGGTGGCGACCCGCCGGAAACCCAGCTTATGAAACGGGGGCGTGATTCACGCTGATCGCTTTTCACACTCGCGTTCGTCGCGCGTTCATTAATTTCCGCACGCGTCCCGCCGCCGCCTCGCTCCCGCACGCACGCACGCGCGCCCGCCCCGCCCCGCCCACGAGCGCCCGCGCCGGCCGCGGCAAATGGCCTGCGGGGGTTTTCCGAGTTCGCCCACGGTGACCGCCGCCGCCCACGCAGCTGCCGCCCGCAGTCAAAGCGCCGCCCCCGCCCCCGCCCTTGCACCCCACAGGGCCGTTGCGCGTGAGCGTGCGCTAGGGGAGCGGAGGGCCGAGTGGGGTGGACGTGATGGGAGGAGGCCTATTGTGAGGTTGGGGGAGGCGCCCACTTCAGAGGGCGAGGGGCGGGGTGATCGCTACCCACCAGTGGTGTAGCGGTCAGGCCGCTCGCGTACCACTTTCACCGCCACGTTCAATCCTGGTATGTCAATGCGGAATTTCTGGTGCATTAAATGGGTTCGAGGAAACTTTTTTCGGGGTTTTCCTGTTTCCCCTGCATCCCAATCTCCATTACCACGCAAGTTATTCCTTCATATCACATATCAAATAAATAATTCATCAATAGCCATTATGACTAGTATGGTAGCCAGTATTAGGTACTGGCATCACAGTAACAAATTTTTTCACCAATTAAGAGCATTTGTAGAGCGTTTCGAATTAGCCTCCTAGATCGCCTTCGATTAATAAGCCGAATATCTAATAAAGGGGAAGAAATAGGTCTATGGTTTTTCAAAATTGAGATATTTCAGTTCCGAATTTGAAGAATTTGAGTATAGCTCTGATTGATTGAGTACAAATCTGATATTTACCAATCAGAGTGAAATATTTGTGTATAAAGCGTTTGAGAATTGTGATTAGTTGCAACATAAACATATCGAGATGGGAGAATGTCGGCCCTGGAGACGAACAAATTGTCCTTCTTTACAGTTTAAGTGATCTAATACACAAAAATGTGCTTTTATAATTATGTTATTTTAGAATTTTTGCTTTACTAAATCAAGTAACTTCAGGATTTTTGATGTACTTGAATTAAATTAAGTTGCGTTTACATACGTTTATGATTATAATGGTGAAATGAAAAATAAATAAAAAGGTAAATATTTCACGTAGGGTCAAAACATGTATAAAATTATTGGTCTATGCATTGAATAAATTCGACGTTACTACTCTAAAGAAATAATCAATATACTTTTCAAAACCTAGCACCATGTCTTTTAAATGAAGTGCTGCATAAAAGGATTTTGAAAAAATCGTATAAATTGACGTAGAGATAATGTCAAGTCGAGTGAGAGTAAGATGTTAGAGGGTTCATGAACACTTGTAACTAATGTAAAGTTGTTTTCATAAGTAATAATTACTTACTTTTAAACACGAGAGGCTTGATGAGGTCTTTTTTATTTTCTAGAAATGAACATTTAAGTGTGATTTTTTCATCTATCGTAGCAAACGACAACAATTAATAATAATAATAATAATAATAATAATAATAATAATAATAATAATAATAATAATATTGAAGATGGTTCAGAAAAGCAATCATAATTTCTGTACGTGCTCAAAAGCAATTACGAAGCACTTTACTTCGCGATGGTGAGTGTGTACGGTATTCTGGGTATCCTCTTCAAGGAGTAGAAGAAATTTGTGAAACGCTCGAAAACGAGATATTCCTTAGAATCACGGCACATGGAATGCCATAATATATATCGTAGTACCTCGCAAGAAAAAGTGAATATTGTTGCAATTTGTTTGGTTACACAGCCTTCTTCACAACAGTATTTTGATAACTTGCTTTACTCAGAAAGTATTCAACTTTCCCTCAAGCATCATTAACTATGAACACAATTGAAAAATAAAAGGAATAAACAGAACGATTAAGTATAGAAACAAATGTTTAACATGAAACCTTTCGAGAAGCCAACCATCATATATAAATCCACAGTGAATATTTGCAGAACTCACACAGAAATCTTTATTCATGTACATGAAGTCATGTCAGCACATGCGGTTGCATATTGTAAGGTTGCTGGTTATGTAATTCATAGGTATCGTATGAATGTTTCATAAGGCACTGGAAAATTACTTAATATTTTAAATAATCTCTTAATACAAACAGAACTGAATTGAAGAATAAAGGAAAGAAGAAAACGGGAAGGTTGGGAAGACCAACAAACATTGTACTTATGTTAGATTTTGTTAAAATTCATTAGTACGTGAAAGAACTTTTTTCCACAAAGTGGTTCCATATAGGCTACTCTCACATGATTTCTTGCGTTCAATTTGGCTTCAGTGATTATTAACTACATTGCCGGCAATTATGCAATGTCAACCTCGTGTGACCCTAAATCAGTCAGCAGATACAGCAGATAGAATTGTAGATGTTTTGGCACCAACCCCTTCCACACACACATTGCATCTTCTGGATACGAATATTAATACAAGACCAACGTGCATTGAACAGAAAGTCACTGACTTTACACAACGAGCAATATCTGTGAAGAAATTAAATGCTAAAATTAACGAATTATCCAATAAAATTACGAAATATTACAGCAATAACAAAGGAGGATACACATTTCGTTGAAGAAATAACTCATCTAATGTTGTCAATGGTGAACAACAAATATGTTATTATCATTTAACTTACAGATATAAACGCCCAAGACCAAGTAAATTAGAAGGAAAAAAACACTCTTTATACTATCTTTTATGGCAGGGAATGATTGTTTATCCACAGGTTATCGACTTTTTATTTTTGATAATATAACCAAAATTTATTTTTAATCGACTCTGGCTCTGATGATTCATGTTTCTCCAGAACTAGATCTGAAGTTAATTGTTGTCTACAAATTGTTAATCAGAAGGTGCAAACGGATCATCACTAACTACTTACGGACACAAATCGTGTTCATTACAAATTGGCTTTCGCCATTCTTTTCCTTTAGAATTCATTATTTCTGACGTCCATATTCCGACAATCGGGTCCGCTTCTTAGCCAAATAGGTTATTGCCTCATTGCGTTTCCTGCACGTTAATCAAGTAATTATTCATTTATTAAATTCACACATTTACCTACGCATCAAATCAGCTTTAAAGGTCTAAAGGTTCTAATGATAATTATGGAAAGCAATTACTAAGCGACTTTCGGACGTTATTTCAGTCTTCTGACATGCGCATCACAAAACCTGATACAGTGAATTTTATTACAACTCCTGGCCCGCCAATCCATTGTAGTCCACGGCGATTGGCACCAGAAAAACGTAAACGCGACACGCAATTAAAGTTTGAAGCCATGAGTCAACAAGGGATGGTGCGCAGGTCCGGTAGTCCATAGGCTTCACTTTTGCATATGGTAAATCAGAAGAATAATGAACCGGGGGAATATCGCTTACGTAATGCCAGAACAATGCCTGAAAGATATATGAGACACATCTACGATTGCAAATCGCATATTGCAGGTATAAGTTTTTCAACTTTACATTTGGTGAAAGCTTAGAGTTTCCATACTTGGGATTTGGTTTTAAAAATGCAGGACTAACTGTTCAGTGATTTACAGACAGTATTATATAAGATTACATTATTTTTGTTTTGCTTACATCGATTATGTTATTTTATACTCACATAACCTAGAAAAATACTATTATCATTTAAAAACTCTTTTCAATGACTTCAAGAATACGGTATTTTGTTAAATCTGGAATAAATGCGTTTTTTCTAAAAAAAAAAAATTTGGAGTCATATCACATCACATGCGATCAGACCGTTGTCTTCAAAAGTTGTGACGATTAACGACCAACTTTGTCGGTAGACACTAAACCCTCAGAAGAATTTTAGGAATGCTTAATTTCCATTGAAGATTTATACCATAAGCTTCAAGTACGCAGACACCATTATTTAAATATCTTCAACATTTTAAAAATAATCCCAAGATTCAATGTACCCCTATATTGAAAGAATTCCTTAAAAAATGTAAAGACTCACTGTTATTTTCGCACATTCATAACGCAATTTTCCTTTAGAAATTTTTACAGATGCTTCTGCAATGACCATAGGCGCAGTTCTTCAATAACATGTTAATTCAAAATGACAACCTCTGGGCTATAATAAAGAAATTGTCTAATGCTCAAGCAGAGTGGCCAAAATTATCGTGAACTACAGGCGTTTATACACTGTTGTACAATACTTTCGATATGTATTAGAAGGACATTCCACTATAATTACCAATCACAAACCATTTTTATCATAATCATAATCATGATTGTTTAATTATCACTGACAGATGATACTGACGCTGAGAAGATAGCACTCACATTTATACAACATTGGATTGCACGGTTCGGCACAGATCATCACTACTGATCAAGGTCGTCAATTTCAATCAAACTTTTTCAAACAGTTAAGCAGATTGTTTGTGACGCAGAACAATCCACACAACCGCATGACACCCACAATCCATTGGTCTAGGGGAAAGGTTCAATAGAACATATAAGTCCGCTATTCGATGCGTTGTAATTTCTTCATTTGTTCATGGTATAAACAATTACCAAATATATTACTGGCACTTCGATGCATGTTTAAAACTACATTAAACACATCATGCGCTGAAACTGTATGCGAACAAACATTACGTTTGTCGTATGATAAAACTTACAGTTCCAACACTACTAACATTCACGATACCATCGATCATTACACAATATTTTACAAGATGACAACCACCATAAGAGTAAAGAGAAAGACTTCAAAGGATATTTTGTCTATTAAGATATGCTTACTTGTTCACATCTGGGGCATTCCACGTAATCGCACAAATTTAAGGAAAATTTGACCTTGATGTCCTTTTCTTTTGATGACCTTAACTTTTTTCTGTGAAGAGTACAAACAAAAATATGAAACGCATGCTCTTCATTTTTTCCCAAATATTATTTGTTGAGATGTTATTAATTTTCTTTTAAAAAAAATGCTCGCATCGCTGAAGTTAATCATTTTTAACACGTGTTGTAACTGTGACAGAAATTTAATATTTTGCAACATTAAAGAACAAAATATGCACTTTAATTTGATGTATATATTGAATTCATTACAAATTTTAAAAACCATTTTTTGACCTTCATGGCCGATTAAATGAAAACTAAATTGTGTCAAACGGATTCAATTTAGTATTAACCGGACGGAATATTCATACGAATAAGAGTATGTGAAACAGTTAATCACGTTGAAATTCCTTTTACGTCATTTTACAGAGAATATCGTTAATTCACCTTATCATAAAGAAATGACACTACGTATTTTCCTTGTGTTTTCCGCTGTTGTTTATATTGTTGCAATAGTCCTCTTTCTAAGCATTGTTCAGCGTTGCTGAAAATATAGCGGAAATGTTCTTCACATTGTCATCAGCCCACTTAAATAACTTCTGGGTGACCAGGACCAGTGGTGCACGTTTATTCATCATTGTCACTGCCGAGCATATTATCAGCATTAACGAGAATGGGCGATTCTTACTTTCTTGAAAAAACTTCACTTTACTCTTCACGAGAAGGAATTTTAAAAACCATCTTTTCTAACACACGTAGCTTTTTTTGACGGCAAACGGTCAATTTTCAATTTCTCAAGAATACTGGTTGTAACAACCTGAACGTACCCTTATGCAGTTATAGATTTTCATATTACGAAAATGAAAATAACAATAGCATTGATATTATTGTAAGACTATCTGTTTTTACTAACTTCTCAGAACAACGCACTTCTTTAGCGGATTCCTTTGCTTACACAACTGAATCAGTATATCTGAAAAAGAAGAATGCTCTGTTTCAGACAGACCCTAGCATTGTCAGTTGTTTATGAATAAACTGAATAATCGCATTTCATCAGAATACTTCCATTTGATTTTTTGTGTTTCTGCGATTTATAATATGACATACGTCCCACGGTTGCTTTATGTTAGACTTATTTATGTGTCCCACTTTGAAATTGGCAGTTATAAACAAAATTAGAGTAGAAATACATGAGTAATTTTTACAATTAATTTAAGTGTCGATCTAATGTACAAATTTGTATTTTAAAAATTAAAAAATATATTTTAAATATTTAAATAATATTTTTACAAAAATTATTTTTACATAATACAAAAGAACATTTTTTTAGTTAAATTGAAGTGTAATTTTATTTTTCTGAAGGAAACGATATTTGCACAAAAAAATTTTAAACATGCGTGCGCGAATGATTTTTGGCGGAAATATTATGTTACTTATTTCTTTAACTAATCCCAATGAAAACCACACACCTTATAATTTATTACGAAATTATCAGCAAAAAGGAGAGGCGGCTGCAGAATTAATCTTTATTTCAACATTCTTTTTATTTTTAATATTTGACAATATCTCCTTGAATTTTTTCTAATGTTACCTAGTTTTGATGGCCATCGAAAAGGGATGTAAAAATGGAAAATGATAATTCTTTTTCTAACTTAATTTTATACTTTATAATTAAACATGTCTTGGCCTTCCTAAATTGTTCATTAAGTCTTTTTGCAACTTATCGTCTAATCTTTCCTTAGCGAAGATATTTCAGCAATCTTGGCGTTGTGACAAGATCAGCGACTATTTTCATACTGGATCTCTTCATATTTCCACATTGAATTTACTACGTTTTACTGTAATTCGCGATCTAAATTTTTCACAATTATTATTTTTTTCTCGCTAATCAGTTTTAGCTCACTTATTCCCTATTCTCTAATAATCGTGGACCACACAATTTTTTATTTCTCGCAAACTAGAATCAAAATGTGTTTACATAACGCCCTCAAGGCCATTGTTCCTTAAGTTACCAAATCCAATATATTTCTTTTTCAAAGTGTTCGTTTTCACCTACGATCTGTGTTACGAAGTTCACTTATCTGATTGCGATTCTTCGAAAGGATGCGCTCTTGCCGCCCTCGCAACCAAGCATCGAAGTCTCTCTTGTCGTATATCAACAATGTTCCATATTTTTAATACGCTTTGTTTTCGAAAAATTCTCTTAATTATACAAACTTTATTTAATAAATATAATATTTTCATTTTCAAATGCCTTGCATTCTCGATAACTTATTTTCATTTGTATCTTTATGTAATTCCACATATTTCACTAGTTATATGGTATTAAAGTGTTTGTTTTCCGAACACAAAAATCCCATACGGTATTTTGCATTTCCTCACATGTATACCTCCGACCAGAAGTTTCGTCGTCCAAGTCATCCCATTCTTCGTCAGCACATTACTAGGTTCTCTCAAGAACAGCAAAAAACGACTTAAACTTGATTCGAAGAATATTAATATATCCACAGACAGATGGAAGCCTGCTTATTTTTTGCAAGTATCATAAACACTTATTTACTTCATGGGGGGGGGGTTATGTACTGATTTTCGTGAACAATGAAGCCACATGCCCTAATATTCACTTTGTCTCATTACTAATACTCATTACCCTCATTACTCATAAAATATTTACTTTGGTACAACATGGGGTTTGTATTTATTGCCATGTCAACTAATAAAGTGTTTATTAGTTACAGATTCAGTAAATTGTTTGACAGACATGTTCTTCTGATCTGGGCAAGATAAAAGTTTGAAACAACGAAGATAGACATTCATGTTCAGTATTTACAAAATATGATTCATCTTATGAATGTAATCAATTACAATACTGTTTAATGATTAAACTAATTAAAAGTTCTTAAGTTTTTATTATGATCACAACAAGACACAACATGTCAACTACTAATTTATTATTCATTTCGAAGATAATTTTTTAATTATAATTATTATGGACTGATAATGAGTTAAGGAACAACGCTATAATGAAGTAAAACATGACTTCCGATCGTCTTGTGGACAATGTACACTTAACACTACGATCTAAAAGATAACTAATCTGGAATTTTAATTTCATTTCGAAATAAACATTCTAATTCGTATTACAGTGGGCTGACAATGGGCCAAGGAATAAAGTTATAATGAAGTAAAAAGTGACTTCCGATCGTATTCATCACACACAATCTTTAAAAACGTTGCAGATTTTAATCCACCCAACGGCGGACGTAAGCTCACCCGCTGTCCCAGAAGAGTAAGCACCTGCAGCTCAGATGAGTGCGAATGGCCAGGGCGGCGCATCGGACAGCTGCACTGACTGCCCCTTCGTTGCGCTTTGCCCCGGGCGACCCGCCCCCGCCCCCGCCCTGCACGCACGTCCGCGCCCGCGCCCGCGGCCGTCGCCCCGCTGCACACAATGCCCATTTGTTGCCCGTTTTCTCCCACGGCCGCCGCCGCCACCGCGCCCATATGCGCGCCACCAGTCCGCGCGTAATTTATTAACCGAATGTATAACGCCCGCAATGCCGCGCGCGGGATTTGTACATTAGTCTGCATAAACAACGAATGCTAATAGCAGCGAATATAATGCGATGCGCTGCGATTACATCCACAGAATATTAACGCTCGCTGTGAGTTGCGCCGGCGCTGGGTCAGGCTCGTCTCGCTCGCCGTTGGCATTTGCGTTTGCGGGCGAAGGGGGCGCGATCGGCGTCCACGCCAGGGGCAGGGCCGGAGGGGTGGCAGGGTCGCGGGTATGGGCGCGGGGCGGGGCGGGGCGCGGGCGGGGGAGGGCGCGGGGGCAGGGGCAGGGGCGGGGCGGGGCGCGGGCAGGGCGCGCGGCGGGGCGGGGCCAAGGGGGGGTCGGGGCAGGGCGCGGGCCGGGCGGCCTGGGCGGGGGCAGCGCGCGGGCAGGGCGCGGGCAGAGGCGTGCAGGGCGCGGAGCGGCGCGGCGGGCCGCGGGGCGGGGCAGGGCGGGTAGGCGGCTCGGTCGGGGGGGCGTGGGGCGGGCAGAGGCGCGGTTCAGTGGCAGGGGCGCGGGCAGAGGCGGGCGGGCGGGGCGGGTGCGGGCAGGGTCGGCAGAGGCAGGGCGGGGGCAGGGGCGGGGGCAGGGCAGGAAGGAGGGGGGGGGCGGTTCAGGGCAGGGCGGTGTAACCAGAGTCACGGCTTGCGCACGGGGCGATGCGCATGCAAGCAGGAAAGTCGAGGACGAGGGATGGGGCGAAATGTTTCAGGGTGTTGTGGTTTGGGCGAGAACGGGAGAACGAATGAACGGTACTGGAATGCACAAAGATGAAAACGACGCGAAGCAAAGGGATAGCCAATTTGGAGCAGGCTCATGAGGCGAGAAGGAGAACGTGGTCGAAAGAGAGGGACAATGGATCGGTTGAACGACGCGGGAAGCAAAGCTACCAACATCAAATACAGTATACTCTAAGTATGGCTTTAATATGATATCGGAATTTGTAATGGGCCGTTAGGGAGTGGGAGGGAGTGGAAGCTGAATAGAAAGAATTAGGGTGACCGGGAATTCATGAGTGAGACATAGTAAAACAGAAAGTAAAGTATCACATGGGCAGGCTATGAAGAAGGTGTGATGTGAAGGGCGAGTACTCGTGCTGGGTGACGATGATCATTCTGCAAATACAAGCAGCTTGAAAACCACCAGGATTCTGTGAAATTGTGTAAAGTTACAAGGTGATGATTTTGAGTATTTCTGATGCGTGTAATAGTGCGAAAAATACGATATTGATAAACATTGCACGAGAATTAACACGGCTCTTGCAGAGAGTTATTAGGAATGCGAATTTATGGGAAAAAAGCTGGGCAGAGTTGCTGAAAAGTCCCATGGATTCTAGTGTAATTTCAACCATTCAATACCACCAACTGAATTTTCTCATTCTCGTTTTCTTCTCCATTTGCTCCGGAGATTTTTAACTCCAAACTCGATAACAAACATTAACTATTGTTTTCTTTCTTCTACTTAAGTCGAGATACAGTGATAGAAAACTCGAAAGCAATGTTTTTTAAATTATTTATTTCTTTGTTGACTTAGTATTAGAGACAGCTAAAAATGTTATACTTTTCAACCGGAAAACGAGTGGGACCCAGGGTATTATAAAGATATCAAGGATAGGAAATATTGACATTGTGACGATCAGCTCAGCCACGTTTCGAAGATGAGGATGTAAAGAAAATGCGGTGAGGAAGAAGGCAGAAAGATTGTAGAAATGAATGGTAACTGAATTCGAAATCTAGCGAGCAGTCATGAATTGTCAGTTTGGTGATAACTCGAAAGAAAAAACGCAAATAATGGAAGTGGGAACGCAACAATGCCAACGAGAATTTGACAAGACGAGTTGAGAAACCGAACGGAAACTAAACAACAAGTTGTTGATAGCTGGCAAACACTAGACGGAGTGGTCGCAAAAAAATGGAGATTGACAGAGAAATATCAACAGCGACTAACTATCAGTAGTCTGGGCTGTTTGGCGAGGGCGGGGGAAAAAGTAAAATAAACGGCAGTAGAGAAAATGAATGCTACTTGCACGCATACGACACAATTTCCGTCACTAGCGTGATTCACGCGATGTGTGGTAACACTGCGTCAAAGAGAAGAGAAGAAAAGTATAGTCGCAAACGCGAACGAGCAATGCTTGCGAGTAATTGCACAGTGCTAGAAGGGAGGAGGTATTAAGAAGATAGAGAGCGGAGCATAAGGCAGAGGTCGCATGCGGGGCAAGGGGATTGGTGACGAGGGGCGGGGACAGGAAAGGGGGGGCGGGGAGGGGGGGGAGGGGGGGTGGCGGGGACGGGGAGGGGGCGGGGAGGGGAGGGGAGGGGGCGGGGCGGGGGGGGGGGGGCGGGGCGGGGGCGGGGGCCGGCGGCGGGGGCGGGAGGGGGCGGGGCGGGGCGGGCGGGCGCGGCGAGCTCGAGCGGTGCAGTGGGGCTTAGACGCGTTCGGTTTTCATTTGCACGGGCATATGCCACGTGGGCGGCATGTGGGGGGCGGCGGGAGGGGCGGGGATGGGAGGAGCGGGGGCGCGCGTGTGGCATTCGCTGGCGAAGCAGAATGCACCCGTGCCCGCGGCCCTGCGACCTCCGCGCCCGCGCGGGAGCAGCCAGCCAACAGCTTCCGAGTCACAGACTGAAAATGGTACGTTTAGCAATATTTCTCAGGCTGCTACAGGTTAGCTCCAGCATGACGGTTCGTTCGCGGGTTACTAATGCATCTGTGCACGCGAGATTACTTCTGACGGTGAAGCACGGCCGTTTTCAATGCTGGGGTAATGCCATCGCAAATGCTCGGTTCCAGAGCAGCAGATTGTGTTCGAGAGAGTAGGGATGGAAAATGATGGGATTCTTTTGTCTGTGTAACACTGACACATTGCAAAAGAAAAAAATACTGCAATGACAATGTTCTTTTCAATGTTCTAGAAATTAGTGTGTGATTCCATTTTGTTCTTTTCTGTCAGAGACTTCATCGATTTCCACTGCAAAAAATTTCAGACTCTTGCACAAGGGAGGGTTGAAGTATTGAAATAAAATGAAAAACTTTTAATATTAATAAATTTATTTATTTTCATGTACTAATATATATACTAATAATAACTTATGTACTATGTATTATATATATATAATTACTTTATTTAATGTAATAAAAGCATTTTCATTTCTTATTTTAACTTTTTATTGTCATCTCACATCCCTTCCCTTGTGTTTGCTTATTTTTTTGTAATATTTTGCATTTCTACTATTAATTTTCCAATTCGATCAATCTTTTCAAGTTTCAAAATGATTCCAGATGATACGGAAAATCCTCTGCGAGAAACGTTGGATACTTCTGAGAAATCTGTTTCTATAAATGTTTTACTAAATGTACTTATTTACGATAATTGTCTAGTTAATACATTTTAATGGAAACAAACAATAATCCGTGTATTAATAAGACATTACCGTAAATAGGTACATTTAGAAGCGTCGAAAATCCTGCCACCTGCCATCAAGACTCGAGCCCAGGACCTCCCAGACACAATCGCTGCACGTAGACCGCAATGAGCTAAAACCGGCTGGCCGCTTTGCTCGCGGCGAAGACGAGCGAAGGAGGGGGGCTCGTGCGTCGCGCAGTCGCAATCGGGGGCCCGGCGCGGGTGACGCCCGTCGTCGCGGGGCGTCAATGAGAAACGCGGCGGCGGCGGCGGCGCTGACGGCCTTCGCGGCGCCACGCGGCGGTTGCACCTACGCACTTCACCTGCCTGCGCGGACGCGCTCTGACGACATGCGGTCGCCCGCTTGCATTTCCTCGCACGCGAGGGAGCGCGGCGCGGCGGAGGGGGGAAGTGGGGAAATGCGGTTGACAAACACGAATGGAGAGTGAAACCTCCTAACGCATTTGACTCGCGTTTGACAAGGGGAAGATCGGAAGAGGCCATCTGCGGGAGTTGGACGAATACTGATGACTTATTCATATGCATTTCATGCGTAAATGTATATTTATTAATCAAATAATAAAGAAGGTTTCATTCAGAGGTTCTCAACCTTTTTGGCATCACTGCCTCCTGTAGAAGAAAACAAATTCCAAATCTCCTTCGCCCGTAACACTTAATTTGACATGAAATATCAATTTTCAAGTGAGGATAAATAATGGTATGTCACCGTTTTACCCAATTCTTGCAGGTGTCCCGCAAGGGTCGGTTCTCTCACCAACCCTTTTCTCTATATTTACAGCCGACTATCCTACTCCACACGAAGCAAATATAGCTCTTTACGCGGACGACACCGCTATTTTCACTTCACATACAGATATAAACGTAGTCTACAATTACATACAATCCTACATTTACAGTTATACGAACTGGACCAAAAAATGGAGAATTAAAATTAACCCCTTAAAATACCAATCTAAAATATTCTCTCTCAGACGTCCTCCCTTCCCCACACCCCTGAGAATAAATAACACCGATGTCCCCTGGCTTTCTCATTTTTTGCCAGCCAAATACCTAGGTGTCCTACTGGACAAACGACTAACGTGGAAACCGCACATTCAATCAACAACCCATAAGACACGTGCCAAAGTTCTAAAGCTATACCCATTTATCAACAGAAATTCCACCCTCAGCACAGAAACTGGGCTACTCATCTATAAAATGATAATAAGACCCACAATGATATACGCATGTCCAATATGGCGCAACCTAGCACCAACCAATCTATCCGTTTTACAGATAATCCAAAATAAATATCTAAGACAAACCTTGAAAGCCCTCTGGTTCATTTCAAATTCATAAATCCACCGAGAGCTTCAAATATCTCTCCCCTCAGAATTCATCTCACAAACCTCTGAAAAATATTAATCTCTCCTCCCAGCATGCCCCAACACTCCAATATTCAATCTCGGCCAAAACGCACATTATCCATCACGCGTTAGATCCAGATTCCTCAAAGATCTCTTTCACCCACCCTAATTCATAAAATTATTTGCCCCCTTTTCCCACAAACACTCTCCCTCCTCCTCTAAACCACAAATGCAAACTTAATGAAGATATCCAAATATGAAATGTTTAAAAATATAGCGAAGGGTTATTACGAGACCCGCATTTGCCTGAGGATGACCACGTAAAATCATTGTATGTAACATTGTACCATTGTTAGGTCAAAACCCCCCAAAAGACAAAAGTCGAACGGGAAGAAAATAATAATAATAATAATAATAATAATAATAATAATAATGTCAAACTATTGTTGCTTATTGTCTCTATCTAATTTACCAACATGACATAATACTTGATACTCGTAAAAGCTAAGAAAGCAAGTAGTAAACAAATAAATAAATAAATATGCTATTTGAATACATAACGAACGTAGCACAGTAGGTCAGCAGTAAAATACTGCCACCATCAGTTGCTATTAAAATGCACATAAGCGTTACGTCCACAAGGGGTACCTAACCCAAAAGAAATATGGCCATTTTTATGACATACAATTTTACTGCCCTCACGGCTCTACGGCATAAATCAAAACTCCCCTTCCTCTGTCGTGATGAGAGTGCGCTTCAATCAGCTCACTGTATCGTTTCATGCAGCACGGTCCTGTAAAAGCACACATCATTTACCCCGATAACAGTATTTCATTGGACGTTTCACTTCAAAAATTACAAGTTCTTTAAAGAAAGAAATTATCGTGCTAGAACACTTTTAATATGGCTCCTTTATTTCTATTTTCACCATTTTTCTTTTTCAGTTACAATACTTTTTTAGTAATTTTCTCACACACCTTAGATATCAATATATTTTCAATATAATGTATTGTATTCTATCATAATGTATTTTTAAACTATCTATATTCAAACAGGCAAATTTGAAACAATAATATTAAAGAGTTCCGAAACCAAAAATCATTATATATACACTGAGTGAAAATGCACGGAAATGAGTCACAACCTAAAAATAAGAAAAACGAAATTAACAAAAGTTAGAAAAAAATTATTCGAATTAAAACGAACATTGTGAGCCTTAATGCACACCTTAGCAGTGATTTTAATGCATCATTTGAAAGACGCCATGTTACGTCAAACCAAAAATAATAATGAAACATTATCTCACTCACGGAAAATGCCAATCTGGTGATGTAAATTAGAGCAGTCAATAAGCTAGAACCAAAAGTTTTACCATTTTCAAGAAGGTATAACATTCTAGTTACATCGTAACGCGTATGAATCGGAGACCTGAGAAATAGAAGTGAAGAAATTAATCCGGAGGCAGATCCTTGCACTTGGCATAATGAAACTATCCGACAAAAACTAAAAAAATAACACGAGTGTGCGAAAAGATAATAGAATATAGACGGAATAGATTTGACTATTTTAAGCGAATAAATTTACAACAGGCAGCCATGCGTAGTATTTGTAACGGAATTTCTCCCTGACAATTTCCCTTCGCATCCCCAATTGTCCCTCAGTGCAAATTCCTTGAATAAAATAAAAGTAACTATAACCAGTGCTTGATTTATGAAATTATAGGTCCCATAAAACGCCCCAAAGTTATTCATTAATTTAATAAATATATTTATAATATAGTTTAACAATTATTCCCCAGGTACTGGAACGCCGTTGCGTCGCGTTTCGCGAGAAATCAATCCCTGCCTATAACTGCACCAAACGAATACCTATACGCGGTAGCTTTTCAGTTTCGCGCACGAGCAGATTTACGATTTGCGACCGCGCCCGATAGCGACCCACCTCCCGATCGCCATCCCCT
>BOPP01000033.1:8388527-8421168 GCA_017312745.1 Gryllus bimaculatus | reverse complement strand
GGCGGGCGGCGTGAATCAGAGGCGGAGTTCCCCAGGGCGCGGCCCCGGGGCGGAGAGCTTCCGCTCCGTGCGCCTCTGCTTCCGCTGCCTGCTCTCCTTATAAGTGCAGCGCGGCCCGCGACTAGCATTAGCCTAGCACCCCATCGATACACACACAGCAACATTCTTGGCAGAGTCACGGAGAGGTCAGCGAGACTCTCTTCATTCTCGAGGACTTCGTTCACGGCAACGCAAAATCTCATTAGGGAAAAACGCAATGTTACACATTTGCAATTTAATCTTGTATTTTTGCCAATATTAGTACTTTACAAAACGCTCAATTAATAAAATACCAGCCATATAGTGGAATATGTTCGCGGTTGACGTCAACAAGGGGAATCACCCTGCAACACGTTATATACGAAAACAGATGGCTTTGGGCAATGATACCTAAATAATAAGCCAGTTGCGCGGAAACGTCCTTGCATGTCTTCGGTAGCTTTCACAAGCTTACTGTTAGTATCTTCGAAAGCAACTGTACTGAGAGAAGACAGTCGCGGAAAGAACACGGGCCGTTCGCGACTGCTTTGCCTCATACATTGGTTCACACGCAGCCTTTTAAGTTCCGAACTTCGATGCACAAAATTAAAACGTCCGTGTTAATAACACAGCGTCCAAAACTGAAGGATATTTTGAAAAGTGTGTTAGTAACTTTTAATAATTACTTTTGAGCGGGGGAGTTTATTTTGATGCTGACCGTTTTTATTAATACAAAATAATTTTAAAAAATTAAAAAAGTTTAAAAAATGAAAGAAAAAACAACAAAAACCAAAAACAAACAAACGCACAAACAGAGTCTGAAAGCCTGAGCGCTTAGGATCACCGGGTCACCCGAGGATGCGAGAGGAAAGGCGATATCATAAGCCTACTGCAATGCGCCCGCCATACCAGGGCATCGAGAGACATCGAGCTCTAAGGACTTAGTGAGCTCGTGACCGATAGCGGCTCACGTCGTTCGCATACATGGTATCATCTGTTATTATTTCAAATTTGCACTTTTACACAGTTGTGATAATGGAACTTTTTCTTTCACAAACAAAACATCGTGTACAAACTATCGATGTTGAACAAACATCGGCTTCAATCTACCGATGATTGAACACATCGACATCGATGTCGCATCCCTAGATCAACGCCTACATGCGTTGTAAATGCTAGGCCAAGGTCAACGTCTAGCTAATTCCCGAATGAATCTATTAAGGTTCACATTATCAGGAGTATTTTTTTAATTTATTTTATTGTATCTTTCGACAATTCAAACTTTTTTCGTATCTCTTTGGATGATGATTGAAAGATTGACTGATTACTAGTAATTCCGGGCGCGTCAACTGCTAAGGTCATTAGTCCTCTAAGTTTAGTGCATGCTTTTTTTGCTCGGGAGGTGGCGAAGATCATCCCCCGCTGGATGGCGAAATCCGTTGTCGAGCCACTGATGGCTAACGGTGTTTTCCCCAACCAGGTATCTCCCACCAGCGGGGTACCGCCCCAACTGACACAACTTCTAAGTTCTCAACCTCTCGGCATCTGTAGTAGTGTAGTGCATGTAAGTGTGTGTGTAAGGGGTAGGATAGGACAAGGAATTGGAAGGAAAGATCGCGCGTTGTCCGACTGAAATCGACCTAGCTAGGCCTGGCTAGTGTCGGAAATCCTAGCACTGTTTGGACTGGAACCCCAGGACCTCCCGGTCAGAGGCACTGCAGAGACATGAGTTGATGTCCTAAGCCGCCTCTCCGTATCTCTTGGCAGACGGAATTAAAAAGGAGCCGGCGATATTGCAACAACAAACTTTCGAAATGAACATCCCGACTGATCGGAAGTTTACTACCGGTTCGGGGTCAACCGCCGATCGACCGTTTCCCCCTGACATCTCAGTCCGCGTCAGCATCGCACCGCGCACCATCCAGGCAGCGGACGTGCGCGCAGATAACCTAGGCCAGGGTTGTCCAACTGGCGGGCCGCGGGTCGCATGCAGCCCGCGGGGCCATTGAGCGTGGCCCGCAAAGTGTTATTGGTCGAACTCAAAAGTGCCTTCGATCCATGGCGGGTGAGAACATTGTGCTATCGCACGTGCTCACGTGTCAAGGTCAACACCGCTTAAAAAAATTAGGTTAAATTAAGATTTAAAATTTTTTCTAGTAAATTCACAAATTAAAAATCATCCCAATGTACTTCCCTACGTCATGGCGTGGTACGGCTTGATACCACGCATGGTTTCATCCTCCTCCCCCCGCTTCAGAGCAGTCGGGTAAACTGCCGAAATCAACCATATTACAGGTTTTTAGAAGTGTCCCTTGAGTAGGGGCGAATCCAGCCGATCATTTTGGAGAGCGCTATCATACATTTTTGTTAAATAATAAACATTTGTTATTGTACTCTATATTATTTTTGTAGGTATACATGCTACTATTCAATTTAAAAAAATAATTACATAACTATAACATAAATATTTGAATCAATTTTTTCAAATAAAAATGTAACAACACTCTAGGCCTTTTGCGCCTCCCCCCCCTCCCCCCGGAACCGCCACAGCCCATGAGGCCTTGCGTTCGGCACCCCTGACCTAAGTAGCGGCGGTCATGCGTGGCCCCGGCAGCTTCGGCCCGCGTCGGATATAGCAACCGGGCGGCCGGCGGCGCGGCGCGTCGGGTCGCGATCCGATGCGCGGATTAGCACTTACGGGGCGAGGCGCGGCCAAGACGAGGCTGGGCGCGGGCGTGGGCGGGCCGGAGGGCGCGGGGCGGAAGCTGCCTGCTGAAGGGGCGTCGCCTTTCCTGCGCTGCTTCCAGGAAGCGCTGCTCGCTGCGTCCGGTCCAGATCCTCTGGTGCCGCGCGCCGCTCCCTGTGGCACATCGTATTGCTGGCTGAAGGCGCGTCTGTGCTACGTACAGAGCAAATTGGTGGGGCTTTCTAGGGGTTGGAAGGGGCAGCCGTTCGCAAGTACCGCCGTGTACCTGGTTATTTGCAGTACATGGACTTATGAAATTAATAGCTACTACGTAATAAAGTTTTCCAAATATTGGCACCAACCTTGCATTTAAACTTTAAATTGAAATAAATGGGTTAAAGGAGAAGTCTAGGAATATGTGAGGTATTTGTTTGAATGTATATTTGTCCGTTAATAATAATAATGATAATAATAATAATAATAATAATAATAATAATAATAATAATAATAATAATATCTACATTGTTGATATACGTAAATTCGAGGCATTTCTAAGATAAATACTAGATACTGCAATACTCTTATAGTTCCAAGATAAATACTAAATACTGCATTACTATATACTCCAATTGAGTCTCTTCTTGAACAGTCAAAAATACGTCAAACAAAGAAACTTGAAACTGATACTGATGCATGGTATTTAAAATTTTAAAAACAATAATTCTACCAATAATTGAAAATATAACAAACATAATATAATATTATAAAGTCCATGTTATATTTTAGCACGTTGAAGACTAGATGATCGAGAAAACCCAGGTTGCTGAAACAATGTTGTCAAGAAACAGTAACAAATTATATATGTATAAGGTACTGTCTGTTTTAAATGATTATCTTAAAACATCAGGAATATGATTCACTGGCAAGATTTCCGGAGCATTTAAGCTCCATTTTATTTCAGATATCTCAGTTTGGAAATTGTCCTGAAGTGAAAGCGAACAAGATTTCAAAGTTACCTGTGTTCATGTCGTCCCCGTCGTTACGCAATTTCTGCGAAACCTAACCTAACCTTTCAGGTTATGACTCGAACGCCCTCTGGGTGGCAAGAGGGGAAGCAAGGAGGGAGGGTGAGTGGATGCTGGTTGGGGTATATGAAGTTCTTAAAATGCAAAATAATAGAAATTGAAAACACATTGATCATTCCAAACAAAAATATTGTTTTCAATATTTTTTTAAAATAATAATCTTTCACTGAAAGAGGTTATCGTTAAGGATTCGAATTAAGACCATGCCTGGGTCAATGTGAATAGGAACAGAAGTCAAACTTTTGCGATTTTTGTTTTAATAATAGAACATACTTATTTGCATATTCGTCTTCGAGATACCTCAAAATAAGCTTCATTGCTATGTCACATACGTATCTTTCAATTACTTTATTTTCAACATACCACTAAATTTTTATTTGTTGTCACAAGAAAAACAGTAATTAATTCCCTCGAACATATGGCCCTGTGGCGCAACGGATAACGCGTCTGACTACGGATCAGAAGATTCCAGGTTCGAATCCTGGCAGGGTCGATAGCATTTTACTTTCATGTGAGTAACAATTGTGTTCACTGTGTGTAGAAAATAACTGACCATCTATAATATTTAAGGTAATGTTAGATAAACTACTTTACCAAATTATGTTCACAAAATCACCAAATAGTTGAGCATATGCATCTACTGGCGAAAACTCCAGATGGTCAGAGATGATGGAATTGACTTCCAACATATCTATAATTGTTTTAAGTATCACGTTTGCATGGTTTTAAATTAAGATATTCACAGTATGTACAGAAGGGTCTTTTTTAAGCATAGGAATAACATGATTACTTTCACTTGGGAAAAATCGATTGAACATTAGCCTAATACTTCTTTAGTATTAGTTACATTTTAAATTATCTATAAAAACGATTCTATGAATGCATTTTATGCAATGTTGGCTTCATATCCTTGCTTACAAAGTACATCGGTTCGTAGACATTAATTGCTAAGGTATCTCGTTCGAGTTTCAATTCACATAGTCTATTTACAGAATTGTATATATCATTGTAGTTTTGTTTAATTATATTTTATTATCAAATAGCAATAAATTTTATTCGCCCAACGATAATGTCTGTACAATAAATGAACTAAAAGGGAAATTATTGACGAATTATTGTGTTTGTATACGTTACCAAAATTCTGGAGTAGCTTCATCAAATATCAATACATTGAATTAACATAATTAATTAAAATTCTACAGTAATGTAAAAAAACATTATGTAGGTATTTACAATAAATCAGTGCATCATGAAGCAAAACAAGTTGGGCCTGTCCGGGATTTGAACCCGGGACCTCTCGCACCCAAAGCGAGAATCATACCCCTAGACCAACAGGCCGATTGAATTGATGCCTCCAACTCAACTACATAGTACAAACCCTTAATTGTTTTTGATGAGGTCTTTTAACAAAGATATTGACGTAATATTTTTTGTCATTTTATAGTGGTGCAATGATATTGTTCAACAAATTCAAAACATAAATTCAAATATAATCTAGAAACGTTGAAACCAAGGCACATAATTTTTTAAAAAAAATCACACAACAACGAGTATTTGCGTGAATTTTTAAAAAATTCTGTACCTTGGTTTCAGCGTTGTTCACAATAATATAAACAGAGGTATTTTGCATCAACTTATATAGTACAATTACTACCATAGTGAAGTGCACTCTTACTTATTATTACCATAACCTCAAAATATACATTTATCTTGCCCAGAACATTATCGAGATCTACATTAATTTTGTGAGTCATTAGACGAATATCCGTGTTTGTATCGCGATGGCATAAATAATTGAAAATAAACCATAAATAATGTACTAATGCATTTTCTTGAACAAAACATCAGACAGACGAATAGTTTCACGGTCGGCGTCCATGTTGTCTTAGTTTCACGGTTACATCGAAACAGGGTTGCCAGATGTTTTGCGAGTTTGCTATTCTGCTACAGCTGGCCTGTTGGTCTAGGGGTATGATTCTCGCTTTGGGTGCGAGAGGTCCCGGGTTCAAATCCCGGACAGGCCCAGTTTGTTTTGTTTCATGATGCACTGATTTATTGTAAATACCTACATAATGTTTTTTTACATTACAGTAGAATTTTAATTAATAATATAAATTCAATGTATTGATATTTGATGAAGCTACTCCAGAATTTTGGTAACGTATACAAAGACAATAATTCGTCAATAATTTCCCTTTTAGTTAATTTATTGTACAGACAATATCGTTGGGCGAATAAAATTTATTGTTTTTTGATAATAACTTATAATTAAACAAATCTACAATGATATATACAATTCCGTAAATAGAATATGTCAATTGAAACTTGAACGAGATATCAAAACAATTACTGTATACGTACCGATGTACTTTGTTGCCATGCCAACCTAATATGAAGCCAACATTGCATAAAATGCATTAATAGAATCGTTTTTATAGATAATTTAAAACGTAACTACTACTAAAGAGGTATTAGGCTCATGCTCAAACGATTTTTCTCAAATGAAATTAATCAGTTCATTTCAACACTGTTTCCCCACTACTGTTACTTAATATCGCTAAATAAGTTCTCCAATGAAACAAAATATTCCAACATTAAAACAAAATATTCTCCAAATTTTGGATCAACGACATGAGCTGCCCCTGACGATTCCATTGGCTGTCTCTGTAAATTCTGATAATCAACCAATCATTGTCCTCTAAGTTGCTCAAACAGTCTACTATCTTCGTTTTGCTCGTGTTGTTCTTTCTCTATGCCGGTCGTTTATTTATCCTCTTTTTGGTACAAAAATATGAGAGAGAATGATCTCTATAGTTTCTTTTTTATTCGTAATAATTCAGAGATTATTTATATCTCGACTCCTGATGAAAATAATTTCCACAAAAAAATCCCCAAACATTTCCCTGTCCATTTATGTTCCCCACTATTTCCCCACAAAGAAAAACAATCTTCATTTTGGAGACAAAATTCCCCAATGTAGCAGCCCTGTATCGAAGGCGCCTAGCCTCGACTGCAGCTTTTGCCACGGTGTCAACTAACTCAGCTGCTTCTGTACATTGATTAGAACATTGGCAACATGACTTGAGATGCGCCTATCCTGGAGAACCATGCCAACCTGAAAGTATTCGTATGTCCAAACAACCAGTGTTCAGCAACCATATCATTTATTTCAGACAAAATTGTTCAACATTTCTTCACTGCACATTTTTTATGTAGTAAAACAAAGAAGGCATGTATAATGAGATACATAGAATGATAAAAGATTAATGCTTGTCCTGAAGATCAACATTCATTCGTTCAAAAATGTTTTCTCAGTCCAGTTAGAGAAAGACTCAAGGACTCAATGAAGAAAATTTGAAATATGTACTACTATTTTTTTAAGTATAAGAGGTTGTAAAAAGTTTTCGCAACGAAATGTTTCCATTATTAAAATTTCCCATAGTTTTTTTTTTATTGAGAACAGTCGTTATCGCTCCATTATATTATTTCCTCTCATGTCGACTCCACGCAGACAGAGTGCTGTGGACGTCGTGAGAACGATGTGTAAGGTTATCATCCTTAACCTTTGATACAGAAGACCTCCATTACAAGCTTCCAAACTGTCTAGAAATCTTTATTCTCATGACGCTGTAACATCTCGCCCCCTTAACGCATCCGGGAATGATGCTTAAAGCGTACATATGATGTAGTTGCTTGCAAAAATCATCTGTAAACGAAAACAATCAAGAGAAGAGGGAATAAATGTAAGCTTCTACACTGTTAATTACAGAGGTACGCAAATTATTGTGTAAAACTGTAGTATCAACATATGTTTCGAAATTCTGTGTTTCATATGCCTATCTGGCAAGATACAATTGATCCTAGGTGTAGGTGGAGAGTCCGATCGTAAGTTTGAAAAGTTTTTGAGAATGTTCAATTGTCTAGGTTGCCTACAATGACTTGAAACTGCTAACTGTTGAAAATCGGGTGTTTTCGCAGTTCTACGTCTATATACCAAACCGCGTAAACATACAATATCCATTATGAACTTTTTGAGTGTTGTAAATACCAGTGTTTAATCAGTGATTAACGAGTAGGGATAGAGTGATTGAATATCTGACAGAAACGTTTGTTCATGACGCAGATATTCAAAAGAGTTGGAAGAAACTAGTATAAATGTGCCTAAAAGAGGAAAGATGTAAATGCAAACCACATACTAAACAATTGTTAACTTCCATTGTAATACATTTATCTTAGTTTTCAATAATTAAGTAGAATGAATATTGAAGATATAATACATAGATAAATATTTTAGGCATTTATTATAAAACAATATGTAAAACGTTTTTGAAGCATTTTACAATTTCTCTATATGCTTTTAGAGGAAATCAAAAACGGAAAGAACAATAAATTATTCGGATTGTATTCAATTAATACTTTATCTTATATTTACTTTCACTCTTTCACCTTCCATAAACTGCTCATTATTTGACATATTTTCTACTGAAATGAGTAAATACTGTTGTGTCCTTATGTAATCAAATGTCCCTTTTCGGTCTGCATTTTTAGGTAGGCTTTTTTTTTATCGAAATACCATCTTTCGCAAAAAGTATTATTTTTGAAAGACCATAATATTCAGCAATAAAAATTGATATTGCGCAAATTGTCCTTACAAAACGATTTACTGATACATAATAACAGTGAATATATATATTTTTCCTTCTGTAATATCTATTTTATTATATATTCTAAAGACGCAATTTGTTTGTAATTGCATTCCTTCGTGTCAACATTTCTGCCAAACAGAAGTAATACAAAACCCTTGAAGCATTACACTCGCTGCCAGAAATGCAAGGGAATTGCTTGACTCCAGGTAAAGGCTACAATTATAGAAATGTATTCATTAAAAGTAGCAAATGCGTTAGGAACGTCGGTTAGTACTGAAGTGACATTGCCATATAAGCCAGCCAAGACACCTGAATTTGGAAAAATTGTTGATGCACAAAAAATAACATGATTTTTAAAAGGCACACAAAATAGCACATACTTGTTGTTATAAAAATGCTTTTGATGTTAGTGTTGGCCAGTTTGAGAGTTCGTTATTGAACCATGAACCGGAAGGTCCTACGTTCGATTCCCGATGGTGTCGAATTTTTCCTATAGTACAGTACCAGAAAGGTCCCTTAAACCAAGGGCAGAGTTCGCAACCCCGGTGTTTGGGGATGTGTGATTGACTGATCCCTCGCCCCTGCAAGTTCCATTTTCCATCCCATATGATTTGCAACAGTCCCTGGAGTAATGGGGAGGACGCGGATGTCAGAGCTCGTCTTGAGCTGCAGCATCATTGGATGAAGAGGCGACACATTAAGGACGCAGTGGCCTCTGGTGTCTTCAAACGGTGAAGGCTCACAAAATTATGTTGGAATTGGTCACAAAGGTTGCTGGGTCTCTTTAAACATACCCTGTTGACCGCAAGGCTCGGCGACATCACGAAAGCAAGAATTCTTCTCCGAATTTACGAGATCGGCGCACTTTCAACGTAGTTTTTCCCAGTTTTGTAAGGTAAATAAATCTTGTGCAAAGATTGAAATTCGTACGTTCTCTGTTTAAACGTAAATTGACACTGAAATGAAATGTTTCTCAACGCATAACTGGCACTCAATTCACAGTTTCCTCATGCAGTTTGCTCACCCTTACTCTCTCTCTCTCTCTCTCGTTCTGGGATCTTGCCAACGCATCGAAATGCACGCATACGCATTCTCGGCTAGCGTTCATACACTCATACCCAAATTCTTAAAACCTCATAAACACACTCATATAAGGCATTCTCACATAAAAACCCGTAGGAACCCAAGTAATGGTTCCAACTGAGTTACTCACTTTTGGGTTACAAGAACTCTTCAATGCAACACTCATGGTAATACAACTAAATCAAAATAATGATGTAAATGGCTATAAAAGTAATACCTAATGCATGAGATACCTAATACATGGAATCTGCATCATCACTGTAATCAAGATCACAAGTTAGTGAACGGACGTGTCAATGTAATCTCAATGATAACCGGTATACTACGTCATTTGATGTTCATTAGGAAACTACAATCTCACATTCTAAAAGATAAAACAATAAATGTAACACACGACAATTCTAGCATTGCCAAGTGGCCTGTTGGTCTAGGGGTATGATTCTCGCTTCGGGTGCGAGAGGTCCCGGGTTGAAATCCCGGACAGGCCCGATTTTATTCATTTCCATATCTGTGATGAAGGGGTTTTATTAGTTATCACTAAATACAAAGAAATAATAAACACACGATACTCAAGGTCAGTCCCCGATACATAGAAAATATTCCATGGAAATTTTAGTTCAAAACCATTTCTAGTAATCTTCCAGGACATTTTCACTGGAATCAACAAATATATATCAAAGGGGGAAGAAATTCTATGTTGGAAAACAGTTTCTCAAAAGTAAAACTATAATAAGAAAAAGATTAAACCCAATAAATCTGGAAGTGAAACAAGACATAACTTCGGAGTAGTATTCATGCAAGTTAACACCAAAGGTGTACTTCTCTGATGATTTTTTACACCACTTGCAGCAAAATTTAACATACTTGAAGTTTTTAATGAAGCAAAATTGTTTTGTATGATTTCATGTTATGATTACACTGCTGATAAATATCTGTTAAACTGCAAAAACGTATTACGTGCAACTTGAGTCTTTAAAAATTTTGGGTTTATTTAATAAGCAGTGGCGGATTCAGGGGGGGGGGCAGGAAGGAACATGGGGGGTCATAATCTTCCTCCCCAAGAAGTCTAGCGTTTTCGTTTGTTGCCTTCCTTGATTTTACACAATTGATTTACATATTTACGCTGCAATTATGTAATTGTTTAAAATAACATTTAATAGTATTATATATATATTACAAACATAATATAATAACAAATATTTTATTTAGCAAAAATCTATACCCCCCCCCAAAAAAAGATCGACAGGATCCACTCATGCATAAATTGACGGAAAATTAGGCAGCCTCCGGCCACGTGAGAAGTGTGTATGGCTTCGTTAGACAACCAACAACTCGGGAAAAATACAAAAGCAATGAATTAGCTTCGATTTTGACTAAAAATTCAAATATTTGATTGTGTTATTCCACACTTTCACTTCGCGTAGCAACTGAATTCTCAGACTCGGTGCGTCATTGTTACTCAGCTGAAGTGATGCGATGACAAGGCTCCAAGGAAGAGGACACTGCCATTACGTATTTCCTACTCATGTGTTCCTTTACGGAATAGCATATTTTTTTATATTCTTAATAAGTAGAGAACTGTTCTGTATATCCATAAATACAGTAGAATGTTATTGCAGTATTTCGAATAATTAAATTTGTTCAAAGAATATGTTGCCCCGTAAATAGTATTTCAAATACTATTTTTGTTAAAATATTAAAATCATTGAGAATAGGGTATTTTACTGTATTTGTTGTTCTTGAGAAAGGTGCATGTTACTTTTTGGAAAACTACTTTGTGTGGTTTTGTACAGCAGCATTTTTGCTTCTGCAGGGCATTTTAATTATACTCAAATCTGCACACCTTCTTTAACACTTTGCTCTGTGGTCATACTCTGGGCATATGAATGGGGGAAAAGGCTGCGTTTAGTTATGGAATTCATTCCTGTAATTCCTAGAACAGTCTACATTATGTAACCATTCTAACAAGTGGGCTAATTTATGTAATCTTAATATATTGTAATAACGGCTTGATCACACTATCAGACATTTCTGTATTATTTTAATTAAATGTACATTTAAGTAATTGTCATGAACACACGTTAAATTTAATGTGCACTTGTGCTTTATGGTCAATCTGAAAGTATGGAAGGAAGTAATGATCTTGATGGACTGCTGATTATGAATACATGAGATGAATGATGAAAGGCAAGAGAAACGGGAGAACCTCACCGCAAATCTACACTGATTTTAATTTATGCATTAAATTTAATATAAAAATATACTAAGGTATATTAATGTATATGGTTACATTAAGTTTCATGTACAATACATTAATTTACATTAAATTTAATAATATTTCTGACAGTGCATTCAACAATCCTCCGAAAATAGATAACATGCAAAGATTAGTTATTGAATAAAGACGCACATTTAAATTGTACCTAGTACAAACTAGAGTACAAGAGCTTTGGGTAGATCTTTACCAAAATATCACCATTGATAAAGATGAATGTAACGAAGATTTTTCCGAATGTAGGTGTCTCTGCGCGGTTTAAGTGTAGAGCTAAGCCGACTTGACGTTTTCCTTAAAAGTATTTTTCATCTACGCTGAATTGAAAATTATTTTTCATGTAATTTGTTCATTTGTAGAAAGGTTTTTATGATGTATTTCTATGTTGTGAACTGGCAGGAACCGTGAGATTACATCACACAGTAGGAAGAGCTATATAAACTTTGTCAGAAAATACTGCATTATCATGAAAATACATTATTTTATATACACCAAGATATCTACATTTATATACTTGGATGTTTATTGCCCTTTTATGGCATATCCTGCTAGCAACCTTTCCTTATTTGATGTCACAAAATGATGAAATACAATTTTCAAATAATAATCATATCTATCTCTACTCTGTCACGTTTTCCGTAGCTATCACAAGAACGATATACAAGAAAATACACTGAATATTTACTATTTATAGTCACAAACAATATTTTCCACACACAACACGATGTTCTCTTAGCGAGACTATATGCGCGCGCTTTTCCATTTTCGAACTTGCCACGTTGCACATGACGCCATCTTCCCGTTTCCGTTCTAGCCATGCATTTCAAACAACGCAGATTTCGTAGCTTTTTTGTAACAAAAGAAAGCTGTGATCTCTTCAATATGTAGTGACCACTACTTTTTTGTACTTGTTTAAAACTGTTTACTGAAAGCCGATTAGGAGGGACATCAAAATCATTCTCTTTAGGGCTTTAATACATTTGATGACGAGTAGGCGGATTTTTATGCCCTAAAACTCTTGATATTTGCTATTAAAATTTGCATTTTTGAAAATTCTGAAATATGTACATTATTAAGCAATAAAAGTTAACAACATCCACTTTTGGTACAATCCTTCACAAAATTCTGAAGAAGCAAGATTGGAATGAAAATATATAATTTTGTGCAAATATAATACAATCTACCTTACTTCTATAATTGAAGTAATCTTCCCCTTAGTGAAGTAGTACATTGTACTTATGACTTGTTTCATTTCTTCTGTCTAGTTAAAAAAAATATGTTATCAAGAAATATCCTACATTTGTACATGCACTTTATTATCTAAAGACATTTTTTAAACGTAAAATGTGACAAGCTAATTCTAATCAATGAACTCTCACAAATAAATAGTAGATCCTATGAAAAGATGAAACGTTTTAGAGATAATTCTCTATTTTAACAAAATATGCATAATATGCGCCTATAATTACACGAATCTGTACCAATTTAAAAATCGGTGAAATATACAAAAATTTGCGTGATCAGACGGAAGAGCGGCCCTGTTGGCCCGAGTCTCGCCACGTAAAATAAGGCAAATTCAATTCAATTCAGTATGCATTAACATGTTAGTCGGTAGCATTCAATACTAACCAAATGTCAAAAAATTTCACTTAGACAAGACACAGACAAAAATATGCAATATCATGTAAAATATGAAATCCGCTCCCTAGTAGTGATATGCCTTGCGATGTATAATTTTGTTATGAACTGTATTTTTCAAGTGTGCCATCAGGGTCTGACAAGGAAGGGCACTGAAGTCCGTCCACCTGGAGTGCGTCAGTGTTGATAACGATATTTAATTGTGGTCTGACCATCCAAAATACGAACCAATAAAGTAAAAGCGAGCCAGATAACTTTAATATTTTTAAAATACTTTTTTTAAGAACTTTTAAAACCATAAAACTTCTTAACACAAAAATACACTCCGAAGTTTCGAAACTAAACTTAGTATGTGTAAGGGCAGGTAGCCATTGTAGGCTAAAAAGATGTATGAAGGCAGGGAAGAGTGTGGTGAGTGAAGCGTTCGACGCATTCCATCGCAAAGAGGAGGGCAAATTGAGAAGGTGTGTGTCGCGAATGGGGTGCCCGGTGGCGGGGGGGGGGGGGCGTTGCTGAGGGCGGAGGCCATGCGGCGCTGACGCCTCGGACTCGGCCCGGCGGGCAGGGCGGGGCAGGCCGTGGCCGGAGCGTGGCGGGGGGAGGGGTCAGGTTCCGGCCAGAAGAGAGCGCCGACCTGTGCGGAGGAGCAGTCCAACCGGAACAAGCGGCAGTGTCCGGCGCTGACGTGTCCGGAAGCTGAAATGAATTCACGGCTCCGGGCGCTTGGCGAACGTTGCAACTCCCGCTCTGCCCGCCTCGCCGCCGCCGCCGGATCGGCAGCGCCTCAGGCGCGTCCCCGCCCCGCCCGCCCTTATCTTCCTTCCACTCCCTCCGCCTCCACACGCCCGCCTCAGCACCGTTGCCGTCACCGTCCCCCTCAGCCACCAGCACTGCGCCCCCGCATCTCCCTCTTGGCCGCCAGCATGCAACCCACCAGCATGTTACTGGAAGTCAGGTATCACTTACGTTAAACTGCATTGATGTTAGCAGTTTTACAGTAGTGGACTGTATGTGTTATTTATTATAATAATAATAATAATAATAATAATAATAATAATAATAACAATGATGATGATGATGGTGATGATATTGATAGTTATGATACCCATTGCAAAGAACATAAGAAACAAAATCCAGTTGGTGGCATTGGACGCCCATGTGGCGTCAAATTTGCCCATAGTGTCAATGTCTTGAATCATTGGATCGCATATCCAGAGCAAGCAATAGGCAATATCCACAATCTAAGCAATAGAAACAAAATCATAATATTAATGTCGTATGCTGCTTACGCTGTCTGCAGCTGTGTCCCGCCAATTAATGCAAAAAATTCTTCCTGCTCAAATGTTCTCTTTTGGTAGCATCGAAACGTACAATCGTTCGGCGAAGATTGGCCATTATCAAGTGCAAAAGCGCCGAGGGCTTGAATGATCATGAACACTGCCAAGGCTTCTCAATACTGGTACTACTCAAATTACAGCACATTACGTCCGTGCGGCACACCGTTCTGCAGTCATCTCCCTCTCTACTTCCCCACTTCCCGACTATAACACCTCTCGCTCTCTCGATCGGAGCACACGCTGGCCCCTCGAGGTGAAAGGGGGGAATGACAGCGAGCGAGTGAAAGAGAGAGAGAGAGAGAGAGAGAGAACCAGAAAGAAAGAGACTGAATAAACGCCAGTGAGAGCGAGAAGGACAGTGATAGCGAGAGAAACAGGAAAGGAGGCAACGTGCGGGAGCGAGAGAGAGGGGTGATGGAGCGGGAGGATGAGCGGGCTGCAGGGATCTGCTCGCTGCTCATCTAAATAAACCGAGCGTCCCGGACGAGGCGTCACCACTTCGAGGTCTTTAAAGTTTCCCGGCGCCTCCATCGCCCAGGCAGGAAGACTGTTTCAAAATAGTTTTGAAAATTAAATTTTTGAGACAATATTGGTTGGAAAAATGAACCATAATTTTATATTTGATGATTTTGACCTAGCCTGAATCTGATTCTACCATCTTCCAACGCTTTCTGTTCTTTATCCCCTTTCTCGCCTTTTTTTGTATTATCTTCCTCTCTAACATTGCTTTCTGTTCAATAGTTTCATAATAAACCACGTCCAAACCAGTTTATTTTATTTTCCTTTATTTTTTTTAACAATATCAATTCTTCCCTGAATCTCTGAAGGACCTCTTCATTTACCTTTAAAATTGACAAGTTTTCTCATCTCAATTCGTTCTGTTAATGGATTTGTTTTCATTCCAATAAATATACGTGGTATATAGCTGTTAATATACGAATATGGTTTGTGAACCTGATTCATAATACTGCAGAGCAGTGAAGGCGACAACTTTTTATCCGATACTTCACCAGACCGACTTTCCGTGAGAATCGTCACCAGGTGACGCAAGCCGCTACCAGAGAGAGCTGGCGCACCTGGCAAATATTCAAGGCAAGACATTCTCTTTCTCAATTATTCCTAATATTTTAAAGATATTTTCATACCTTCTACCAATGTAATACCAATACAATTGCACTTCGAATGTGTGCAGATTGAAGTAACGAGATAAAATTGTAGGTCCCACCGAGATTTGAACTCGGATCGCTGGATTCAGAGTCCAGAGTGCTAACCATTACACCATGGAACCCATGTTATTAAGATTGAGAAGTCCCACAAGATCATTACTAATTAGTCATTACCTGTAGGATAAACTCAACCAAAAGTAGATAACATTTAATGAAATGAGAAAATTATATTTGCGAAAAATACGCACCTCTCTCGTATATTTCGCAATTGATAGAAGCACAGATTGCACACTCAATATCAGTATATAGTTTAAACTAGGTTGCTTATGTAATTTCAGAATAAAAACCTATTCCTCCCAATTTCACTTGTAATGTGTTAGGTGAATCGCGAGTAGGTATAAAAAGATCGCATCGGTTAAAACTTTACTCATATGATGACTTACAGTTTAGATACAGTATATGTTCCTTTCAATGAACACGGTTGCGAAACCCAGATTAACATACGCATGTTGATTACCGCAATTGTTTTCTGCATCGAATTATATTTCTAATAATTCTTTAATTTTCAAAAACAGTTCTAATACGTCGGTGTGTATCATACATGTGGTTGCGGTCCAGTCTGGTAATCTTGACATATTTTGGCTTTTCCAGTACTTGTATTATATTTCAAGAACATCATTTAGGTTATTCGAAAATGTAGAACACGAAGAGAAGGGCTGCTCCTTTTCACGGAAGTTTTTTCTTCCCCTCCCCCACGCTTTCTTTCTCTGGTTGGGCGCCGCGGACATGTGGAATGCTACAACACAGACTGACCTGGGCTAAGTCGTCTGCGAAACAGAATCATAAATGGAAAGGTTAAAAAAAAGATTCGGGCGACGACAACACCGGCTGTCGGGGTTGTGTGTTAAAGTTGAGTTGTCATGGAGCGGCGACCACGTAGTGAACAATTAAGTAACATAGATACGATTTTGCTGCAATTACATAAATATAAAAGACTTATCGTAAACATTAGTGTTTTAAGGATAGAACAGAAAGAAAACCAATACTATCAAAACTATTTTTTTAATTTAGAGATTTATACACCAATTACATTCTGAGTCGCGAGTCGACTTCTAGAATTCAGCACTAACACCATATTAGAAATTGGTTAGTTTTTCTTACATTACCGCTCCCTCGAGCCCCAAACGCCAGAGAGCAGCGTAAATGTATCTCAATGAGTACGATATGACCACATTACTAGCGCAACTGACAGGAGACAGCAAAAAAATAATAATACAAAAAATTTAAAGAAGACGCGCGAAAAAGTATCTCAATGAGTAAGATATTCACTAGGGCACCTGGCAGGAGGCAGTAAAACAATAATAAAACAAAAAATTTAAAGAAGACGCGCGAAAAAAGTATCTCAATGAGTAAGATATTCACTAGCGCAACAGGCAAGAGGCAGTAAAAAATAATAATACAAAAAATTTAAAGACGCCACGCGAAAAAGTATCTCAATGAGTAAGATATTCACTAGCGCAACAGGCAGTAAAAAATAATAATACAAAAAAAATTAAAGAAACCGCGCGAAAAAGCAAGGAGTAAGATGTGGCCGCTTGACTAGCGCAACTGGCCACTAAGGACCACTAAGAAAAAGCCGCGAGAGTGCGTGTCGGGCAGCGGCGGCGATGGGGGCGGGGCGCGGCGGGAGGTTCCGGCGGTGGAAGAATACCCCTGGCAGCGAGCGCGTCGGCCGCGGCCGCTGTCGCCCGCAGCATCCGGCGCCTCCGCTAAATTTAGAGGCGTAATGAGCGGCGTCGGCGAGGAAGAACAACAGACGCGCGCGTGGCGCTACCCTCGCACCCGCCAGAGCGCTCTGCCGCCGCTCTCTACTGAAAGACGAGACGATGCGAAACGACTGATGTGCACGCGGACAGACGAAACGCCTGACCGGTGGTGGATGGTTGGAAGCAGTGCCGAAGGCGTTTCTAAATCTTTTCACTTCCTTCCTCTTTATCTTTTCAATTCCTTACTCATATCATGGCATGTTTTATTTCAATTACTATTTATTGCAGCTTAGAAGTGTGTCAACTGCTCAGGTTAATAAGGGCTATGAGTGAAGATCTAATGAATTAACGGTAGCGATAATGATGAGGCGATTGATGGTGGAGCAATAGTGAAATAAAAGGGAGGGAAAATAGATCACCGAGAAAACCTCAGCAAATCTCACAGGAAACGACCTGAATTTGAATCTTCCTACACAGAGGTAGAAGGGGTATGCATTAGTCATTATACCGCGAGCTCCTCTTATGAGGAGCATTCTGAGCTTCATTCTGAGGGTTGTCAGGGTATGTCGTACGTCATATGTTCCGATTTTCCCAACCAAAACACGCCGAGAGCCGAGAGTTAACTTTGCTGTGTGCAAATATTTGGGGGCGGGGGGGGGGGGGTATTTCACTCTCAAATACGTTTCCCTTCCTCGGGTTCCTTACTAGTTGAATATGTATTTTCCAACCTTCTTTACCGAACTGCACATACTTTCGATTTTTAAGGATCATTAACAGTACCTTTTGTTCAATAGAAGATTTATTCCATACACTACCTGGAAAGAAATCAAAAGAAATGACATACGTTTCTACTAAATGTGTCGTCCACCTTTGCAACTTTAGAAACTAAAAAGACAAGTGCAGGTAACACAAATTCCCCAAATATGATTATTTTTCATTGCTATAATTTTGCTGTTTGAGTTATTTTAGATATAAATATAGAATCTTCGTCAAACAGCTATAAAGTATTGTCATTACTGTTTTGTGGAGATAGTCTACAAAGAAGTGTTTCGAGTTCATTAATAGCGAATCACAATCGCATACGAAGTATCGTTTCTGAAAGAGAGTTTCGGAACAAGTGTCAACAATTAAATGTTTTTAAACATACGAATACCATACAATTTAAACTAAATTAATATGAAAGGTTCCACCTGTTGTGAGCTTTACATTATCACAATCTCCTTTCTCATTTCAAACAAACATTCAACACGGCATTGTATGTTCATTTATTCTGAAGAAGTTTCTGCATAATCTGTTTTGTGTATTTTGTACACTGCGCCTGTACCATTATGCAATATGCTCCTCACGTATTCTCCCCCGTTTAGCACGTTGTATTGCCCCTGAATTTATAGTCCCGGTTATTCGCAGAGCAGTGAATACTCCATTGCAGAGGCGGCTGTTGCTTAGTGGCCGTTCATACATTACGTGAGACGATTTTGGAATTTTTTCAACTCCTCCTCCCCCCTTGGTGAGATGTGATATTTGGATCGACACCCTTCCCCCGTCTAATCCCATGTGAGATTATTCAAAAATTCTCAATTTTAATGTAAATACATTAATTAGTGATTGATTGCATTGGGATTTATTTAAAAAACATAATTTGCATAATTACATTTATTTAAGACTAGATAAGACTGGTATTTAGAAGATAGAATGACTGAATTACAATGAATATTCTTGACTTCCAATAACAGAGCAATGATTCATTCTAATTCAGTTCACGGGGACTCATGTGCAGTGTCAAGAGGTACTGGAACCAACATGTCCATATGATTTTTAGCGAAGAAAAACGTCCCCTCTCCGTCACGTAAGATTAGGTAAGATTCGCAATGACCCCCTCTAAAGGCTTCATCTTTATTTACGGATGGCCCCGTACGTAATCGTAAAATACTCTTCATTGATATAAATTTATCTTTTTGATTTAATATCACTCAGTAATCGGGATTTGCAGCAATAACGACGTATAAAATAATTTTGTATTCAAGGAGCGGCAGTCGAGCGCTGTCTTTGGAGTCTTGTTGCAGCCAGCCAACCCGCCGATGTCACGCTCTGGTGGTTTTAACATTGCGAGGCACGAGTCTCCCTTGCCTTCACTCGCGTCCGATGCGCCAACATTGCAAGCATTCGGTCATTCGCCGTGCGTTTTAGCACCGCAACAATTCCATAGACTGCGCCAAAATCCGTCACCATGGAGGGCGGGAAAATCATCGCTTGCTACCCTTAGGGGATTCGGGCAATAACAGTTTTGTCTTCTTCTAATATAACTTTATATACGCACATTATTTTATTTGCGAGTTATCAGAGGTATACAGTTCGATCAATTTTTGACGATATCGAGTGGATTAATTATCGTTTCAGGAATTTATTTTTAGTTAAGATTAGATGTGTTTTTCATTTGGCATGTGTATTATATGAGTTACTTGTGCTCTTGCTGTTGTGCAGTTGTCGATGCTTCTGCTGCCGATGTCTGTGAACTGTAACTGGCAAATATTTCGAAATGAAGTAGTCATATTTTCAGCTTTTAGGTATTAATTTTTGTTTTAATTTTATTCTTGGGTTTGTGATGATTAGAAGCGTCCCATATTTATTTCCCTGTTATTAGACAATGCATTAAAAAGAAAATTTAAAAAAAGATTACTTCTGGATCGTGTCTCTTTGAAAAACAAAAAACAAAAAGCGACAAAAATCTAAATATAGGCACAGAAAGCCAACTGTATGTCTTCAAAATTTGTTTGAAAATGTAAAATAATTTTAAAAAAGCATTTAATCAAAAATACAGAAATAACTTTTCATAGTAAATACAGGTGGTTATGTCAGTGTTATTAAAAGACAGCTCTTTTTTCCTATCTCAGTAAATAGTTTGGAGGTGAGAATACGTGGTCGAAGTTCACTTAATAAACAACGAATAGCTTAGCACATATTTTCTCTTCGTTGCGATTAAAGCTTTTTGTACCTCATAGTAGAAAGTTCGAAAAAAAATGAAAAGGCACAAAGGCGCTGTTTGGAAACAGAACAAAAACAATTTACAGTTACCATTGTTTCGCACTTCCAGGATATAAGAGCAATTAGTAACTAGTACATTTATCTAATTTTCATTTCCGTCATTCGATACAACCCCATTACTAAGGGTCACCTGTCCCACTGCTGAATTTCTTCGCATTTGCTTGAGACAACAGGCAGGTATAGGAAGGAAATATACTATGCAGGGTATCTATGCGAGGCTGGCATGAAGATGAAAATATTTGGTAAACTACGTGTAACTGAGAACATTCGTAAATTAAACTAAATTAAATAAGATTTGTACATGAAGAATTCCTTTAATATCTCTAGTACTCTAAACAAAGGCGTTTATGTTTTCGTACGCACATTATTGCAGATACATATCACAAACACAAAGGAAATAATAAACGAGCGTCCTTGGTTTTGTTATCGAGATCGAGACTTATGCGATATCATCTTATATTTGTTACGCATATCGTTTGCATTCCTATCACTCAAATTATTCCTAGTTTACTGCAAACTAGCTTTGTCTTTACACCACAATCTAAACTATACTTTACAATTCTGCGAGTAATTTGCGAGTAATTATCTTAACATCATTAGCAACATTCTATTTAAATGCCCCCGCAATTACTCGCAAATGTCATTAAACCCTATTTGTATCTGACGGGCACTCTAAACGATTGATTATTGAAGATACAACTTAAAGCATTTAATCTCAACAACGGAAAAATTCATGAAAAACATTTTAAAGAGACAAGAACTTACGTCAATGTTCAATAGACGATGGTGGAATTGGAAGGTGTTTAAGAAGATAATTTGCAATAAGTAAATTTATCCACTTTTTAAATGTGCTTGATTTCAATATTCATGTTAAAAATTTCAAATGCTCTACTTTGAAAACAATGCTGCCTCGATTTTTTACAAATACATATTTACAATTTTACATCGTCTATCCTATTATCTCTCCTCTTTAAATCCCACTGGACCATTCATGTTTGTTTTTATTTTAACTTCAGTACCAGCTTCATGATTTTTACTATTCACATTTATATGACACGATGACTCATAGAATTCTCTGATTCTTGATATTCGACACGATTTTTTTGACAATTTTCCACTTTTCACCTATTCCTTCTCATAGCTTGAACTAAATGTTAATACAGCTATGTAAAAAAATTATGAATTTAGGGATTTGAGAATCTATTCGCTTCTCAAATCCCCAAAGACAAAGAAACAGGAAAAATTTAACAATTTAACAAACATAACAAATGAAAAGTTAATAAATAATTTTGAAGATTTGAATTAAAAACGTAACTAATTAATTTCCCGTGTCCTACAAAACTTGCTTCATTCATGTTTTCAATCTATTTTTCGAATTAATCTGAGCGATTGACAATTTCAAGAACACGAAAGCACAAATGATCACAATCGTAAGCCCACAGGCTCGGAACATGTATTATGGTCACTATGACTAGTGGGAACGAGTGGATAATGCGATTTAAAACGTATGTTGTTAGTTTATAATGTTACAGAAAAGCGATTACTTACTAGTGATCACTAAATCCAACACCACAAAATTTCAGGTTCCACCGAGATTTGAACTCGGAACGCTGGATTCAGAGTCCAGAGTGCTAACCATTACACCATGGAACCACTTTGACCAAAATACTTTTGGAAACCTTTAAAACGTGGAACCGCTCCCTCTACTTGCTACAATCTCTTTAAATTCGTATTACAATTCACAAGTTCAAAACCAAGATTATTCTAGCAAATATTTCCAATACCTAGCTTATCGTCAAATCTGTCAAATAGACACACAATCACATGTTCAATACAAAAAAAGTACCAGATTTTTAAAAACCACACCGTTTATGTTGCTTTTTCCATCCCATCCATTGTAATTAGAATTATTTTGTAAGTAGATATAAATTTCGCCACTTGTTTACTCGGAAAATTCACAAGAAAGTCTCCACGTTATGATCATCTACTCAACAGTAGATCAAACTCACTATCGGTTACGGCATATTGACAATTGAAGGGCAGTGTAGGAACCGGTACAGTGTTTTGTGGAAGGCTACACAAATGACATGAATGATTGACATACCAATTTCTGAGCCTAGGCGTATCCTCCCCTTACCTGGACAAGCACTGACACTGGCAGTTAAACACGGTAGGGTGCTCATGGGGAGTGTTAGATAAAACTATGTGATGGGAATTGTTGTACAGGTAGGATAGAAAGTTGCGGAGGCCAACCACACCCAGTTGCAGAGAGAACACACCCTATTCTTAAGCAAGAATCATGCCTTTGGCTCCACACAAAAACGTCTCGAAAGCACTGCACCACGGGCCCGGTTGGGAGCCTTATTGTTATAATGAATTGCTCTCTCTGAAGAATCTGAAGCTCTCTTTCTTTTCAGTAGGAACTGGAAGTCCAGAAACAGTGAAAGCCTAGCATTCGGCGATAGCGCGGCCCGGATACATATTAAAATCTTTCAACATAGCTAGATGTTAATCACGAATAAGTTCATTACCTAATCTTGCCTAGGTAATCGTACCGTGTTCGTCCAGGCTTAGGATCGTAGCAGTAAACACCACGGCTTCACACATCCCTCCCCGTCCGCCCTTGCTTTTTGTGCCTTCGCCCCTCCCCCGCGTCCCTCCGTCCACCCGTTTCACGCCTTCCAACCTCCCTGACTAGCCAGGACGGCCGGCGGTCATATGGTCCGTACATTGCCGCAAGATCTCAGACTTAATTCGTTCCTCGAGGCTGCTCGGAACCCCTGCCCTCTGCCAAGTCGCCGCAATCACAATACAACAGTTGAAAAGCCCAAAGCCGCGTTTCGCCTCGTCCTCGGAGGCGGCGCGCGCCGCGCCTCCTGGAGTGCGCCCCGGAGAAAGTGCAAGGAGGCGTGGGCAGGAAGCGGGGAGGTCGCCACGGAAGGACGACGGGAGGGCGAAGGAGGGCGAAGGCGCGCTCGCGGGTTGCGCAACGCGCTACGAAACGGCCTCGCTCCGCGCCGCCCAGACCCGCCCCGNNNCCCCTCCCTGACACCATCCGCCAGCCGCCGTCTCCGGTTTCCGACTTACCATTTGGGTCAATAGGCGACAAGCAAAGTCCCTCACATCACGAGATCAAAGAACTATTTCGTAGTTAAATTTTTAAAACGAATTTAGTAAAGATTTTTGAAACCTTTAGGCACGTTAACATTAAACGTAATAAGAAGGAATGTCTGACCAGGGAGTCCTACGTTTGAGTCTCGAAGGTAACAGGATTTTTGACAATAACTTGTCAGCTATGTCGAATTCTGTCGCTCTCTGTCGAAAATCCTGCCACCGTCAGGACTCGAACATAGAACCTCCCGGTCAGAGGGACGGCAGTGTCATCTGCTGATGCCCTGAGCAACCTCTCCCATCCCGGTTGAGGAGGTGCCCCGCTAACGGGAGATACCTGGTTGGGGCAAACCCCGGTAGCCGACGGAAGGTTGATTCCAGATCTCAGTATTCAGCGAGGGAATATCATCGACACCTCCCACGAAAAAATACACATTACACTTACGGGAATAACGATAGCTTTTTTTGACGACCCCGGAATCAGTAAACAATCAATTAAACAAAATAAGGAATCATAAATTTCGAACAATAAAAGTAATGAATCACTAAATTCATGGTACAGGAATTTTATGCAATTGACGCTTCTGTGGACCATTGCTCATCATCAACGCCATCCACTCGCACTAGTCCATAGCGGTACATTCAAAACGTCAGGGCTGAAAGGGGGGAGCAAGTAAACGATTTGATGATTGAACGAAGAGAATGATCGCTTTCGCAGCGATTTTAACACAATGTAAGAATGGCCTTGGAAAATCCTTTCTGTCAATTTTTTTTTATTTGAACATCTCATTTGTGAAAATCATAATTGAGGCACTTACCAGTAGAGTAATATTGTCCCAAGAAGAAAAACCTAATTGCTTTCCAGCTGATGACATGAACTCTCTAGCAGGGACGATCCTGGTATTCACTAATTGATCTCGGGCTTGGCGTCTTCGTATATTTCACATGTTTCGAACAAACCTCTCTGTTAATATACCACGATCTAGGTCTTGACCCATTAGATTACGTGCTCCCAAAATTTTCCTTAAGATAAAAAAAGGATTTTGTATCTTGGAGAGAATTCTTTTGGCATTGAGTATAGTAAGTTTCAACGGTAAAATTCGATAAATCAAGCTGAAACTAATTAATAGAACGCTAGATGGGATCAATCAACGTTTCAGTTGAGCGATCCCCGCCCTCGGAGTATTGTGACTCTACCCGCTCTTCGTGCTGTATTTCTGGAAGATTCACCTTTACTTCTTACGCACTGGATATAAGAAGTCGTCGAAATTAAGTTTGACTGAATTGAGAAATCCAAAACCTTTGTTTCCTTAACGTCAGTGAATGTCATATCTTTAATTTTCAATTGAGTATACAATTGTTTATTAGAAATGGGAAAATGCATTGAAACGGTTTGCCCGGCGTTTATCGTCACCTCCAGGCATAAAATTCATTCACTGTTCAAACTAACGACTAATGACTACAGCAGTTGACGGACCTCGAAACATCAATAGTAATAATAATAATAATAATAATAATAATAATAATAATAATAATAATAATAATAAGTTATTTCTCGCATTAAATATACTCGAAAATTCATTTTTATTTTCAATAACGTAACAATGTATTACATTATTGTTTCGCAGAATAATGAAACATGTGAAATATATATTTCATTTTGACAGTAAATGGTAGAATTAATCATTCGTTAATTAAATAACCGAGAATTCATAGCAAATTAAAAACGAGGCAATCTATTTAGGATAATTTGACAAAGGGCTACATGTTTCATTTCCTGGAACTGTTAACACACAAAGAGCTTCATGTGCATTTCAGTGATCTCATTGCCCGATCACAGCCTGGCCAGCGCGCTAGTGTGCTTACCAAGAATTTGTGGAGGACATGACAGGTCTTCAAGGTGCGGAGACAGCCCCCAGAGTGCTAGAGCACATGAGATTGGGGTGGAGAAGGTGGGTCGAGAACGAAAAGAATTGAGAATACGGACGCGCACATTTCGTGATGAATAATTTAGAATTGATAATATTGTGTTTTTTTAGCGTAATGTTACATATTTCGTTCTTTCTGAGGCGCTAAGAACGTATAGTTGTCGCTAATAGACTTACAATATTTACGTATAACCAAATACGTGAAGTGGCTTTCTCCGTACCAACGACCAAATTAAATATTGAAAGATGTACCCCATTTTAACAAATATATTTTATTCCCGGGTAAAAATTACCCTTCTAGGCTCCTAACTTAACCTCGGGAGCTTAAGTTTTCCTCATGCAAATGAAATCAGTCTGAAATACGAGGGTAAACAAATGACAGATCCAGGGGGAGAGAATGGAGGTTATACGTCCTTCTCCCGCCTTTATCATTTGTTTTCATTTATGTTTCTCCATCAATCATTTCACAATTTAAGAATTTTTTAGTAGAAATGATGTGTAATTATCTATAATATTCTTGATTTCGAGAGAAACCCAAACAGAATTTCTTTTGTGAATTTCATAACTGACATAATTTCATGATTGTCATAATTCTTGATTACGAAGATTGATATGTAAAAATGAACTAGTTAAATCTAAAAAAATTGGTTGATACGTCGTTTATAAAGTGAACAATACGATGCAAAATTGATTTGTTGTGATGAAAACACATCGTACTGATGTGGTTACCAGGTGAGATTCAAACGCCATGTTTTCTTTATCACACTTTAAAAAAAAGCAGGTCCCACCGAGATTTGAACTCGGATCGCTGGATTCAGAGTCCAGAGTGCTAACCATTACACCATGGGACCACTGCTAACGCAGCCAAAGGTTACCAGAAATATTGATTATCTGAAGTTAATAATGATATGATAGGCGTCTTCGTAAAATTCTATGAAGTGGTTCAAAAAAGCATAACAGCAGATTGCGTCAACAGCACTGATAAGTGGTTTATACTTTCTTAACTTTTCGCCACTATTCACCTTTTTAAATTACTAAACCTTTTCCAGTAACCACTTTCTCACCCCCATCCATTAATCAGTTATATATTATAATTTTGTAGTCGATACAATCAAAGTAACTTTCTACTCCGTATTCTGACTACATTACTAAACATCGGAGAGCGCGACCAACAGATGTATTTTCAGAGCGGACAGACGCAGAGAACGTCAACAGGCAGCCCCTTAATCAAACCGGGCGATGCAAACATAAAGCGAGCGCCCGCGCGCCCTCTGGTAGCATCGGTGCTAATAGAGATGGCAGCGCGTTTCTGATTCCGCATCAGCGATGCACGTTACTCATTGTCAGTCATTAAAGTAATTCCGGTCCACTGTGCTCCCCTTCCGCGCCTTCGAGACGAGAGTCAGGGGCGGGGGCGAAGGAGGTAGTGGCCTCATAGCATCGCATTCACAACACATGAACATCTTCCATCCAAACTCTCGCCAACACTTATTATTCTATGGCAATCCTGGTAAAAAAAAAGCTGTATTCTCTGTACTTGAATAAAATGTCCAATTAAAAATGTGTTATATTTGCTAAGAAAAGGTACACATTATCTGGTCTTTGGAGAAAATGCATGAATACAATTAAATACAATAAAATTCTCCGCTCGACGCCCTGTGAAAAGCAAGGCGCTTATGCCTGGTATTCTTGATCAAGAGCAAGTAAAAATCCGGAACGTGTGCTATTGCGTTCAGAGGCGGATTAATATCTTAAGTGGTCCTAAGCATAACCAAACTATGGACTCCCTACTAATAATCAAATATTGAATATATGTAATCAAAATCAGTATGAAAATAATATACACTCGCAGTTAAAATTGTTGACATTCAACCATTTTACAACAAAATAATAAAATATTTTTTCAAAATATTTAGTGCAACTGCCAGCTTGTGCTTACATACCAGTCTGCTATTGCATAAACCCTGATTACACACGTTCGGCAAATGCTCGAAATCGAAAGAAGACGAGTATGACCTAATAGAGATGGCAGCAGGTTCTTATCCCGATGCTGTCGCCGAGGCAAGTTACGCAGTCATAAAATGAAGCCCGCCGCCATTGAGCGCCCCCTCCCGGGCCTTTGAGGCAGTGGGCGGGGGGCTGGGGCGGCGACCCCCTGGGGAGGGCAGAGCTTTGAAGTGTCGTGGGGCCCTCGCCACTCGGGAACAGCGCAGCGCGCGCTGCGCCGTCCGGGCGATGAGTGCTTCGCCTCTGAATGATTTATGTTGAACTGAACATCCTATTATTACCGCTAATGATTTTGTGGAAGAAACTAATGGTCCATTGATGGATGAATTTGTGCGTCCCTTGTTGCATTTTTCTGAAACGGGCGTTTTTCGAAGACGGATCATTTTTCTTCCGCTCGTGAGCAGGTGCGGAACCATCGGGGGCGCTGGCGAGGGGTGAGCGAGGGAGGGTGCGGGTGGGAGGGGGAGGGGGACGGGCCGCTGAAGAGTGCCTGCGCTTCACTTACGTTGATAGTCTCCCAGAAAAGAAAAACAGAGGCCTCTTCTTCGTCCGTGACCCCTTCCCCAAGTAGGTAATACGCTTTACTAACTTGCTAATGGACAAATATATGTGACTATCTTCGGAATAACTAATTCACATTCTTAAGCTCATGATTCTCCAAATAGCCCAAAATTGAAAAATTAAAGTCATCACAATATTGCTCTAGTTAATACCAGAGACTTGCCACTAGAGCTTTTTCATTTTTATGAACTAGCTTAGCTATTTAATATTGATTAAAAGTTCGTTTAGCCTTGCGCCTGCGAGTACTTCAATGTGTCATGAAAGTTCTTTTTTATAAAAGTAACAAACACAGACACAGAGCTACATGAAAAGTACGAATAGAAGTACTTTTAAAAAAAGTGTGTTTCATTATATTAATAGATTTAACTGCCGCCGACATAATGAATCACGTCCTGAGATTTCACGTTGAACCGGAAAAGCTGTGTAACAATCCAAAGCGTGGTGCTGAAGGTGTCTTAAAACCTCCAAAATATGTTGTCATACAATTCTTCCAAAATATTCTGGAAATATTCGGATAAAATTAGTGTCAATCATTTCTTGTCAAGAGCAATGGAATGTTATCATCTCCTTTGATTACTTTAAAACTCCCCTGTAACGCGTTTTAGGTTCTTAATTCCTCTCATCCGACACGTTTTCTTCATAATCCATTACAAAATTACATTTGATGAATACAATAACGGTTCATGTAAATCCCAGAGAGAATAGCAATTCTCAGCATTCCACCAATATCTTAGTACATACTTTGAAACTATCAAAAACCGTGTTTTTTTAGAATTATTTTCAGTATATTTTGATTTCTACCACAGTGTGTTTGATTGGTGTTAAATGAGAAGGAAATATTAGAGAGAGGAATTTTGAGTATTTTATGAGATATCCACAGTTGAAAGCGGGGGAAGGAGAAAAGGTAAGAAGGAAAAAGGTGAAAAGAAATAGACAGGGAAAAGTTGTTGAATATGAAAAAGAAGGTTAAAAAAGAAGTGTGTGCACGTTTGTGTGTGTAAGAGAGAGGGGAGAGGGAGAGAAGAGATGACGGAATCATCATTGATTGATACGCAACAAATACCTTTTAGGTGACAATATCCTTTAAATCAATATTACATTCCTTTAAATCAATAATACAACGCTTGTGTTGAATGAATGATAGTAATTGAAATTCGAAATATATGCATTGTCGTAATCAGTAGAACACGCATCCATATGTAATCACAAAACACATTTAATGACCGATATCTTTAGGAGCAGCCACTTGGTAAGCGGTGAATTCTACGTAGTTGTTATTTAGGTCATTTTTTTACTATTACTTTCTCGTATACGTAGTATAGAGAAAGTAATGCTGAAGGTAAAAGTGCCAGTTATTCAACAGAAAGAACAACAACTCGTTTTGTGGACCTCTGATACCGAAAAAGTGGATTTGTTTTTGCTCCTTCAAATACAATGCAAGCAAGTACATCTCTTGCTCCCATAAAAGCGAGGAAATATGTTGTTCTCTTGAATATGTAGTGTCTAGGGCTCCTTGATACTGAAAAAGTGTTTTTCTCAAAACTTATGTCCGTCTGTACATTTGTCTGTGAACAACACTAGCGCCGAATTGAGGTAATACGACAGACAGTTATATATTATTATAATAGTTCGTAACCTTAACTAATAATACGAGAAAGTATACGCTGTTGTACCAGCACTGAATGACGAAAAAAAAACGTTTGCCAGTTTGTTGTTTTCCTTTTATATACCATGTCCGTAAATATACTTGTGTATTGGGGTGCAAAAGCAGCCTTTACAGATACAATTAATCACTCCGTTTTCCCGGTTTCTTCTCACGAATGGGCAGGGAAGAGTTTCAGAACGATTAAGTACTTTCCTCACAACCGTCACAAGTCTGCACAATTACTTACGTGAAACTAAAACGCAACGGGCCTGTCCGGGATTTGAACCCGGGACCTCTCGCACCCGAAGCGAGAATCATACCCCTAGACCAACAGGCCGACACATCAGGAGGCTATCAACAAAGTCATAAACAGAAAAGAAATGACAGTCACGCATGTCATTTAATGCTTATTGTAACTTAAATAAACCGTGAAGAAACAAAGATGTGTATAGTTTCGGAGTTTCACAGGGCAACTGCGGATGGAAGAGCATGTAACAACAGAACACTGGAACGGAATTCCATCACTCTAGCGCAACTCGTGGGTTGAGTGGGCATTAACTGGGTATCCTCAGGGTCGTGGCGGAGGGCCCTTCAGAACCGGATGGCCGCTGCCCTTGCCGCTCGGCCGGGGCCACGCCCGCGCCCGCGCCCGCCCGGGCTCCCCGCTCGCGTTTCACGCTCCTTGCAATGCACGTAGCGCGCGCGGGAATCGTCTGTCCGTCTATTCTTTGGCGCTCGGTGTGACGCATTGTTCGGTCACCGCTCACGTACAGCTCAAAGAACCCGACAGTGGAAGTATAATAACGAGATAAAGCCCTTGGTATTCATTACGTGTACCTTCTGCGCATTCAATTGGTAAACGAAACGCGATACATTACACTAACGTAGTTTCAAAGAGTTGATGGATGACGATAGGGTTCGTGCATGTATGATGTGGCCCATAAATGATGGTCAATTTGCAAGTCGCAGTGGTCGAATATGGTTTCAATGTCTATATTTTCTGATTTAATGTTAAGATTACAATCTGCCAAACATTTGTAAATTGGTCCCTTAAGCTTCCCATTCGGTTTTCTGTTAGTGAAATCTTTCGAACTGAAATGACTTTGAGTACAGTGTTACAAGTTCGGCTATCCATTACTTCGCAGCGCAGTTCTAGAGGACGTGTTTCCCAATCATTTTCATGAAGACTACGTTACAGGCATTTTGACGAGTAATCAATTACTTTCAAAACGAGACCTTCATTTCGAACAGTCGTGTGGGGGCGAGAAAAATACTCCGCTGGTATCACTGGCAAGGCCTCCGAGCGCTGATACGGTCGATGATGCAAAGCAAAGCGTGTTGGCTGAGTCTGCAGAGGCACGCGCCGATGAATGCCGCCGCGCGAGACCTGTTCAGTTTGAGCAGTCGGCCATGAGAGGTACCGCTGGAGCGTAAACAGAGCTGTTACCGCGTTTCCGTCGATGCCATCTTCTCGTCACGCCACGCTCCCATTGCAGTCACACCACACATTGAATGAGGTGTTTTGTTGACTGTGAAACATCCCGTGCGGAAAATGTACAGCGCTCTTTTGATCCCGTCAGTCCTGCATTGGGGCGTAGTACTGACAGTAAGTAAAAGTAGTGGTTCTAATGAAAATTAATTACTAATTACTATATCTCACATTTTCATTAAATTGCTTTGTATTATTACGTATAGTCAAAGAGAATTATCATAATTCTGATAAGCACTGAAAACTAACTCACTCGCACATACTGAAGTGAAATAATGCAATTAGTAACCTAGAACTTATAATACAAATTCTCGCTAAGCAAGATATTGAAACTTAACGTTTAATGACGGTGGAGGGATGGATCCGGAAATTAAATTCAAAGAATCAAACTGTAGCCTCCGGATTTTATTTACACGTTCCAAAAGTATATAGATATTGTAATGTGTTTGAAAAATATTGAGTCTCCACTTTCATATGTTATGCATTTGATTATATAACATTACATTTATAGGACAACGTTCTGCATCGATGTGTGTATCTGTATGTGGTTGTATGTATATATCTGAGAGAGGTGAGAGGGAGAGAGAGGGAGAGATAGAGGGAGAGAGAGAGAGGGTGAGAGAGAGAGAGAGGCATTGAGAAAGGAAGGGAAAGAGGAAACAGAGGGAGGGGAACGAAAAGACCCCCTACCCTTTCAAATGTTTTGAAGGGTGGAGATAAAGAGGAACGGATGGAGAGAAAGGGTATCAGAGAGGGAAGCAGGGAAAGCAACAAAGGGGAAAGTACATAATGCTGAAAAAAGTGAGAGTAAAGTGGGAAGGTCGCAGAAAAGAGGAAACACAAAGGGAGGAAGGGAGAGGAAAGAAGCGAAAATAAACAAAGAAAGAAGAGATACGCGCCAGAGGAAAGGAGAGGGAAATCCAGGCAGGCGGCTGCCGCGCCAGCGAGGACCAGCGGCCGCCCCCTGTCGCTCGGATTCCGGGGCGCAGCGCACGAGACCTTTGTGGAGCTCCACAGGTGTCGGCGGCGACGGCGGCGGCCGCATACCAGCGTCCTCAGCCGCCCCTGCACCGGAGGGTGGCAGCCTTGGCCCGGGGTCACGCGCCCGCCCCGGCAGCGGGGTTGCCGCGCCGCCCGCTAGCCCTCCCGAGGGATGCGCGC
>BOPP01000033.1:8348159-8369762 GCA_017312745.1 Gryllus bimaculatus | reverse complement strand
CAACTTCATCTGCTATATCCTGAAACAATGATACTATCTGACTCTCGCAAGAGAAACCATTTCTAAAACCATGATCTCCCTGAAATGCCATTCTTTTTGTTTAGATTCTTGTATAATATAGCTAGTTATCAAATCTTCCATTAGCTTACATACAACTGACGTAAGACTTACCGATCTGCAATTTGCTAAAACAGTTCTGTCATCATTCTTAAAAATAGATACAACAGTAGCTAGTTTCCAATCTTCCATTTTCCATAGATTTATTTCGCTTTCGCAATGCATTTACGTCTGTATTAAAGTGATTAAGACATGAATATGTAGAAGCCTTTTTTAAACAAATCCTTCATATTTCTAGCAAAGTGCAATTCGTCACATTTTCGTGACGTATCCGTGAAATTTTCTTTCTTAGAAACCTCGTTTATAAAAGTAGGTTGCGTGTGAGAGCCGCAAAAGGTATAAATACTACTGAAATGATATAGAATGCGGTGAGCGAGATATAGGCCCTCTCATTGCATGGTACCGGAGAGTAGACAGGGTAACAACATAAGTATTATGTAATAGATATGAGCGAAGGACAAATAAAAATATTTCCTATGCTTTTTGTCAATAGCGTGTATTGTCAAAGTGTACTGTACTGCAGCTATGTCCATAGGTCTTTCTAATGGTAATTCTAACCCCTTTTTCTTAGCTCGCGGCAATAATTCACCACATTATTTACAATAATTTACTGACAGAACCTACACTCGCATGCCGGAGTGGATTTGATTATTCCGTTGACATTACAGAAACGTCAAAAATTAAAAACAAGCACTTCTTCCTGGTCTGTCTCAGCAGGCGTCGGCACTGGTTGCAGCACTGGATGATGTTAGACATCGAAACTATTCGTGCATTCGTGATGTGTGCGGGCCAACGAGCTAGAATATACGAGTACTACATAGGGGGGCTGAAGCGCCTCCGTCTTTGAAGCAAATTAAAGCCATATTTTTTGGAGTCAAAATAGCTCCCTCTGGGAACAAAGTATTCTATAATGCGATTTATGCAAGGTTGGCAGTTGAGTTTCGAAATTTTTCAGTGTTCTCAATGACACATTAAATAATGGCAGATTTAATCGGCAAAAGAAAAAATTATGGGACATTTTTTTAGTTTTATTGAAACAACGTCTTTTTTAAGATAAGAATTTTGAAAAAAACGATTCACCTTTGACGAGGGAGTAAAACGATTTTACAAGTGTGTGAAAGGCGACATTTTCTGGTTTATTTCTTAAGTGCAGAAATCGCCTCGAATCTGATAAGGAAGATGTAAGAAACTCCTGCAATTGAGTAAGAAAGGTAGCTTGTGATAGAAAGTAAGTTCTGTTCTTTTTAGCAACTAATTTTGACTTTAAAATTAGATTTCACAACTCATATCTTAGTGTAACTACTTTTTGTTCTGTTACAAAAATGTAGTTGAAAAAATGCTTATAATCATTTTTGTAAAGGAAAAAAAAAGTTAAAACCATCGAAACTGCAAAGAAAACGTAATACATCGACAATTACCCTCAGAGATAGTCATACAGTTTACGTGATGCATTTAATTTCGGATAGCAATCTGAGCGCTACGGTACGTAAGGTCATTTATTTCATCAATGACTTGATTTGTATTCTTGATTTATATAATCATTAGAATAAAACGTATGAGCCTCAATTTCTTCATGAGGAATGTACAATGTGTTTATAAGGGGTGAAAGATAATGAGTTTTAAAAAGAAAGTCCACCGTTATGAAATAGTTTCTTTCAAACCCTGGCGATTCATTAAGAACGGCGAGTGACGCTTTCTGCTCTTTGTCCTCAGAAATGTCTTCTTGCGCTCCGGAAGGAGTTTCGTCCCCGTGTCGTCGTTACTCTGTTTGTTTTGGGATGTTGTCTTCAAGGGCGACTTTCCTCGTGGAACAATTTACGACTCGCGCGAAAACCGGGCAGCCCAGCTCACAGAACAACAGGGAAACTATTAACCGCACAATCTGCAGACCGATGAATATATTACTATGACTTACTGAATTTTCTTGCGTTCACTTTATTATGAAGAAAAGTTTATAAAATGCGGAGCACTCAATAAATACTAACCGAATAAACAAAATCGGTAGAGCGCTTGCTATTGTATAGTAGAAGGCAGAAATGTTTAGTGAAGTTAAACGTCCAATTGCTGTTTATTTAAATAATATGATTAAATCAAAAATATTTCGGTATTCCTCTACTAGAAGTCTCTTTTGCCTATGGATACACACTTAGGATTGATACTCGGCAGATCGACAACTTGTTTCCGGACACATAAACTTTTATGATCGTTTTTTTCATTAGCATAGTGAATGTTTTACCTCAGGGGTGGCGGTGTTCCTAACCCGCTGATTGCGTGATCTAACCTTCGGCTTCAGGAGACTAACCCCGCTTCAGGACCGGTATCTCCTATCAGCGGGTCACCGCCCCATGCGGGACAAGCTCTAAGCTCCCAACCGGTCTCCCGACATGTGTGGTAGTGCAGACCACGTAAGTGTAAAGTAAAGGTGTAAGTAAGGGTTAGGGATAAGACAAGGAATAGGAAGGAAAGACAGCGCGCCATTCGTTGCCCTTTGTTATGGAACTGATCCGGCATTCGCCAGGCATTGACTGGAGAAACCAGAGAAAACTTCCGATCAGCGTTGCCGGGCGCTAGAATTCTCCTCCAAATAACAGTTGAATTCGATCTACCCTACATTTCTAGTTTCAGTTGTGTGTTGATATTCGGCTTGGTGAAGCTCATTCCAAACCGATCTGAAATCTAAGAGCGACAATCTACGGAACGCGAGGGGGCTGTGATCCAGGGCCAATACCTCTTTTCCATTGTCAGATATCAATCCCTTTTCGAAATTGGAACCAAGACCTCCAGTGAGAATTCTTTTTAAATATCGCGACGCATTTTCATGACATCAAAAATTAAGTTTTGTGGGAAACAAGTAGCCTAAGACCAGATACACATATACTATCGTACATTTATATCTGCCAATACCATTTCTTAATGAGAAATTAACGGTGACTCGAGGTCAAAAATTCGTGTCGCTCACTTTTTCTGGCATGTCAAAAGTGCTCGTTAGTGATCTACACCGTACATCCATGATAAAGCTACTTCTTTAAGAACTCCTGACAAATTTTGGTTAAACTATTTTTTCAATAAAAGGCAAGCAATATGTAACCCTTCCAAGAATTTCTTTCTCCAATCGCTTGCCTTGGTAAATTCTCAAACCCTGATAACATTTCCTGTGTGAAATCGCCTCATCCTCCACGTGCTTCCGTGGTTCGCTTTGGAGAACTTGGCGACGCTCGATCTCGTGCGAGGAGTGTTTGCGAACGCGTGCCCGGCCAATCGCGCTACGCAAGCAAACAGGGGACGCGCGCGGGCCTGAGCGCCAGGCGCTGGGGCGGCGGCGGCGTCGCGACGGACGAGGCCCAGCGCCGCCGCCTCCGATCAAAGGCGCCGCGCGCGTCGCGACGCCCGCGTCGGAAGTTGCGTTGCGGGGCAGGCGGCTGCGCAGCGTCTCGGGTTGCGACGCGACGCCGCCGCCGCACGGTGCTCTCAACTGGGAGGAGGGCGGACCAAACACCTCTGCTAGGGTAACAATGGAATTCCCGACATCCGAAGTAGATTTCACTGCAAACTGCGTATTTTTATACAACTAAATAGTACATCAAGTAAAACGTACAACAAAGAAATAGTATAGCAAGTAAACAACTAAATAGTAGATGAAGGTAAATTGCCTTGAACATTTTCAGGAATAACAGGGTGACCACTCTTTTTCTAGGACGAATTTCCCTGACTTTTCCAGGTTATCCAGGTCTTATTTCAAATTTTACATGACATTTGTCAAACATGTATTTCATGGTATTTAAATAAAATGTTACATAGAGCATGAATTTGGTCGATATTAAAAGTGTTACTGATTGAGCCTGTTTCGTCTTTGCATACCAGATTCTCTTGCACTAACACATTGTGAGAGAAACCGATGCACTTCGGTTCAAAACGCACGTACCTTTCTTTATGTTTTTATCTCAGATTGCACCGTAAAAAGAAAAATAACAATATTTGCATAACAAAGGAATTAGCCGCTTGCGTTCTGTTTTGTAGCGCATAGTTTTGTGATGCTGTACATAAGTAGTCCAAATCGAAGATTTTTGTAGGACTGTGTGGAATTATAACACAGTATAAAAATTCACATTTGGCAGAAACAAAGAAAAATCTGACGGGACAACAATATTCAAGACATATCCGGCTTTTTCAGCAACCCTAACCTAGAGGAACTGTTGACTCGCGATTATAAGTGTCCCGGTTAACCGAGGCAGTCGCCAGAAAAACAACAGCAAAACAATCCTTTAAAAGCAGTGCACAGATGTGTGGGGCTGCAGCGATGAGTCAGCGCGGTGGTGTAGTTACGCCTCGAGTGGACGATGTCGTCACAATGTTGGGACATTCCCCCCACGTTTTCCTAGAAGAACATCGAAGAATATCTCGACTAATAATTTTGTTCTTGAAAAGTATAATATAACAATTTTGAAGTGATAATGTCTTGCAACTTGGCTCCCTTTTATTAAAAAGTGAGTGACATAAATTTTGTGTCAGATCTCAAGTAACTTATTTTCGAGAACGAAAGTAATTATCCGAAATGTTAATTGTAAATGGTCGACAATATAAGTCAGTCTCTACGCTTCAAACTACTTTTGGATTTTTGTCATCAGGGCGCAGAGGACAAGAACAAAACGATAATTATTAATAATATATGTTGGCAACACGTATCCTGATAGCACACCAGCACACATCGGTCAAGTCCTCACTCTCCAAGACACAACCTGTTTGTAAGCCAGATGTTATTGCGCTTTCAGGAGGGGTTGGACTGATTTTAACCCGTTTAGTTACTGCAGAATCGTTTTGGCCATTTCTCATTGTGTTAATTTCAAGGAAGACAAGATTATATTGGACTGTTCTTTTGGTGGAATTCTACAGATATCAGTAAAGAAGACTTTTGCTGTTCTAGACGTCATTTTGATCAAAACTGTAGTATTATAATAGATTCGCCTTCGTCTGTTTTCAAAAAAAGTATTCGCATTTAATTTTGGTTTCCAACTTTGAAAAAAACTCTATTACATATTTGTGAAATCAAAACTAATAACATGCAATCATCAGTACTTTCTTACCACCCTCACTTAACATAGTTCTAAAGTTTCTGGTGAGTTTCGCATTATTTCAAAGTTCTCCCTAGGCTGGTGCAAGAACTATTTGCGTTACTCTTGAGTACGGTCTGAGTCATTACTTTCTCCTTCCCCCTCGCGTAACACCGTTCTGAACACAACAGGGCGGGCCTTCTGGGGAGGGCCTAAAGTGAAGGGGATTAACTGAGAAGCAAGTGAGAGGGGCAGTTGACGGGATGTAATCGGATGAATCCCAAATCGTCGGTGCGCAAGAAAAGCGACGCATCTCAAAAATAGTCTTTTGAAAGTTAAATGAAGAAATACATTTAGAAAATCGTATTTCTGTATACTGTATTTTTACTAACAAACTTCAAATAAAGATAGTGCACGAACAAGCCAAGATATAGGGTGAAATAATTTGTCTTTGTCAAGTAAACAGCTCCGTTCAGATTAAAACCGCTCTCCCGAAAAATGATAAATTTTCGGATACGTCAAGTTTCTTGTGCATCAACGAAATGCTATTCTTCGATAAAATGAAATTTGCAGCTATACATTCGTAAACTTCAATATCGTAGTTTCTAGATCCAACATTGGGAATTTCGACTCTAGTGAAATAGCTCCATCGAAGGAGCAGAGCAGGACATGAGATTTCAAGGGACCGGTGCCCTGGGCGGTCGTTTTCGGGCTTTCCTAAACGAATTCCACATGATGTCCGCGCAGTCCTTTAAATAGCAGATTGCATGCTATCAAACCTTCCCAAAACTTACTAGTTGGCAGGACTTAGAAATTTAAAAAAAATCATGAACGTTATTACTTTGTACTTGTATAATTCTAATAGAATTTTCATGATATATCTATCTATCTTCACGTATATTGTACAGTGTTTGCTTTTGTCCTTCAAGGAACGCAGATATAAAGACAGCAACTAGCTGATTAAGACTAAAAATATTTACAATTACAAAAATATTAAATGTTTTTGAACAATATTGTTAGAAAGTAATAAGGAGTAATGAGGGAAGAGTTGAATGTTATAGCACTAAAAACAATACTGTGAAAGAGTAATAAGGGATGGAAAATCGGATAAACATAGTAATTCAAGTGCTTTAAAAATTCTCCATATATACATGCATTCTCCACGATAATAAACAAAAAATAGAATTGTATATTGCAAGTACAATCAACAGACACGGATCCAGGGGCAAGGAAATTAGAGAAATCCCACCCCCTCTGGAATGTTCCGGTAACTATTGATCTTAACTTGTCATGAAACTTTCAAGAAAAATATTTTCGGTTAATCATTAAAAGGAATAAAATCGAATCGCAGTCTGAGCTCAATGGAGCCTGCGACATTTAACAAAATCTGTAATGACACATTTAACCAAATTATTTTTAATTTCCCTTCCCAAAACTTGTCTCTGTATCCGCCCCTGAATCAAACACTGGGTTTGTTTTCGTTTGTAATTGAACCATAAAATGAACCGTAAAATATAAACCATAAAATGAACCATAAAATTTGAACCGTAAAATAAGGCAAATTCAATTCAATTCAATTCAACCATGCCAAGTGGAGAGATTTTGAAGGCCGAAATTTGCCCGCGTTTCGCGCCTTCCATACCGCCACGCTGGCGCTTAACAGGAGCCGGGCGGGCGGGCGGAAGTGGAATGTTTTGCGCCGCCGCCGAAGACGTTCGCGCGGTCGTAAACGCAGCAGTGAACGCGCGCGACTGAGGTCACCGCAGCGTTCGGCCGAGCGGACACCGCGCCGCGCCGCGCCGCGTTGGGGAGGGGGTGGCTTGTGAGTCGCTGCGCCACTTCCGGGAGCGCTGCCGCCCGTATGGTCGCTGCCACGGAAAGTTGAGCAGCCACATCAGCCATGGCAATCTGCGCCCACACGAGCTATACAGGAATTACTCTATGAAGGGACCTCTTTGACAGGTCGGGAAACAAATGAACCTACAGGGCGATGATATTACAAGAGATACTGATGAAGCCATTTGCAAATGAGCTAACTGTAAACGAACGCACTGACAAAATTAGTGCATGGACATAACCTGCAGTTATGTCGCCAGCAGTGGCTAAGCAGTAGCTGTCGAAGCGGTCCATTCTTAGGCTGGCTTTACACTTGCAAGAAAATGGCGAGCAATATTATTTCGTAAGAAAAGTTGCCGATGGAAACATTGCGGCAATAAATATTTCTGATGTTCGCAATATTTCTTCCTAGATTTTCCGGTCGTAATGTTAACTCGTGTGTTTCCATCCTGGGAAAGATATGGCCGGTTGTTGCTGGGAATAGAATTGGATTGAAGTCTCAGCAAGATATTGCTGGAAGAAGCCAATGTTAACCACGGCCACATGCGCAGGAAGAACGGTTAAGGTAGTGCATAGACGTAATATTTGCATTGTAGTATGCATTTTTTTTCGTAAAATGGGTGTGTGAAAAAGGTTTACGACAGTAAAAGTAGAAATAAATAATTCCTCTACGGTTAATTTTCAATTGGTTGGTTCAGCTATAGATGCCCCCTGATTATTCATTTTTTTACGTTCAAAATGATTAAGATATTAATATAATCTAAATCAATTTTAAGATTAATCTATAATACATAAGTAGTAGGTGATGGATATTTTAAAACTCTTTACCGAATTAGTAAATGTACTTTTTATTTAAAAAACATTACTTTGCTCCCACGAGTATCGTAATCCACAAAATCTCCTAATCTGAACGTAGAAAGTTAGTACAATTATTGAGATGTCGTAAGTATACCGACATACGAAACGCAGATATTTTCAAGTCGAAATCATTAATATCACTCTAAATTGACCATTTCCAATAAAACAAGTATTTTATTTTAATGCTTAATTTTTGCCTTTAGTAGAAGAAATGGTAAAATATTGATTTTCGGCGATATCTGTCAATGGATATCTCCAAAGGACTATCATTGGCCAGGTAGCCAGTGACGTATCCACGGCGGAGCACTTGCACAATATTTACTTTTAAAGCGCCATTTGCTCCGGTCACAGAGTCCGCGAACTCTAGAAAGCTAGTTACCTTGCCCTCGACATTGACCTGCTCGAGCTCAATAAAACTGCGGCCGCAGAATAACAAGGTACTGTCCGGCACTTTGGGCGAAAATTATGTTTTGAGTTGTTCGAACTCTCTGTTGTCAAATTTACAACATATTAAAGCACTTTTGGACATGTAGAAAACATTCCATGAACAAAATGGCATAGCACCTTATGTATCGTTATTAAACAACTCTAAAGTTTCAAAATGCTCTCCTGCAAATTTTTCTCGATGTCTTCGTCATTTCGAACCCGCAAAAATGTCGCTACATTACGTAGTGTTTGCACCGTTTAAAATTACTGTAGAGAGTGAAATTGCTAAACACCTAGTTGACAGACAGTGCGCTCTCGAGAAGACCCACTTTAGGTTTTGAAAATAGGAAGTACGATATTCCATTAGGTTTACCGGGTTCTGTAGTATGTATGATAAAGGGTGACAGTTACGTTAATGAAAGTTGTTCCGAATTGAAGCAGTTAAAGTTAAACTAATACAATGAATAGGAAGAAGCCATCCAAGAAATTTAACGATACAAAAACATTCGGTAGAAAGATTTTGCAACTTCCGTTAACGTAATTTCTTACAAGAAAACGTGCAAAACCCACAAGTACATGGAACGTTAATTAATTGCTGTTGCCTCTTAACGTTCGTGTACTCGATGTAATATATAGTAGTAGGTGCCAACATATTAAAAAAAATGAATGCTATTCCATATTTCGCCCAGAACGAGAATTGTTCAGAAGATGCTTTTCATCAATTACTTACACCATCATTGTTGGCAATGAAACCAACAGTTCTCCCTGTTTGCACGTTCACCTGCGCGTGGGGTCGACCTCAGCTCCTGCCCCTGGCTACGCAGCAGATTGTTCGAAGGTAGACACATGGAAGTGAGTAGTAGTTGGGAAAGATTTTTAAGTAGAACTCACATCAAAAATATATTTTATGATATTCTCAGTTATCTCTAGATATACCTTCTTCGCTGACTAATTTTGGGCCAAAGGTAAAAAAATAATAATGAAACACGATTTGGTTTCCGGACTGTTCTGGCAGAATTGTAGCACCAGATGTGAGCGGCGATTGGTATCTAGGCACATCTCATCAGCGATACAAGTAGTAAAGAATAATTTTGGGTGTCTGCCAGCATTAATCTGAGTAAGCAACGTTTTCAAGTTTTTGTTAATTATTTTTATTACATTTTCATTATAACTGAAGGGCTTGGGGTAGTAACAGGATAAGCCACGTTTTCGAATGAAAGATACAAAAATGAACACACACAGAATTAACTACTTGTAAAATAAATGTATATAGATTGTTATATTTTTCATTGAGCTTATCATTTGTGAGAGATAATGTTAGAAAAAATGAAGTAACAAGAACTTCAAGATGATCAACTGATAATAAAAGCGTTCTGTTTTCGCACACTTTATGATTGCGTCCACATGCTGCATGTAGATATACATAAGTATGTATTCGTATTACAGTCCAATATAAATAAATTTGATCGTCTGCAAATATATTTGACATTTCTCAAATATAACATATTCATGTAGAACAAGCTGTGATTATTTCATTCGATGAATATTAAACTTTTTCATTTGCTACTTCTAATTGTGAGACTCATCTTCTTCAGGTTCTGATGTGACAAATTATTAGCCTCAAAAATTCCACATACCGGACGAGTGTATCGCTTTATTATACTAAAGAAAACATATATGCGACATTACAACCGAATTCGTTTTGGAATCACAGCAATTTGTGTTGAGTCATCGTGTTCTCTACACTGAAGTGGCTTGCATAGTGCAAACGATCGGTTTAACTATGATGCAATTGAAGGCCATGATGCACCCGCTGCAGAAGAACTCAACAAAAATTTGGAAGGGGGCACCCGGGTTTGAACCGGGGACCTCTCGATCTGCAGTCGAATGCTCTACCACTGAGCTATACCCCCACACGAGTGGAGGCGCTGTACGAAGAGAATGTATTCAGAGGCTGTCGCCTTTCCTGGAGATGCCATTTGTGTTGTCGCGTGGGCTGCGTCCGGCGGTCGACCGGTTCGGGAACAGCGCTGAGGCAGCCTGCGTTTTCGCTGGCAAACGCCAGGTAAATGAATGAGAGCCTGCCAACGCAAGCAACCGGTCTTGAGGTTAAACCGTGGTTAAACGTTCATCTTAAACGACAATAACAAGAGCAAGATTCATTTATGTGCATTCGGACCAAATGTCAATGGCCTGCGAGAGAGAAAAACAATGCAACGATGAGTTTAGCCTGCTTTTTTCTTCTTCTTTCTTTTCATTAGATACACTTTTAAAATTTCAGTGATAATGTTCTAAAAATGTACTACAACGCGGGATCAAGAAGAATAATTTTAAAAAAGAATACACTAATTGATTTGAAAATTTACAGAAATTTTAACACACACACACACACACACTATATATATATATATATATATATATATATATATATATATATATATATTCATTATTTGTATGTTATGAGAAGATCAAGGTTTCATTTCTTTAAGATGTTTTAGGTAAAAATCACATTGCAATTGCACAAACCATTGACCAATACTATGAATTCAATTATTATGCTTTCTCCGTTTCCCAGAAAAAATTCATAATGTTTTTTCATTCATTCATAATTCATTATTCATAATTCATTATTTCACAATATACCGCTAATGACATTAAACAATTCAAATAAATACACAAGTTCAAGTGCCAAGTAAAAACGTTTTTTCTGTTTATATTGAAATAGAGACCACACTGAGCATCGAAAAGGAAAATAATATTGGATTCAACTATGATATTTAATGTATTAGTTACCACGTAGATTGTATAATTCTAAAAGACTAATTCTAAAATATCTGTAGCAGGTATAGTTCCTCAGTTTGTGTGCCAATGAGCCCATCTCGAGCAGGTTTTTCGTCTAGTTTCCCTCATCCATTCAGCAAACGCTGACTGAGATGGACCCGTGTTTTGATTCTGCACATCATTTAAGCTTATCAGTGCAGGTTTACTTGAGCTATGTGAGGAATGTATATCCAAACAATCGTGCTCCATGTTTTCGCGATAGTAAGTCGATTCTTTCATGTAGTATATGAGTCAAGACATATCCCAGAGCTCAAGAATCACAGATTGCACTTTTCTCCTTATCCAATTGTTATTATCTCAGCTCATTCATTTGTTTTAGAGGCTATCATAGACAATGTTTTTATGCTTTGGAACGAAGTCCTGAACTTTGAAACTGTCAGAAATCTTATATCTGCGAAACTGTCACCACTATATACTATATCTATCCCGGAAATGAACGAGTCTCAACTTACCGTCTGCCCGGGAGCGGAGATTACCATTGTGATTGTATCTTGAGATTTGGTTAGAATATGATGCTGTATAGATTAATATGTTACTCGTAGTGCATATTTGGCCGATTTTTCTTGTTGGTGCATATTCGTGTAATTACCGACCCATTTTTGGTATATTCCGTTAAAATAGACACTTATCTATAAAACTTTTCATCTTTTCATAGATTTTATTTATTTGTGAGCGTATATTGATTCGAAAAAACTTGTAACAGTTTGCGTCTTTTTCAAAAATTGCTCTTTCAGTGAGGTTTTGCTATATTCGTATATACATATACACATATACATGAGGGAAAAATGATATAAAATATTAAAACAAGAGGTTCTTACCTTTCAGAAGAAGAAATGAAGGAATGTAAAAAGTTGAGTTGAAGAATTAATAACCACAAACATATAATAGAATATCTTTTCATTAACCTCTCCCCTCTCCGAAATTCATCAACGGCTGCACGGTGTGTGTACGGACAACTTGCGCAAGATCTCCTCGTAAATAACTTTGCATATACTACGAACAAATTTTATATTTCTGACAAAACTAGTATTGTGTGGTGAATTGATACAATTATTTCTGTTAATCTCGAACTTTCTTTCAGACCCTCAAATCCATTTTAAGACCAGATCTCAGATGTTTTGTACATGAAAACATGAAAATGATTTTATTAAGTAAGTTTAAACACCATGATGGAATTATATATTACATTTTTTTAAAATATATATTAAATATTTTGTAGAGTTGAATCCGTATGTGTCCGTATTGTACTAGTTGGATCCGGACGAAATCTCACGGTCAGTTATATTTACTTCAGACCCCAGCTCGAACCACTAGGTTCTCCTCACCAAGCGCTGGTGTCATCTAAGACGTTCTCCATAAGGACTGTATTGATAAGGATATATCGATATTCACTTTGAAAAGTTGTAACAAGAAATATAAATATATGCTCGTGGATGTAGGAGTACATAAAGCAGATTGGTAGCACGAACGAAAAATAATCAGGCTATTCTACGTTCCTACGTAGTAAAGATGTAAACGCAAAGATGACAGTGGCTCAGTGGTAGAACACTCGTCGGCAGATCGAGAGGTGATCCAATAAAACGCGAGTGCCCCCATGCGTTTCGCTTAGTTTGCGATTTATTTCATTTTTCATTTTTTGTGTGGGTATAGCTCAATGGTAGAGCATTCAACTGCAGATCGAGAGGTCCCTGTTCAAACCCGTGTGCCCCCTGGCTTTTCGCTACGTTTTGCAACCGCAGGCCCTTATTCGTTGTTAGCTAGTTATTCCATTTTTAGAAAGCTGTTGACCGTCGTGAAAAATGTGGGCGTATAGCTCAGTAGTAGAGCGTTCAACTGCAGATCGAGAGGTCCCCGGTTCAAACCCGGGTGCCTCCTGGCTTTTTGCTACGTTTTGCAACCGCAGGCCCTTATTCGTTGTTAGCTAGTTATTGCATTTTTAAAAGGCCGTTGACCGTCGTGAAAAATGTGGGGGTATAGTTCAGTGGTAGAGCATTCGACTGCAGATTGAGAGGTCCCCGGTTCAAACCCGGGTGCCCCCTGGCTTTTCGTTTCGTTTTTGCAACCGCAGGCCCTCATTCGTTGTTAGCTGGTTTTTCCATTTTTAGAAGCTTGTTGACCGTCGTAAAAAATGTGGGGGTATAGCTCAATGGTAGAGCATTCGACTGCAGATCGGGAGGTCCCCGGTTCAATCCCGGGTGCGCCCTATCTTGTCGCTAAGCTCTGCAACCGCAGGCCCTTATTCTTTTTTAGCGATTTATTTCACTTTTTCGAACGCCTCTGATCGCCGCGTGTTTTGTGGAGGTATAGCCCAGTGGTAGAGCATTCGGCTGCAGATCGAGTCGTCCCTGATTCAAACTCAGGTAGTTTTTGAAATTTGTTTTGTATGCCAATGTACATGTTTTACATAAAGATGAAAATATTTCTTAAATCTCTATATGTCTTCAAATAAAAAAAAAAATACTGAAAAACAGAAACTATGTATCCTAGTTACGCCTCAGTTCTATTCGGCGGCATGAGCAAGTAGCGTTTGGCTACAGGTTGCAGCGACAGGGCGGCGCATCTGCACGGAGGGCACGGACAAGGGCGGACGCGGCGAGAGGGCAGAGGGGCCGTGGGGCGCAGAGTGACGAAGGGCGCGCACCATGTGTGCGCTGAGGGGGAGCAACCTGCCTGCAGGCGTCTGCTGGCGTGCGACGGGTACTGAAATCCGAAACGCGATGCCAACGTTCGCAGCTAAAGGGGACGCCGCAGAGGCGCGATAGTTCTGACAGACAAGATCTCTAGGTCAACCCCTAGCTGTACCGGGCCAGTATGGCTCAGTCGGTAGAGCATTAGGCTTATAACCTAAGGGTCCAGTGTTCATGTCTCTGTTCGGGCGCTCGTTTTTGTAGCGATGCATTAGATGAATAGAGACACCATTTCCTACTATGGCGAGAGGGGATTGCGACTAACACAGTGTCTGCGTCATGCGAGGCCACCGTGGAGCCCGGATAGCTCAGTCGGTAGAGCATTAGGCTTTTAACCTAAGGGTCCAGGGTTCAAGTCCCTGTTCGGGCGCTCGTTTTTGTAGCGATGCATTAGATGAATGAGACACCATTTCTTACTATGGCCAGCGGGGATTGCGACTACCACAGTCGCTTCGTCATTCTAATTTTGGCGGAAAGTATTTTGTATAGTGACACTGCATTTCAACAGCCTCTTAGGTCTTAGTTTATTAAAACAATAGTATCAGCATTATAAGTAAATTAATTCTGCAAAGATTTATTGTTTGTTAGATGTTATATAAAGATTTTTGTCGTAACGAAACTTCAGGTAATGTAAAATCCCGTTCCTATTATTTTAGATAATTTGAATTCATACGACTTTTACATTGTATCTATGGTCACATTTACTATTTAAATATTTTATTACAGAAGGGAACATTTCATAGTCTGACTTCGTAACATTTGCTTCTCTAGTACTTTGAACTTTCATTTTGACGACTGACGTTATTATACCTCTTTGTGGGTGCACTTACCAGACGGAGTAGAGAAGGTTCACTTAGCACTTTTTTGAAACTGCCGATATACTCGTTAAAGTTCATTGATCTCGATTGTTCTTGACTTTCGTTGGAAGCAAATATTTTAACACAACGTTTTCAGTTGTGAATGTGTTCAACCTAAATTATGCTTTCTTATCATTATTAATACTTGGCAGCTTTATTAAAGCATCACTGATACGCTAATAAAATTTAGAATTCATTTACAATGTAAGGGGGTTGACTGCCGAGCAATTATTAATTATATAAACTATAGATTACTTAACTCGAATTATTATCACGTTCAGTTTGTTGGCTCTAATTTTTTTCTCTCATTTTCCTTTAAATATGATTATGAAATTAAATTCAACTATGACTATTACATTAAATTCGAAAAGGTACGTGCTTTCGAGATTTTATATCAGATGCAGTCGGAGCGTTGATTGGAAAGAGCGATAGGCATCATTATTAACATAGTTACAACCTACTTCTCTTTCAAGTCAATTTTTATGTGTAAACATCTCATTACAACGGAATGGGAAACATATATCTGTAACGAATGCAGCACGTTCACAGTGGTGGGAGTGAGAGAATAATTATTCTTTGATTGTCATTGATTATAATTATGATATTGTGAGATGTGGGAACAGGAAACTGCATGCATCGAACGATGATTATTTGCCTTCAAGGAGAGTAATAAAAATGCATGCTCAAGAATGATTACTACTGGACTTTTCATTTCGGAAATAAAAAGAATATGATTTTTTTGTGGTTATTAAATTTTACGTACACATCAAACTTTTACTCCTTTTTTCCATTTCCTCGTCCTGCTTTTCTTTAATCAACCTAATTGGTGATTCGCGATGTGGTGGGGTGAATGGTGAGATCCGGCGCCGACTTACCGACGACTCGCGGGGTATTCCCCAACCACGTGGTATCCCCCGCGAGCGAGGCAACGTCCCACCCGGGACACGCTCTAAACTCCCGACTGTGTGGTACTGTATTACATTAAAGTGTGTGTGAAGTATGGAGTGATGATAGGGCAAGGAAGAGGAAGGAAATACCACGCGCAGTCCGAGGCCCGTTTGTTCGGGTACGGTTGGGTCATTCGCCTGCTATTGATGGAAGAAACCACAGAAATCTACCGTTTAGAGCAGCCGCTCGCTAAAATCTTCCCCTATGCAGGGACTGATTTCGACCCTAAGTATCAGGGGTCAAAAATAGTGCCACCGTCGGTACTCAAACTCAGGGCATCCCGTCCAGAGGCACTGCATTCTCATCAGTTGGCCCCTTTCAGCTACTTCGATCGTGCCGAGTTGCAGTGATACGTTTTTCCTCCATCATCAGCAAACCCCGAGAGTCGCACATTGGCTATTTTCCATATGGACGCGAACGAAATCGTTCTGTCGTACAATGCACGGACGCAGTCTCATTTCTTAATATCCGCCGCCCGTGCCCTGGCTAGCGGGGGGCACGGGAAAGGGTTTGCGACAGCGGCGCCGGCGAAGCCTTGAGAAACGTCCGGCGGAAGGGTGAACGACAAAGGTTCGAATCAGAATGTGGGAACCGAACACGCGCCATCGGAGGCGACGCAAACTTATTATCACGTCCGTCGGGGCTGCCCACGCGGCGCAATTTGCTTCATGGAAGGAAGTTGTGACCTTCGTTTCTAGGTCGAGATGCGCACTTGCAATGAATTTCAGGGAAAGAGGGAGAGAGCGAGAGACAGAAAGGTTAAACTATTACACCGCAGAAATTGAAAATGACATCGGAACAATGGGGCTCATTCGTGTTGCTCAAAGTTATATATATATATATATATATATATATATATATATATATATATATATATATATATATATATATATATATATTCAAAAGAAGCTTCTAAGTGACAAATATGTACAAACTCGACCGCGAGACAGCCACCCACTCGCCAAAATACGTGAAAATTTTCAAGCACAGCTCTGATTGTGCTAGCTATTTCTGAAATGAATGTCTCGGAGAAAGGCAATGATTTTCTGACAATTACTTTGAATATCCGAAATCAAAATAGTGAGAGTCCTTTCTAATGAAAAAGTGTTTTTTTCTCAAAATATCTCTCCCTGTGAACAAAACAAGTTGTACCTATATCACACGATTTTCACGAAAATGGATATTTCTATACTTTGATTGATGTAACAGCCCCACAAATTTGAAATAAAAATGTTTTTTTTTTCTGGATTCTTTAAAAGAATTGAAATTCACTCCACAGTTGTTTCAATTTTTTCTTAATTGTTTTGCTCAAATGAAGCAAAGGTTGCTCAATAATATTGCTTGAGTTTGATTTTCATTAAAAACCTCTTGTATTTCGAAACTTTTTTCGACATCCTCGTAAAATAAACCGTTAAATAATGACAGCTCTTTCTTAATCCAATCTACATTTAATTATATTTTAAACTAGTTTTTGTATCTTTTATAGTAGTGTTCATGTAATTTTGTGTTCAGTTCATATATTTTAAAATACAGCGAATAAATCAAGATAAAGTCGTGTATTCGCCTCCAGACTCGTGAACCCAAAGCAGGCGGAATTCAAGTCCCATCTCGGATAATTGTTTTAAAATGTTCTGTACAAATAGAGCATATTGCATTGCATTCAATGCTAGAAACTAATTTTCATTTAAACTTTTGATTGATGATTCATTTCAACTTTCATACTGTTTTAGTTTTACCTAACAACACTGGACAACTAGGATCCTTCTAGTTCTTTGATTATCATATCGTCTACTAATCATTAGTATCATTCATAAAATGCAACTTACGAACTATTTCCCTGAACACTCTCTGCCTGACGAATTCGCAGTTACCTAAAAACCCTAGTAAATGAATAACTAATACTCTAACATCACTCAGGGCTGGTGTGACATGTGAGGGATATTTAACATGGGAGTGATCAATGGCAAGTACTATTGATGTACACGAAAATACGAAGGTGATGTAAACGAGTAGTTAATAGTAACTTCTTAATGAAGTAATATCATATTCATTATATATTATTCAAAACATTTCTTTTGTTTTTTTTATTTTCATTTCTAGTTTATATATATCTTTACATTTTTATGGAAAGATGATGTATTAAAACTATTTTTGAAAACTCCATTTGTAGGAAGTACAGCTGAGCAAAAATAGCTTTGTTGGTCGTCAGCGTATGCGTCAATGATTGACGAAGAAGCATATGATTCTTGATAAAGAAGGCGATAATGACTTCAATTGCGACGACAAACAGGAAACGTTAATGTACGCAGTGGCATAGTATAAGTTAACACTTAACGGAAATAAGCCTAGCGCAAGAAACGAATCCAAAGTCGAGAGTTGATATTTCTAGCAATTGGAAAGCAGTTAAAGACATTTCCAGCAGTACTGGAGTGAAAGTAGCCTTGCCATCTAGCAGCGTAAGAAGGTATCACTTAGGCGACGAAACAGAAAAATTAGAATTTACTTCAGAGGCTTCTTTTTGACATAATATTATATATGCAGTAAATGTACAACACGGGAGAGCCGGCTTTAGTGTACACGCGAAAGTTTTAAACACAAAATTCAAAGGTCCAGTGAGAAAAATATCCTTTCCGAGTAATTAACAATAATGACCATTATTTTTTCAAACATTAATTATCTGAAAACATTGCTCATGTCGCAGATGAACTACACACACATGTCGTACGTGATCTACTAAATTCAAAACACTTTACACACAATTTCAGTCGGAACGTCTCAATTATTACGACCGCATGTTGCTCCATACATTTTTTATGACCTTACGACTACATATTTATAATTCAGTAAATATTACCTGCAATATTACCTGCAATATCATTTAACGGTGAAAAAAATCGCGTAATATTCTGAACGGAACAAAGACTGTCTTACAGTGACGCAATTCGCTTTGGCGAGCGCCAGAGGTTGTAGTACTTTAAAATGAATATATCTTTTGTTTTCAGTTGATTCGTGTTTGCGGCGTAAGGAAGGGGGAGTGAGCTTTATCACACATTCATGATATGGAGTTCGTCAGTTATATTTATAAGTTTTCCTGCAGCACCACCTGTCAATGAATCATTTAACGCATAGTTTTAATATTAATCATTAGCATTTGTTACTTGGGAATTCTGGTGATTCGTTGGATTAATTTTCGCTTCTATCAGAGCAACAGTAACAATTTAAAAACGTAAAAAATATAAACGAAAGGAAGTTTGTATTAGTAAGGAACACTATTGTTAACATTAGAATGAAGTAACCTCTTAAGTGTATAAAGTCTGTCTACATTCTTTGATGTAGTAGCGAATTTGTTTCTTATACAGCCTTGCTTTCATGATGATTCGAAATAATTTATTTTATTTTTAAATATACAGGTTTAATAATTAAAAACGTCCGCGAATATTTTCTAAATGGTTCAAGGTTTTGAGATGAAATTTTTCTCACACGATTCATGATGTAGGAGTTCGTCAGTTTATTTATAAATTTTCCTATAGAATTTTAATTTTAAAATTATTGAACATTGTTTTTAAAAATACGTAATACTTTTCTCGTCCACACACTTTTTTGTCAAAATAGCCATACTCCGGGTAAGGGCGTATTCAGTTCAGTTTGCACCTTCTTCGTTAATAGAGATTTTTTCACTTATACGAGTATGCCAACTAGAGAGATCTAAAAATGGTTCAAGGTTTTTGAGATGAAATTTTTTTCTCACACGATTCATGATTGTTCGTCAGTTTTTATTTATATAATTTTCCTATAGAATTTTTTTAATTTTAAAATTATTGAACTGTTTTTTTAAAAATACCGTAATACTTTTCTCGGGTCCACAACATTTTTTTGTTCCAAACAATAGCCCATAACTCGCGGTCTAAGGGCGGTAATTTTCAGTTCGTTTTGCAACGCTCCTTCGTTTATGGAGAATTTTTTAATTAATATACGAGGTTAATGCCAACTTCGCAAGTGTTTTATCTTCGTCAATTTTTCTTAAACCTATAAATAAAACAAAAATAAATTTTGGTTGATACAACACAAATTGGTTCGAAAATTTCTGGGCGTTTGTACGTCAACGGACAGCAAAAACGATGTTGCCGCGGGGCCACTAATATCTGGTCTACCCTCTCTACATATCTCACACTCTTTGCATCCCACGTAACTTACCTTTCACGATTTCGAAATTGCCTCATTTACTTGTGCCATGCGCACGGTTGATTGTCTTTTAGAGGTGACAATATGAGAGGTAACATTTTGAACTGGCGAACGACAGGGCCGTGGAAACTTTTAAAAACCCAGCACCACTGCGAACGCCTGAATCTACTACAACGCCCGATTTTAAAATTCATTAATTTTTGATTAATTATTCATCAATTACGAACACATGTGTATTGGCTGAATTGTCTTCCTCAAAACTTATATACTCAGGTAAAAATTGTGTTTACAATTTCAAAAAAAAAAAAGCTGTTAGTCTAATACCTTTAAAATAAAAATGCTATCAAAAAGTTATAAGTAACAATCGATGTGCCCTTAAGACTTAAATTCATTTGCTGAAAATTCGATCCCAATATCTTTGAAACGCGTTTAGAAAATAATCGAGTGGCATATCTAATATTATAGCAGATATTATATTAATTTGAGTATGATATTTAATGTTTAAGGCAGGCAAGATTAAGAATTAGATTCTGTGCTGCAGAAGGCGAAACCTACACCACAGGAATGGCGCCTCAACTACTTGGTTTTCGAATTCCACTAGAAGATCAGAGACGATGAGCCTTGCCCACCTTTATTGTCACCTAATGGCTAAAGTAATGTCATAGATGGATGTACGCAGTTGGCATTCTCATTAAGAAATATTTTTTATTAAAATCTGGATACTCAATTCTTCGAAAAAACCGCAAGTAAATTGCTGAATGGAAACACGTTAAACGGCATTCAATTGATTTATAAAAATTAAAATCATTCTTGCGCGAAGCAACACATAGTTTTTTTTTAAAAATTCACAACACTGGTTTTGCGAAGTAAAAACATCGCACGGTTGACTCGAAGGGAGAAGTAGGGTTGTGATTATTTTGATAATGATAGCCAATTTCAAATGCACACTCTAAATGCGTGAGATATAAAATTGCAAAAGACCATACTTTTTCGTATTTAAATGACAATCATAGTTGAAGAGGTTGAAGAGTATAACTTTTAAGGTAAACATAATTGAACTCATTAAAATTCATGTTTAAATTATCGAATGGTTTTATATAATTAATCCTTGTTCGCAGACAAACTACTCACTTTCATTTCTCTACTGAATTTATAATCTTATTATACTGAAACGGTGATGCTTTCAATAAAGCGGGGCTCGGAATTACCAATATTGTGATAGGATAGTGTAATTTGGAGAGAAACCCCGATACGACAGCGCCGCCGTGCATGTTGCCTGTTTCACGGACGCCTGCGGCGGGGGAGGCGGGGACGGGCAAGAAGGGGCATGACGGGTTCCGAGGCGGTGCAAGACGGGGCGGGCGGGCAATAGGGCGGGACGGAGAGCGAGGCGTGGCGAGGCGGCGCAGGGCGAAGGTGAGGCTTGCCGAGGAGGTGAGGCTTGCCGAGGCGGGGCGTGGCGAGGCGGGGCAGGGCGAGACTATGGCGGGAAGCGGGGCGAGGAACGAGGCTAAAGGTGGGCGGGCTGAAGGAGAGGGTCGAGGGCGGTTGCGGTGGGGGGGGGGCAATAGGGCGGGACGGACCGGAGCGTAGACGTGGCGAGGCGGCGCCAGGTGCGAGGTGAGGCTTGCCGATGGAAGGTGAGGGCTTGCCGAGCGGGGCGTGGCGAGGCAGGGCAGGGCGGACAGGCGGGAAGCGGGGCGAGAGCGAGGCTAAGTGAGGCGGGCCTGAAGGAGAGGGTCGAGGCGGAAGCAAAGCGGGGTTTGGGGAGCGACGGTGCGAGCGGTGCGAGGCAAAGACGTT
>BOPP01000033.1:8337685-8348134 GCA_017312745.1 Gryllus bimaculatus | reverse complement strand
CACTCGGACCAGTGTACTCCTGTTTCAGCAGGTGTAAGTACTCCTGTTTATGAAGGAGGATCAGCATTGTAGCTGAATACACCAGGATTTTTATCAGAGCAACAAAGGCCTCTGAGCTCCCAGGCTGGTCATAGACCGGCACAATGTAGGGCATGTTAGTCGTGTGTGTGTGTGAAAAGTTGTTAAGACGAGCCACTGAGGATAACAAGAAAATTAGGAAGAGGAAGCCTTTACCAAATTGCGGGTGACTCGGCGCGGGCGAGCGACTTCAGAGCTTTGGGTCCGCTTAGGCTCCTATTGGGCTGTCTTCTTACGCTTGTTCTAACTCGGATCTGACTGTGTTACACAGCTTTTTTACCACACAACACACTAGAGCTCTCCCCACGCAACAGACTCGTCATCGGGTCATGTAAGGCATCGTTTAGTGTGTGTGTGCTGTGTGTGTGTGTAAAAGTGCTCAGGGACAGCTGAGGGATAGAACAAAGGGTGAGTGGCACAAGAGGAAAGACAATGGGAGCCTTATTCCCAACCTCAGCCCGGGGACAAGGCTCTGAGCCACTCTCCACGGCTGGTCAACCCGGTAAAGCATGTTTAAGCGCCAACTGTATAGTCTCGGTGTGGGTGTGTGTAAGTGTAACAGCCTGAGCGGGGGATAGACAAGGAGAGGGAAGCAATGGGAGGCTAGCTCGGCGGGACAAGCCTCTGAGCCTCCCGACCGGCTTGGTGCACCTACGTGCATGTCAAGCGCATTTGCGTCTAGTGTGTGTGTGTGTGTGTGTGTTGTGTAAAAGCGCTTCACGGTCGGGTTGTCCGGCCGGTCAAACAGGCCTCGCTAAGTGGTTGTACAAAAAATTAAGAAAAGGAAGAGCGAAGCAATGGAATCGCTAGTTCACTCCGGGATCAAGCTCCTGGGGGCGGGCGGGGTACCGAGCCTTTCCCACCGGCTCGGCTCAACCCCCTTTTCCCCCCGGCATGTAAGGGCATGTTCGTGTGTGTGTGTGTAAAAGTGTACAGCTGAGGATAGAACAAGGAAGAGGCAGCAATAGGGCAGCTGCCCGCGCGACACTGACAGCTCTGAGCTCCGACTTGGGTCACACTCGGATGTAAGGCATGTTGTTGGTGTGGTGTGTGTGTGTTTGTACAAGTGTAACATAGCTGAGGATGAGAACAGGAAGAGAGCAATGGGAGCCTAGCCGGGGGACAGGACAAGCTTTGAGCTCGCCAGGCTGGTCACACCAGCGGCATTAGCGGCAGTGTTAGTGTGTGTGTGTGTGTGTGTGTAAAAGTGTAACAGCTGAGGATAGAACAAGGACAGAAGGAAGCATGGGGGAGCTAGCAGGACAAGTCTCTGAGCTCCCGGCTGGTCACCCGGGCATGTAAGGCATCGTTCAGTTGTGTCGTGTGGTGTTGGTGCGTGTGTGTGTAAATAGTTCGTAAACAAGCTGAGGCATAGTTACACACAGGAAGAGGAAGCATGGGGAGCTAGGCCGGGGACACAGCTCTTGAGCTCACCGGCTGGTCACCAGCCAGGCATGGTAAAGGCATGTTAGTTCCAGAGTGTGTGTGTGTAAAAAGTGTAACAGCATGAGGATAGAACCAGGGAGAGGAAGCAATGGAGAGCCATAGTCGGCGGGACAAGCTCTGAGCTCCCGGCTGGTCACGTTCTACACCCGGCATGTAATGGCATGTTAGTTGTGGTGTGTGTGTGTGCTGTGGTGGTGTAAAGTGTAACAAGGTGCTGAAGATAAGAAAAGGAAAGAGGAAGCAATGGGTAGCCCTAGCCGGTTGTGTTACTTACTTCCGACTCCGAGCTCTGAGCTCCGGCCGGCCTGGTCACCGCCGGCACTCCCCCGTGTCGCCGTCGCCTTCGTGGCTCGGGTTTCCCTTGGTCTCCTTACTTTGCCTAAGTAACGTTTGTTCTACTTTCTCAGCTGTTACAGAAGACTTTACCTGGGAGCGCCAGAGAAGTGCTCATAGTTAGTTCACCCATGCTTATTGGTGTGTAGGTGTGTGGTGATGTGTGGTGTAAACAGTGGTAACAGCTGAGCCCCCGATTAAGAAAGGGAAGAGGAAGCAAATGGGAGGCTAAGCCGGATGCAACAGAAAGACACAAAAGCTCTGAGCCTTCAGAGCGGTTGTACTGGGGCACGCTGGTCAACACCGGTTTATCTGGAATACAAGTCGCGAGGCGATGAGATTATCACACTGATGTTAAAGTAGTTTATCAGAGACCGGTGGATAGACAATGTAAGTGGCATGTTAGTTGTGTGTGTGTGTGTGGTGGTGTGATTGTAAAAAAAGTGTACACACACACTCATAAACAATGTCAGCTGAGGATAGAACAAGGGAAGAGGGAACATGGGGCAGCTAGCCTCGAGGCCGGGTACGATTACTGCACCGGGTGACCCAGCCGGGAAGCTCAGAGCTCTGAGCTCCTCCGCCGGGCTGGTCACCCCGGGCATAATGTAAGGCCACTGTTTCCCATAAGTCGGTGTGTGTGTGTGTGTGTGGTGTGTAAAGTGTAAACAGCTGAGGATAGAACAAGGAAGTAGGAAGCAATGGGAGCTAGCCGGGACCAAGCTCTGAGTGCTTTGCCCCCTCTTTTCTTCCCTTGATCTATTCCTCAGTCTGTTAACAGGAAGACGGGGCAGAGCGAGGTGGAGCAAGGCGAGACTTGTGGCGCGGGTGTGTTTGCTGTTGAGGTGTGGTCGCCCCTGCGCCGCAGAAGCCGCCCCAACTGGGTCGACGCCCGGAAGCGCCGCCGACCGGAAGCCGCCCCGGGTGCAGCCCTCGATGTTACTGCCCACTTCCACCGCATCGAGTAGCGGCGCTCATGACGCTGCGCGGACCCTCACAAGGGCAGACGACCAGTCGGGAGGCTGAGTCTGGGACAGAATGCATGCAGGTGTACGATACGAAGTAAAAACGCTAATGTCGAAATGCTAACGCGTGACAGCTTGCAGTTTTCATTGAAGTATGTTTCAAAGGGGAACTATTAATCACGAGTGCCCATTATGTCCTTCATTATTTCATATTTGTGTAGAATACCCTGACATTCGAGGGAAAGGTCAGGTTAATGACCTTTATTTACTTAAAATCTGACTGATGTATTGTTTGATTTTAACGGATTTCTTTGAATTACCAGACGGAAAGGGAATTAATAGAGCTACATTTGAGGAAATAATTATCAACTGACTTCTCGAAAAGCGTATTTAGTGCCAAGGACACATCATCACCTTGTACAACCATATTTTTAAATCTCGTGCCACTTGTTCTGGATGCAGTGCCCGCGAAATCTAGTAAGCTAGTTATTATGTCCGCGACAGTGACATGACTGGCTTAGCTTACTTCTCCAGAGCCACTCATATTGAGAAAATCATGAATTGGTAGGGTGTCATGTTGTGAGATGTTCGAATTCCCACGTTTATAAGCAATTGCGAACGCAGATCACAAAAAGCTCCTCCCCGGCGGGGAATCGAACCCCGGTCTCCCGCGTGACAGGCGGGGATACTGACCACTATACTACCGAGGACTACATTACATGGCTGAAGGCTACATTCTATTCCCCGTCGGGAAGGAATATTTTGTAATTTTCAATAATGTTAATATTTGTGGCTATCATTTATTCTTAAAGACCCTTGGGAGACTGGGGTTCGATTCCCCGCCGGGGAGGAATTTTTTGGTGACGGGGCGGATCGTATTTCGTGGAATGTCGAGGGATTTTTCGAAAGGTAGCATGTTGCGGAAATTAAGTATATCAAAGAAAAATCTCTTGGTATCTCGAGTCCGATACGCATGGAGAGAAAGACCTTAGTTATGATGGCACGGCAGCAAAATGCTATTCCAGGCTCTGTATGGGGATTTAAGGAAAAAGTCTAAAAATATCGATGTCCCTCTTTGGCTTCATGAAAAACATAGAGCACTGAAATGATGTTTCTAACATTTTCATTGCATACAAAAGGTTTTGTAAAGTCTATCATGTGGAACGGAGAACGGTTAATTTGTAACAGTATGTGTTTCAAATATATAATGGAAAATCTGGAAAACACAGTCGTCGGTGGTATAGTGGTCAGTATCCCCGCCTGTCACGTGGGAGACCGTGATTCGATTCCCCACTGGGGACGAGTTTATTGTGATCTGCGTTCGCAATTGTTGTGTGTAATCTTGTGTATTCAAATATGTAACAGCATGATACCCAAATGATACGTGAAAATATTTGCGATGTCAGGATGCACATATAAATAATAATCCATCGAATAGAAAGATACCATTCTCTAGTTTGTCTCTCTTAAAAATGTTTTGGACTGTTTTCTCAATTTTAGATTTTTGGTGCTAAAACACACACTAGGTTTTGGATTTTCCCCTTCAGTTACTGTTTTACCTTCATGAATTGTAATGGTGATAAGACATCACTTCGTTTTGGAAACGAAACCACTGTGACACCTACATAAAACCCGAATATTGTTTAGTACGAATACACTTGAAAGGTACATAAGCATAGTACATCACCAAAGGACTGTTTTCTGCACATAATCTAGAATTTATTTTTGAGCTTAACCTCTGAAAATTATTCTTAGTAGCACACAAAAGTTCTGTATGAAAACTACGAATTTGATTTACCCGCGACTCTGTTTGTATTAAATACCATTGTAAAATCTCTTTTGAATCTTGGAATGGCATAAGTAAAATTGCAATTATTGTCTTCGTTTTCGCACTTGTATAATCTCCGGATTGTTGTCATGTAAAGAAAATTGTCTTCGAAAGCGATCGAAGTTCACTGAAAAGGAAGGATGAAATAAACCAATTAAGTCTGTCAGCATTAACGAAAGAAACACAAAAACTCTTGATTGGTATCATCTCGCTTTCACTTAGCGAGTTTTAACACTTCTGTCTTTGGAGCCGAAGCTTAACACTTTTTACTTGATATCGTTCGTGCCTACGCTTCCAGAGAAAGACAAAAAGCGACAATGCCTTTGTATCGTATATTGCAGACATTTTTCCAGCTTCTAGCTGCCATCGAGATTGGTGCCAGATGAAAAAAGAGATACTAATGAAGGAAGAGGAAAGAAAAAGACTTATTGTCAAAATTATTAAAATAGTGACAATAAAAAATGAATTTTGCCATGTTTCTGGTCTTTGGTGATCATATTCTTATTCAGAGTTCGTTACAGTTCTTACGACAAATGCAAGCATTATATTCATACCTAGCTCTTTTTGATGAGGTTTGCGGCCATTCAAAAAGAAAATCTTCAGATGATGTCTTATGAAATATCTTTTGTAATACACAAGTATTCTTGAAATTTATGGTCCTTACTAATTTTCTCAAATATTGGAGGTTCAGAATTGGTAGATTATGAAAAATAACCAATGAGTAGGAACGGATTAAAAAGTAGCTAAATGGAACATGATGTGTTCATTACGAATTTCCTGAACTCTTCTGGCTCAGACTTAAAGGTACGTACTCCAAATTATGAAAGATGTCACAGGAACAAAAAACAGTTAACTTCCTTGCCTCAACGTGGTGCAACAGCAGTTCATTTTGGACTCCACATGTGGTGCAATAATTAAGATATTTGACTCTACTTTACAGCAGGGCGCCACAGATGCCTCCGAAAGAATTCGGACAGGAACTCATTAAGTGTAATTGAATTACGCGGCAGTAAACAAACGAGCGACGGGCCTCATTATGCGTCGTAGGAGCCAGCGGCGCGCGGACGGCCACCGGCCCAGCGAGGGGAGGAAGTGACGACCGCCCCGCCCGCACGTTTTTAGGGGAGGCAAAAAAGAACGAACTCTTCTTAACTAACGCTGCAGTGACGCTGCCAAATGATCTTCTCGCCCATTAACACAGTTCATCTGGACTTCGATACTTCGAATTTTAAGAGGGCACAGAAAAATTTACCGAATATTGCAACATGCATGATTGGTCATGACATGACATGGTCGATTTCCAAATTGTAAGTAAAATAATGCAAAAAGCGGAAAATCAGAGATTTGGAGGGATTTGAAATATCAAGAAATACGAAGTGATACGGATTCGAATCATTAGGGCAAACGAAATATTAAGACCTCGTATTTTAGTGAGACTTGAAAAGTCGGGCGATTCACAATATAGAGGGATTCGAGATACGGAAATATTCGCGATATCGTTAGTCAAGATATCAAGATTCCATTATAAGAAATGGTCTCTTGACCTTCCTGGAGACGTTGGTCCTGCGTCATCCCGTGAAGCTTGCTTATGGCGGCTCTGCCACATAGCAACAATAACCATCGTGACGAATCGTGGACGAAATAAACAGTGAATCACGTGCATTAGATGTAGGACTAACCTTTTGTGGTATAAAGGCCTTACCGTTGACAAATCATTATTTGATACTTTTGAGTAACGAAACCAGTCTGCAGTAACAACTACTTCGCACTCGCTCTAGGTGTTTTCCTTAAGTTTTGGCAGGGCGTTCGGCTCGAAGAGCGTTCCGGGCGGGCGCACGCTCTGGTTGCGCGTCCGCGAACAGTCGCGTCACGGCGGCGATTTACGGAGGCGGCGACGCGGAGGGGCCCCGCGCGAGGCCCTTGGGAGACGCCCCTAACGACGTGCAGATGGCGCTGTCGCCCCCGCCCGCCGCGGCAGTGCGCCACCACCCTGCCCTTTGCCAGGCGCGGCGCGGCGGGGCCGGATTCGGGCCATATTTCGCCTGGGAAGGCGTGACGTTACCAAATATTTGTACGTTTTTAAGAACCTAATGGAAATATTAGAAACATCTTTCCCTTATTTTATAGTTTGTTGACAATTGGTTAGTTCGACGTTCGGGAAAGGAAGTAACGAAGACGAAATAAATTAATCGCATTTATTTAAAAAAATAAAACATCCGTGCTTCAGAGTAGTAAGATATTGTAATTATGCGTATTTTTCAGTAATATATGTTGAGGAAATAATAATAGTAAACGTCTGCTGATATTATTGTTATGACATATTGTTAATTTTTCTAATATTAAAAACATAAATTTATTCCAGTTTCATTTCCACACCCTATTTAAAACAAAAATTGTACACAGTGTCAAGCATTCTTAGAAAGAGGCCAATAGCGACGAGAAATGAATAAGAATGCACATCCAAACTGTCCTATTCTCTTCCTCGGGACTTTCCTCACTCAGAGACCCCATCCCCAGGTATGTGTATGGTGAACTCTCATGTGTTCTCTTCCCTCCGACTTGCCGACATCATTTTTTCTCCCAAGAAAAACATCCTTGGTTGGATGGAGGGTGACGATGTAGATGAAATATTTTTGGAACGGAGCAAGGGTGGAATGATACTGAAGACGGGAGAACCCTGAGAATATCTCCCCTTTGCCTAGTTATACATAGATGAGCTGGGAGTTCACCCTGATATTCAAACGCAGAAGTGAGAAGTCTTTCAAGGGGTCGTCCTGCATATCGTGTACCAAAAAAATTCCTCCCCGGCGGGGAATCGAACCCCGGTCTCCCGCGTGACAGGCGGGGATACTGACCACTATACTACCGAGGACACACGCTAGCGTCTTCTACTGTTTGTTACAAATTAATTCTTTCTCTGTTATTAATTAACAGAGTTTACAAAACCTTTTCACGAGTAACAAATGGTTAGAAACATCACCCACTCTTTCAATAATCAATATTTCCTCTGAGGCAAAATTACGGTTTTCGAAATCTTTTAGGCTGCTTCCTTAGATGCCCGTGAAGAGCCTGGGAATGAATTTCGGCACGGCAAAGTTTCTCTTCTTGCCTATGAGATACATGATAGCAGGAATTTTTTCTTTAACATGATTAATTTGATTTCCATTACCTGCTATCTCTTTCCTCAGCACTCTCCACTAAATGGATATGTGAACCTATGTCCCAACAAAAAAAGCGCCTCCCCGGCGAGGAATTGTACCCCGGTCTCCCGCGTGAGAGCGAAACATACGATCCACCCAGGATATTAATTGCGTGGTATGACAATGTGTAATGAAATTTGTTCATGTTAATTGCTTGCTATGAATATGACAATGTACATGTCATGTTCATGGATATTGATCCACATATTAAGACAATGATATCTCACTTTCCCGACGTTTCGCAGTTTTATTTCTCCATATCACGGTCACAAAATGCATAACACAACAATTATTAACACGTGTAATGGAAGCACACACTGCCCACCACAAAAATTATTTTTTTATATAAATTAAAAATTACACAATAAAAAAATACAATAGAGACATACCTTACTTGGGCTCAGAATATTAAACGTAGTAATACACTTCATGACACTCTGAGCGAATACTGCGTAGATGGGTGGGTAGGGTGTGCGTCCATTATTCTTGTTAATAATTTGTGTGTTATACGTTGTTCTAACCGTGTTGTTGATGTTTTTAGACCTTAGGATGGAAAAATAAAACTCCGAAACGTCGGCAAACTGAGATAACATTATCTTAATTTATAGACCAATACCCAAGAACATGATGGATTCTACTACTGATGGTCGTGAAATATAGCAGATATTATATGTTGTAAACTTTAGTTTTATTACACAAAGTTAAGCATAATAATGAGAAATTTTACCTATTTTTCGCTTATTTCAAATTGCACATTATCGCCTTTACCCGACATTATATAAATACATATTATCTGCCGTAAGATGTAAAATTTTATCCACAAATTTTATCACAAATCCTTCAAATTTTCATTTCCCTTAATTTGAAAATACTTATTGTAAAAAAGGTAAAACAATTCTCCTCTTTCAGTGACTTGTAAAATAGATGGAATGTAAAACATAGAGAATATAGAAGGAATCTATGTATAAATTCATACGACATCAATCTTCCAACAATTAGAAACGGTGATATACTTTCTAAGCTACATAATAATTTAAGGGTGTTTTGCTGGACGATTATACAAGTATTCCCAACACAAGAACTAAGCAGTACTGCGAAGAAGAGGCATGTGCATCCGAAGAAAGAAAATACCACAATTTTTCAAGTACATGAATGTATTTAATTTTGAAATCATTTAATAAAATCAAAATGTTTCATTACAAAGTAACTTCTATAAAACAATATTGTTAAGGAGTTGTTACTGTTTCATATTGTAAACGTTCTTCTGTTTCTGAAAATAATTTCCAGATTCGTATCTCACTATTTCAAAGTATTTTGCTCGGAAATTGTAGTGGCAATCACTTCAAGTTCCGAACTTCAACCACCTGTGGCTGTCCCTCTCCCCTCCGTTTGCCATGTCAATGGCACCCCGTTGCACCTCGACGCCAGCGCCACCTTTGCGCCACGGACAGCGTCACACCACGGCGCCACGGCACCCTCCACCGCCCTGCATCGCATTGCCCTCTGAGAGTTTATCGCCAGCCCCTGCGTCTCCGCCCCTCGTGCTTTCGGATCGCTCCCAGACACAAGAGCACGTCGGGGACCATTTCCGACTCACTAAAAAACAGTCTCGCGTCCTGCGCAGCAGGCGTGGAAGTGGTCCGCCTCATCTTTCATTTCATATCACGCTACAAAGCCACCGCGTCGAGTCTGGAAGCGGTTCCATCACGGGAACAGACGCCGCGCCGCGCCGCGCCGTCTGAAGGATGGGACGGACCCGAGCAGCTGTCACCGCCAGGGCTACCAATGGGCTATATTTAACACAAAATTAACCCTCCTTTACCTTTTTAAACTGATGAGGTTGAAAAGTCAAATAATATTGGTTTAAAATTTCTACAATATCATGATACCCTTTCTTATTACAATCAAATTTCATTAGTACGCGTAGTGGCCATTTACACGAATACTTTCAGCCATTTTTGGCGGAAAGATTTCCGCTACAGAGAAAAAGATTGAAAACTAATTAGGCTATTATAGTCAAAATATTGAAATCTATTCAAAATGCACTGTAAACTTGAGAATGTTGAAAGTAAAATTTCCAGAAAATGAGTTACATCCAAAAGGCATCAAAAAGTGTAAAATGTCGGCGTTTGAGACGTGTCGTGACGATATAATATGGCTATTCCGTCTCACTATTATGGTGATGAATTTTTCATTTCGGTATTAGCAATGTATGTATTATAACGAATTTGTAATAAGGGAAATTATATTAACAATGTCACACCCCTCTACGAATTTGATTACACTTCCTCCGAACGCGCACGAATGGAAATGCTTTTCTGTGCACAAATCGAAACAAGATAGAAAATCATTCACAATAAATTATGAAGAATGTAAATTACGATCTCCCAGGATGCAGACTTGTATTAAAGGCAGCAGCAATAGAAACAGAGACATTGCTAAACAATACCCGAGAGAATACAATACTTTTACTACGCTTTTAATTTTGTTATTAATTTGATAAACAATAATGAAGGTTGAAAATGAGAATATGGAATAACAATTAAAACTTTGTGGAGATTATTTCCTTTACAATACCAACAAACAGATCCTGTAGCCG
>BOPP01000033.1:8314899-8325764 GCA_017312745.1 Gryllus bimaculatus | reverse complement strand
GTGGCGGCAGTGGCGATGGCGGAGGCGGACCTCCTCGGCGCCCTCATCGCCGCATCCGGAGCGCGGGTTGGCCCTGAAGGGCGCCGCCGTTGCACGTGGCCCTCGGAGCCCCCCCGCTGGCCTTTTTTGTGGGGCGCGGAGACGCGCTGGGGGACGGGGCGCAGGCGACGGTGGAGCGGAGGTGGTGTCAGGGAAGGCGAGGATGCCGAAGAGAGACGCGACTGAGATATGACTGCAGCAAGTGGCCGCGACTCATTAGAAATTACTGCTTTGAGTCCCAAATGAAGTACGGGAATTGTGTGAACATTTCTTCCGGCAGCGGGAGTTGTACATCTGCGCTCAGATATTGATTTTGGCTGATTGCGTCAGAGCGTAGTGGAGCTATAGACAATTGTTGTGTACGTAACCAAAAAGGTAGTTTAGAGATGTTGGAGAGTGAAAGGACCGAGGAGATTGATGCTGGCGAAAACGCCATTATAATGACGACGAGAGGTAAACCCCTGCCGGAGGGAAGACGATAGCTGATGACGGGAACGTCATGCCTGTTTTAGAGAATGACTTGCTATGGAAACGTGATGAGGGCGGTCAGGGGAGATTTGTGGAACCAACGAAGGGTGCAAGCGGGAAAATTTTACCTTACAGCAGCGAAGGGGACTGGGAATGAAGATAATCGTTTTGACACCCTAATAGTACAGCCAAAATCTTACTTAATCCGTAGCTACCTATTTTCTCCACTAGAATTACCACACAGAATACTAGATGAAACGAGAAATATGTGTTGAATGATTATGATTGAGAAACGGGACAACGTCCTAAAAAACTCGCAGAAATTCTAAGAGGAATGGGTGACTAATAAAATCGTTTAAATGTTCTTTCTTTTCCTTCTGTCCTCTATTCAGTTGTTGGGCGATCTACAAACACAGAATTTGTTTATTTTCAATTGCTTTCACATTTCCCTTTGTTCTATCAAATCGTAAAACCTCATTTATTCATCATTTTCTCTATCATTCGTACGTATTTTTAAAATGATTTTTTTTTATTTTAAACCGCATTTTGATAACAATATATATTAGAAATATTTATACTTGAAGTTCGATTACACCAACATAGTGATGATACGACGTTATGTGAATATTAATTGAGCATTACTTGTTGAATAAAGTGTAAAAGCAGAGTCTCTTCGCACAGAGATACCGCGCTGCTCTGCATAAACCTGCTCAGTAGTACTCCGCAAGGCGCGGCATGTCCCTTGGCTTCGCTGCGGCCCAGAAGGGGCTTGAGCAGCCGTGGCGGGGGCTGTTGTCCCGCCTCCAGTGCCCCTCCGCATCTCGCGCCGCTGTCGATGGCCCGATAGCGCTGATAGCCCTCGTCTCGCCCCGCAGCAACTCCGCCCTTCCGCCCCTCGAGAGCTCCGCAGCCACCTGCGACCTGCGTCGTCACGTAACGCGGCCTGCAGGGCGCGGCTTCGAGTGCAGCGCTATGCGATGCGATGCGATGCGACGTCACTCTACTGTCAGAGCATGCGGGTCGATCTACACACTACAGTATGTTCAGATTGGGACGAGATTTTGCAACGCGTCAGGAGGATAATAGAAACAGTTTCTTCACAAAGTTAATGTCACATTTGTTGTGAACTTTCGTAAATTAGAAAAGAACCGGTAAATGCAATCACTAAAAGTCACAGACGTACTTTTGGGTTTGGGTGTCACAATAGCAGGCGATGCGCTACATCACACTCTTTACAATAATTCAATAAAGAACAGTGTACGAATAAAGTTATATTATTGTAAAATGCGGAGGGAATTTGAGGATATTTTACTTCGATTTACTGTTGCAACATTCACAAATAGGAAAAAATAATCGCGATATTTCTTTCCTTAAAACGTAAAGCTCCTGTGGGTGAGAACTGAAAGGAGAACTTCAAGAGTGAAACATGAAACCTCGCAATACCTGTCTGGCAGTAGCGAGACGTGGCATTTTTGTGTAGTCATCGTAAGATGTGTCAAATGTCTGGGCCTATCATTTGGAAGATACTGGGAAATGGGGTATTCGGAATATTTTTCCTACTATGTTCTGTCTTTGTAAGACTCAAACAACTCTCAGTTTTATGGTTTTATTTATTGACATTCGTTTCAATAAATCTTCTGAACACCTTAAGCATAGCCGATATTGCTGTAGAATTTTCCGGTACGTTGTTCCCGTAACTACAGATGAAAGGTGAACTTTGAGTTAAACGTAAAACTACAATTCATTGAATAAGAATCAATGATAGAAATATTCTTATTTTTCAAGAGCTTTGGCTGATTTTCTAAGAGCACTTAATTCAAAATCCAACAAAAACCCAAATATTTTTACTTGAGTCTTTTGTTGGTCTTCTCGTTTATATTCAAAACAGCTTAGACACTTACTTCAACAGAGCGATTTGTAAACCTTAAAACTAGACATAATAAAGTGTCTGATATAAACTTGTTTCTCTTTGTAATTTTAGTTGGTAATAACGAGGGGTTGGACCAATCTTTCTGCACTGTCAAAAGCTTCTCTTCGATTGTATGCAAACAAAGTGTTTATTTCAACTGAAAGATATCGTAACGTTTTCCCATAAAGCATGGCATTTATTAGAACCCTCATAACAGAATTTAAACGCAGTAAAAAACAAGAATCTAGGGTGCACAAAGAAAAACATCGCAACGTTTCACTTACAAGTTCATACTGAGAGTGTGAATGGTGCATTTCGCTGGGTTGGCCGCAAACCACTCAGCCGAGAGTCTCCGAAGTCATGGGCAAAGCCAGCGGGCGCAGAGCTCTCAATGTCATGTGCTGTTTCATAACAAATACTATTTAAAGATGATTATATTTTGATTAATTAACGAATTCTTGACTAAAATATTTAAAACGAATTAATTTAATTATTTTACTTGATTTTCGCCGTGTCTATCGATGACTGAATGTCTAGCCACTTCTTCCAGGAAATGCTCAAACGAAAGTAACATAATAGTAAGAAATTGGTATCAATTGGTTTATGAACTGGCTTGAAACGAGTGGTAACTTCCAGCCAGAACAGAACAACAAATTACATCACATTGAAAACACTCAAATTACGCGCGTTCTAAATGTGTTCGTCATCGCTCAACATAGCACCCACAGCGAAGAGGATGGGGTAACAGCGGGCCCTCGCCTCAACTGAAGGGCTCTTCCTCGTGCTTTGATAATTCCAGTCGATAAGTCAGGCGGCACCGCGGCGCGGCGCAGCGCTGGCCAGCGCCCGCACCGGAAACACTCTGCCAGGCGCATGGGGGGGGGTGCTTGCAGGGCGCGCTGCGGGCAGAAGGACCTCGAGGGCCGACAAAGGGCGCCGCCGCAGACACTTCGGGACCAAATGGAGCTCTCAGGCGAGGCGATAAGGGCCAAGGATGGTCTCTGCTGCCACCTGTTCAGGCGCTGGCTGCCGATCCAGAGCCCTCTCGGAGGCAGACGCCCTTCCCAACCCTTGGCCCTGAGATTATTTGGACGACGCTACTGGCCAAAGATTTATATGGAAATGCGAATACGTTTTCGTAAAAACAATTCCAGGGCTGAAAAATATTGATGTGGAGATGGACTGTGGGCGGCTCCAGAAAGTATTTGGATGTGGTGGAGGGATTTCGGCTGGGTGCCACCATACTATATATTTTTGAAATTCAAATTCATTGGGGGCAGAAAGAGCATGTGTTTGGGGGGGGGTGCATGATTGCACTTGGCTCCCATTGTATCCGCGCGTTTGCTGTAATTAAAATAACGAATATTTGAAATATGTAATTAATACTATCCCCGAAAGTGAAACTTCAATTCGAAATTAATCATAACCGATTACCCTGAATATGTGCAAGACTATGTATACTTGCGATAATTTCTTTCTTTCGACAACAGAATCACAAAAGAAATAAACAGAAGACTATCATTAGCATGGTCAAAATTTTGGAGCATGCCATATATCATTTTAAACCCGAAAGTGAAATTAAAGATTAGAAAATCAATCATGGTTAACTATATACTACCAACACTGGTACACAAGTAGAGGATTTAACAAACAATCATTCAATGTCACTCCTAAGATGACACAGCAAAATGAAGAGAAAAATCCTACGAATATCATTGAGAAACAGAATAAGAAAGGACGAAATTAGAAACAAAATGTGTATAAAAGACGTGGTAGAGTATGCACAAGAGATGAAATAGAGACGGATAGGACTCGTTGCACGGCACGAACAACTAAGATGGGCAGCTGCAACAACATTCTGGGACCCAAGAATTGGTTGGAGATACCAGAAGTCCCCATACACGAAAGAGGTTGATGTGTGCTCGTGCAGCATGGGGCTGAGACGTTTGGAAATGTGTAATAGAGAACATTTCGAACTTGTTGTGTAATGCCAATAGTGTACAAATAATGTCAATAGTGTACTTGTATACATATATATTTTGATTCGTGCGTTGCGTTTGTTCGAAATGATATATTATGTGGTAGTTGATGTGTGATGCTACTGTTGCTCTTGTAATAACTCTGTTAGTGGATTATATTATGCCAGTGTATACCGTGGGGCCCACTTAAGATGTTCCTTTCAATTTTCTCCAGAACTGTTGCAGATACTGAGATGCGGTTTTCACTAAAAGTACTATATGCAAGGGGCACATATGGTCGTGCATAATATTATTCTATTGAATTTTTAATGGAAGAAATATTGACCCAACTTCGATTTTTTAACTGGAACCCTATAGAATTTTTAGCTCATCATAACAAGCATAAAGAGATGAGTTCGTATGCCGCCATTTGTTCGCATATCGCCATTTGTTACAAAATTTTCGAAAAATTGAGAGTTTTAAAGACGCACGTTGACTGCTGGTTTACGTAATCTGAACGAGAAATTCCGGGTGATATGCGGCGAGGCCAAACGATATGTTTAGATATTTTTTGCTTGATGTCATATTTATATATTTTTATTGTGTCTCGAGTAAGTCAAGGAGGTACGGGATAAAAATAAATAAATATATCACCCTGCCTGATTACTTATATTGCCGGTGCGGTTCCTAAGAGATTTTTGGCTGCATTGCTGCGGCCGTGATATGATGGGCTGCTTGTTGTTGCGCCTCTCCTTCTTTCGTGGGCGGAAGCAGTCTGTCAGTGTCAGACCGTAAAGAGTATGTTGAATATTATAAATGTGTTTACCCTCAATAACGTGCTGCAATACACATTGTATATTACACTATAACGGAAAAGTATCAAATTAAACTTATGAGCGCTCTGAGTAATTGTAAATAAGCATGGACGTAAATGTGGAATACCGTATGATTGACAATATACCTCATTTTCCCGAATATAGCGCCCCCTCGCTTACATGCCCCCCCCCCGTTTATGGATGAGAATTTCGGAAAACTTAATTATGTATCATACTTCATGTGTTATTCGTAGCAATAACGTTTAAAACTGCTAATTCCAATGGTGCTAATTTCCAAGGTCAGCAAGTTCTAAGAAAATAATATCAGAAATATCAGAAAAAACAACAAATTGTAACATTGTTTGGAATATTAGAAACAAAAAAATATCAATATGTAATATCCCATCGTATCCGCCTAAAACGTAGATTACCGAAATAATTTTTCGACACTCCATAACCTTTCGAATTTTATTTAACCTCATGTTTTGTTCTTGATGCGTGAGCTGCATTTTTATAGCTACTCATTTTCATTACTGATCAAAGGAATGTAGTTATTCAATAAAAATTGTAACATTGAAAAATAAAGACAAATTTCGAAAAGTTTTTTAGTTTCATTTCGAGAAACAAACCTCGAAGAAATAATTATTCAGTGACACACTATAGGAATCGGCGCAAGGATCATTCTATATCCTACGTACGTTACGTTTCTTGTTTATTAGGTTTTAGTTACGTGCTTTTAGATCTCCTCTCCATTACGAAGGATTACGTAATGTTCGACGAAATATATTTGTTGGATTTTGAATTTTTTATATATGCTCCCTCAAGAGAGCACAAACTCTCATAGCATCGAAAAAAGGTGAAATTGTGAAAATTATGTTTTTTGGACTGAAGTAGAAATAGCTTCATAAGATATCGGACATTCTTGACATTGGCAACAAAGATCGTTGAACTTTAATCTTTTGTAGAGGTTAATATTTACCTCCAAATCTATACCAACGTCCATGTTTCGGATAGAGTAATTTGAGACGAAATTACTGTAGCCAAAATTATTCGGAATGTAGGCAAAATAAATAAATTTCTCCCCATCAATTTATAATCGAACCCCCGTGCAGATACGAAGTGTTGGCCCCCCACCAGTCAATATATAATGCCAATGGGTTTCAAATTTTTATCCTCGCCCTTTAGGAAACGGTCCTGGGTAGTATAGTGGTCAGTATCCACGCCTGTCATGCGGGAGACCGGGGCTCGATTCCCCGCCGGGGAGGCCCTTTTTTTTTTGTAGAGACTAAGATTTACTTGTCCGTTTAGTGGAAAGTGCTCATGAAAGAGGCAATGGTAAGGAGTAGTGGAAATCAAATGAAAATGTCAAAGAAAAAATATCTTGCAGTTACACGTCGGATAAGCAAGTGATCTTTTGATGAACACGATGCATTGCATTGGTATCTAAGAATGCAGGGTAAATACTTCGATAACAGTCATTGGCTAAATAGTAAATGTTGGTCATTGGAAGAATGGATGACATGTTTGATTTTTTATAATATATTGTGAAAACGTCGCAAATATAATAAGTGGATCGGAGAACGAATTAATTTGTAATATTATTTACTGCAAAACTTATATGGACTATTTCACGCGTCAAATTAAAAACAATAATGTTTAACTATACCAAAACAATGCTTCAATCGGGGTGGTGTATCTAAATTAATTTATCGTTTTTTCTATCCAATTTTTCTTATCGCTCCTCCCTACTAGTCAATAATAAGCTGCGACCTACTTTTATTTATCTTAGTAGGTGGCATGTATCGATCCCTGTGTCGATGTGCAATAAACCGGATATGTACTACATCACAACCTCTTTGTTATGAACATGCTTTCAGTTATTTTCAATACTTGACGCAATTTGGAACTCTGTTGGACGTAATTTCGTTCGTGGAATTGTCCTATTATATACCACTCGTGCTTAGGAAATTCTGAGATAAATCCCCTCCCCTCTTCACGATTCGGGGATTTATCGACAACTTCTAATGTACACGTGTTATTACCTATGAAAATGCTGTACACGTGTCCTCGGTAGTATAGTGGCCTGTCACGCGGGAGACCGGGGTTCGATTCCCCGCCGGGGAGTAAGTTTTTGTTGATACCACGGAATACTAATCCGTGGAATGTCCAGTGATTATGCATGAAGTATCATGAAGTGGAAATTAAATATATTAAAGACAAAATCTCTTGGTATCAGAAGTCCGATACACATGAAGAGAGACCTTGGTTATGACGGCCCAGCTGCAGCAAAATGCGATACCGGGCACCTTATGAGGATTTAAAGGAAAGCCTAAAGATATCGATAACCATCATTGGCTTCATAAGAACTATAGATCTATAAAATGATGCTTCCAACATTTTCATTGTATACAAAACGTTTTGTACAGTCTATTAACTAGAATGAAGAACGGTTAATAGGTTAATTGTAACAGTAGGTGCTTGAAAACCAAAATGGAAAATCCTTGTACCACAGTCCTCGGTAGTATAGTGATCTGTATCCCCGCCTGTCACGCGGGAGACCGGGTTTCGATTCCCCGCCGGGGAGAAGTTTTTTGTTGACGCGGCGGAATACTAATCCGTAGAACGTCCAGTGATGTATGAGAGCGGTAGCAGGCTGTAGAAATAAGAAAATAAAAATTGCGTAGTTAAGAGGGCACTGATATTGCAAAATGCAATTCCAAACTCTGGATGGGGATCTATACTTTTCGATAACCGTCAATGGTTACATAAGAAATATTGATCACTGGAAGAGTGGATAATATTTTTAACCTTTCAATTAACTGCAAAAAGGTTTAGTTAGCTCTATTAACTGCATTGGAGAAATAATTTTATTATTCGTATTATTCTATACAATTGAAAAATACAATGGGTAATCAGTTATTTTCAATACTTGACGAATTTTGGAACTCTGTTGGACGTAATTTCATTCGTGGAATAGTCCTATTATATACCACTCGTGATTTGGAAATTCTGAGATAAATCCCCTCCTCGCGTCGCGATTCGGGGATTTATCGACAATTTCCAAAGCACTCGTGGTATTACCTCTGAGAAACAGTTTATTATGTCCTCGGTAGTATAGTGGTCAGTATCCCCGCCTGTCACGGGGGAGACCGGGGTTCGATTCCTCGCCGGGGAGGAGCTTTTTGGCGACCCTGTGGAATATCCGATGATTGTGAGAGAGGTAGCATAATGTGAAAATGAAATTAATATACCAAAGAGAAAATCCGTTGGTGTTACGAGTTCGATACGCTTGAGATCAAAGACTTTACTTTTTAGGGTACGGCTACAGCACAATGCCATTCCAGGCTCTGTATGGGGATCTACGAATAAAGCCCAAAGATATCGATAACCGTCTTTGGCTACATAAAGACTTGTGATCACGGGATTGACGTTTCTAACCATTCAACTGCCTATGAAAAAGGTTTTGTAATCTCTATTAAATGGAACGGAGAACGGGTTAATTTGTATCATTATGTACAGGGAAAAAACGGAGAAGACCAACTTTTAATCCTTCAAATGTCTGGTCTCGTTCATTTATATAAGCTTATGTTTTTATTTTGATCCGCAAATTGCTAGTATAAAGCAAATCTTTCGCTTACCGGAAATTATCGTCCATATTGCGCTTAGATAACCCTTTGGTCCTGTCTTGTCGTCTTCAAGTACTTAATTTTTTTTCAGAATAAAATATAATTTTGCAGGATAAAAGCCAAATCGACCCTGCCAGGATTCGAACCTAGAATCTTCTGATCCGTAGTCAGACGCGTTATCCGTTGCGCCACAGGGCCCCACGATTAGTAACGGTATTTTTGGTTTTCAGATTTATAAAAAAGCTTTTAAAATCCTTCAGAAGGCTTTTAAACTGTGTTCCTGGGTTTTCCTGGAAATCAAATTTTTCCCTTACAGTTAAAAATTAATTTATCTCGAAACTTTCTGGATTTTAATGTAATATGCATATACAGAGGAGGGGAAATAGTGGAACGGCAAAAACTGAATTCAAATTCTCAGTTTTGCAAGGAGGATATTCAAACGTCAGGGATATAAGCCTGTCATGAACCATCAATAAGGCTACAAACAATTACACAGTAATATTCGGTTCAGAAATGTATATAAGTGTGTTCTATCTTCATTTTCTTGTTCCATATGCTCTAAATTTTCCCAAGTTTATGTACATTATAAACATATGGAAGATAATTAATTTTATGGTCCTTGGTAGTAGAGTGGTCAGTATCCCCACTTGCCCCGCGGGAGACTGGGGTTCGATTCCCCGACGCATTTTTTGGTACAAAAGATGCGGGACCACCCCTTGCAAGACTTCTCCCTTCTGTGTCTGGACACCAGGGCGAATGCCCAGCACATCCATGAAGAACTAGGCGAAGCGAAGGTTTTCTCAGAGGCTTCCGTTCGCTGTATCATTCCTCCCTGAAAAATTTTGCACCTCTATCATCACCCACCACCCAATAATTACAACTATTTGCGTCATGTATGAAAAAAAGGCAATTAATAACTATTGCTGCTACATCACATACTTTCTCGTATTAGTTCTATTTTCTGTTCTACGAAGAGGAGACCTACGCCATATGCGATCCTTTTGTTCTAAAAAAAGTTAAAGAAAAAAATTCGACCGGTTTTCGAGAAATTTTTTTTTTTAATATTTTGAATTAATTTCAAGCTGAAATTAAGCAAAAACTAGTCGTTTTAAAAATATGGACATATTATTTTTAAAAGAACAAATTTTATTTAAGTCAAAAGTGTGTGTGCAAGTAAGAGGTAAGTATAGAACAAGGAATGGGAACGAAAGATCGCGCGTGGTCCGTAGCTCAATTAGTAGGGTTCTGCTGTGGCATTCCCCAGGTTTTGATCGGAGACACTACCGATAAGAGCAGCCGACCGTTAGAATTATACCTCAGACAGCAGTTGAATTCGACCAAGCCATTTAGCTAGGAGGAACCCTAAGACCTCCCGGTCATAGCCACTACAGTGACATCCGTCGATGCCCCGAGCCACCTAAGTGTGTGAGACGACATGCAAAGAGGTCGGAACCGAACCGTGTGCACGTGCTGCTCGTCCCTGGCAGCGCCTTCGCCTCGCGGCAGAGGCCACCGCGCCGAGCCGCCATCTTGCTGCCTTGGCGTCGCTGTAAAGGTGTCGCGTTCGCGAGGGCCGCTCTCCGCCCCTTCTTCCGGCAACTTTACCGCGTTACGTAAGGGCGCAGGGCCGCTTCCTTCTTCGCAACGCGCGTAAGGCGAGCCTCTTCGGCCTTTCGATTCGGTGTAGGAAGGAGGGAGGATGAACGCGAGATAATGAGGCCGTGATGTCAAGGTTGCCTACTTGTGGTACTGCTGGTAGTTTTGAATTGTAGTTGTCTTACACTGTCATTTAGAAAATTAATATGCATTGTATTATATTCTTTACCCTTACAAATTCCTTAAAATTTTCTGTACTGAATTTAGTAACAAATGTATATTTAATTTGTATTTCTGTATTGAATTTAGTTTTTTGAAGTATCTGCATTGTACTCGTACGAGTACATTGTATGATTATGTCTTGAATCTGATATCTTGAATTGTCATATATGGCTTATGCTATATTTATGTGGCAAAATTATTATTATTTTTATTTTTTAATTATTCATATTAT
>BOPP01000033.1:8298132-8312550 GCA_017312745.1 Gryllus bimaculatus | reverse complement strand
CGGCGCTCGATGCGGCCGCCGAGCGAACGCATGCTAATCCAATCGCCCGGCCTCGGCGTTGCGTTGCGTCGCCCCCCCCCGCCCGACCCCGCGCAGCCGCGCTCCTCCTTCCAGCCGCCCTCCCGCCTCTCCTAACTCCCTCAGCGCCCTGGTGCCTCGGTGGCCCTGTGGCAGCACACGGTTTTGCCAGTCAGAGTCGTGTTAAGAGATCCAAATTCAGTTCCATTAGCAAAAGCAGTATTACGAGTAGTTTAGTGCCGTACACAAAAGATTTTTTATATTCCTTCCTAAAAAATAATTTCGCTTAAGAGTACACGACCTTGAATCACTTTGTCGACATTCAATGGAACTTGAATGGCAAATTGTAATCATGGTCAAGTCTTCCACTTAAAACTTTTGGTGTTTTTCTCAGTGAGCCTCGTTGTTTCAACACTATTTGTCCTCTTCTATCATTCTTGAACTGATCCCTTTTTTTTTCAAGAATACGTAAACTTTTCAATCTGTCCTACAAATGTGTGTTCGTATTTAATAAATACTTGTATATAGGGGTTTTTGGGATTTGATGTAAAAATATTTAAGACTACGAGAACCTGTTTGGCATATTGAACGGCATTCGACAATTCGTGGACGGAATTGTTATGAAAACATGCGGAAATTCCATTATTTCGAAAAGAGTGGTATTTAAAAAAGTATAATGACTAATTATTCATGAATTTGCATTAATTAAACGACTTTTTAATAGGATTAGAGATTTTACGTTTGCAGGGGAAGAAATCAGACCTATTTATTTTCTAACATCATTGCACTGCTTTGCATATGTGTTTTCCATAAATATATCCTTCCGTACTGTGTTGAATCACTCAATATTTCTACTCCTAAGAACATTAACATTTCTTTCCTCGAACCCTTGCCGTTTACTGCCTTTCTGCCCTCTCGCGTAATTTACCGGTCAGATTTTCCGTTCTGATTCTATCCCACTCCCTGCCTGTCTCCATCCGGCTGGCGTTCTTCGCCCCCCCCCATCCCCACCTTCCCTCACGTGCAGCTCGGCCGGCGCCGGAGGGCGGTGGGGCGCAAGCAGCGGTGAACGAAAAATCCAGTGACAAGTTGGCCGAGGGCGAGCCGCCCCTATTACGGGCATTACCCAGAGGGTGGTAGACCGTGGCGCGGGGGGTCGTGACTGCCAACGAGTTGTGTGAAGTTTCCGCGGCTGCCTCTCTGCCTCCGTGAATGTTGGGAGAGGCGAGAGGTGACGGCGGTCGGCTGCGCGGCGGGACGTCGGTGACGGAGGCAGCGTCACTGAGGCGGTAGTGCGTCGAGGAGGGCGGCCGTACAGGGCGTCTGTGGAGACGTCGGTGAAGATGACGTCCCTTCTTAGGAATAATCCCGGCGTTGATAGGATTGATTAGTGAATCCGAAGAGCGTCAACTGCACGAAAGTCATTAATCTTCTGGAAAGTGATAATGCAGGTAGGCTGTTGATCATTCCCCTATGGATGGCCGGATCTTACATCGGTTTGTGTGTGGACTTACCCCAACTAGGTATCTCCCACCAGCGAGGTACGATCCCAGCCGGGACAAGCTCCTAAGCTCCCACCCGTCTGCTGACGTGTGTGGTAGTGTAGTGCATGTGGTGTGTGATGTGTGTGGTGTGTGTTAGTAAAGGGTGAGGAAAGGACAAGGAAGAGAAACGACGATTGGGTAGGGTGCCGGCCTTGGTCAGGATACTGCCTCCGGCATTCGACCTGGTGTTGATCGGAAGAAAACCAACACTTTCCTATGGAGATTCCACCGAATGCTCAGCATCATTCCCGTGTTCTTGCTGTTATGATGTTGAAGAAGCAAATTATGTAGTAAGATAATATCAAATACTAAAATTGTGTAACAATCCCAAAACTTTTAATCTATAGATATTTAATAATCGATTCTCGCAACTCTACCTCTCACATTACGTTTGAACCGGGGGATTTTTCAGTAGTGTGAGTGTCAAGTGCGAAAATAGTTTTTGTGTTGAAGATTGCGAAATGTTTTTGGTTGGTGGTCTATCTGTTGTAGGTAGTGTGCGGATGGTCGTTATAGTTCGGTAACAATTTTGTAGGTCAGATTCTTTTGTGTCGATTATAGTTGGCACAGCTTAATGGGCTTTAGTCTACAACGTAATTTCTTTTTAAAACTATGATATTTCGACCGTTAAAATACCACGTTGGAAAAAATACCATTAATCTAATGACTTAAATAACACAAAGAAAGGAAAAAAGCTCAAATACGTTAATTTTAGGGTGGAATTACAGGGAATAGTCAAAAAGGCTAGCAAATATGTAAAAAACATGTAAAATAAATTAAAATTGCCATTACATACGACATGCAAAATGGGCACCTGTATTCTCTTAAAATGTTTAATTTTTACTCCCACCTCTCAGCCCCCGGTGAAGGGCTGCAAACCTGGAGAGCGCCCCTGGCGACAAGCTCCAGACAGCACACTGGCAGAGGTCTGGTGACCGCCACTGACCATGGGCGTGTAGTGCATTCTGGACCTTGCAAGCGACATTGACATGAGCGAGTTGCTTGAAACTACAAAAGAGTTTATTAAATGAAAGATTTAAATCGGGGAATAACTGACGCCCAGTGTGTTTTCGTTGGCATATTGATTGTGCGCGAGCCTCGGCTGAATGATGAAATACTTCCACAGTTAACGAATACCCAAAAGCTACAAAAGAAATTTAAGCATTTGCTGAAGAGTGTAGCATAAAACAAACGATTTGTTCTAGACTTATTGCACTCTGGTAAACACCGCACAGAATAAAATAGTATATACTATTTTGGGGGCGACGGACGCATGGCATAAATAGTTAGGAACTGTTACTAAATGTCATATATGATTTCTTCTATAATTATTATACAATTATTTCACTATCATTTAACTTTTCTTACTTAACAACACCTCATGTGTATTATAATGTAGTTTTACTCAGGTCCGTGCAGAACGCCTAAATATTAGCCTAGAATATAGACAAGCTTTCTTAGTAATTCTTTACAATAAAGTCAATACCAATTCTATTAAAAATTACTTACTACAAATCTGTTAAAAAAACAAACTTATAAATATTGCAGCTAAATTCGCATTGAGATTTGACAATTTAAATAAGTTATGAAATGGGGGGGGAGAAATAGTTGAAGGAGTCAATTACATTTTTTACTTTCCGTACATACCGGAGTATCACAGAGTACACGGAAAGTTATGAAATGCTGCGGAAAAATATTTCGACGATGTCAACGCGAAATACAGGTTTTTGTTATCCCTGCATACCGAAAAAGTGTTGTTTTACCAAAAAAGCGTCTGTCCGTCAGTACCGTTTGTGAACCATTATTATTCGCCAAAACTGTGCATATTTTTTTCCAAAATGAATAAACATTTGTCTAATTTGCTCTATTGAAATATTGCAAGCTTTGAATTTTTGGAAAACATTCATTTAAAGTTTGAGGGGTGTACATTAATATAAAGCCCCTGGAAATTTTAAAAAATTTTCTCAAGAACAGGACTCCACATGTTTTCTTTAATTTCTTGTACGATTTCTGTCAAATACACAAAAATAAAGGTGGGCATGTGTTTGATTTTAGTGTATATCCCGAATTTCGATGCATTTCAAAAGTTTGAATTATCTTCGCGTCTTCCTAAAATCATAGATGGAATTCTAAAGAATTGTAAAATCGTTCAGAAGTCATGTTGTTAAAAGTTCGAATATGCGCATTTTAAATATTATTACAATTTAATTATATCAATTATTTCGAGCAATAGCGACATATTTATTAATATATTAAAAAACATAAGAACCTCATATTTCTGGCTAAATAAATAACTGGTAGTAGAAATACAAATCAGTCTCTTACAACAAGTCATGTATATTGTTTGCAAAATTTTAGTTTTTCGATGCAATAATGCGAGATGTTATATAATCTATATATATATAATATATAATATATATATATAATATATACTATCATATTATATATATAAATATATATATAACAACATATCATCAGTATTTCCAAATGACGGGACTAAACTATCATATTTAAACTTTGTAGTAGGTGTGGAGCTAAATGCACCTCGTATAATAGTAACATACCACGCAATATTGCTCTATTCTTTTGCTTTTCACGAAGTAAAATATGTAATTATTTTACTGATCTCTCATTTCCTTCAATATTATACTATTAGCAGAGACTTCTTTAACATTATCGTACTTATAGAGTACATGTGGCTTTATATAATGTAAAAATAGTTTCTTGAAAACACGACAGTTTTCTGTGAAATTTAACGCCAAAATTCCGTTTTTTAAAAAAACTAAAACCGCCCATTTTCTCAAAAATGGCACAAAGTTTTTCTTCAAACGTTTCCGAAAAGGTAGTCTAATTGTAGTATGGTATATATGACATAAAGTTCATTTTGATGTATTATATTATTATTTCAAAAAATGACTACAAAGTGTAATTTTTTGAAATATCTAAACAACCTTCAAGTATGCCCCATATTCCAGCGATTTGTAACTTTAGCTAACACTCGTTGCTTTTAGCGATTGCACGTGCATTGATATGAGTCATAAGATACTTTAAAAAACGTGATAGTTTCTGTGAAAAGACCGTATAAATTTCGAATACACGATAAAACGCTTAAAAGTCATTTATCTTAAAACTATGACTTTCATGAGATAGTCACTAGAACGAAAAAAATGAGAAACGTTTATCTAATATGTCCTGTTGGGTGGTGATAGATGAGCTGCAGGCAAAGGGGATATGCAACGTCCAAATAACAAGCCGACACAAAACGAACAAAAAAACGATGTGGAACGTCTGTGACATTTTGATATGCCATTAGACTGAATAGAGCACACCATTTCTTACTGTGGAGAGAGTGATTACGATTACCACGGTGGACTGCGCCCATGCCACGCCGGCATAAGCCCCGGATAAGCCTCAGTCGGTAGAGCATTAGGCATTTTAACCTAAGGGTCAGGTAGTCCCTGTTCGGGCGTCGTTGTTGTAGCGATGCATTAGATGAAGAGAACCTATTTGCTTACTATGGTGCGAGAGTGGATTGCGGACATGACTACTGTGAAGCGTCCATTCAACGCCAAGAGTAGAGGCCTGATAGCTTCAGTCGGTAGAGCATTAGGCTTTTACCTCTAAGAGTCCAGGTTTGTCAAGTCCGTATTCCGGGCGAATGATTTTTGTGGAGATGCGATAGTTGAACAGGCCCAGAAAGAGTTGGAAAATTTCTTTGTCTGAAGGAGAATCTTTAAAAAATTTAAAAAAATCTACGTAATGAAATATTTAAAATATATTAAACTGATACCTCGCGTGTATTTTTGAACAACAAAATGTATTCGTTCCATGTCTAATTGGAACTAACGCTGTTGAGTTTTTAAAAGTGTATGGTATCGGGTAGTCGAGTATCCAAAGATCTACTGACAAATAAACTGTATCATATCGAGGAATTGAGGTATCGATCCAATCTCTACCTAAGGGTCATGAAGTCCTTGCTCGAGCTACGATTTCGGCGTTTAGTAGGAACGCGTTGAAATCCAAAAAATGGAAAACATAAAGTAGCATTAATTTAATGCCAAAATATTTGCGTATTGTAAAATATTTGAAATCGAAGCTCGCACAAAAAGTACAGGTGAAATTAACCGATGCACAATTTTCAGAATGAGTAACGCTATCATGAAATTCTGCGCTGAAGCAGTATTCGTAAGTTATCTTCTTAAATATTGTCCACGTAACTCAAAACTGTTTATTAAGAATTAATCACAGAATATAAGTATCGGCGTAAACAAACTATTTTAGGAGAATTGATTGAATCGTTTATCTTTACAAAGCAATCACCTCCCTGCTTCGTGTTGAGTCCTTGACTGAGGGAAAGAAAAGGTTATTAAGAAAGCTTTTGTGAAATATTCACGACTGAATCTTCCCTGACTGAGCATAAGGTTATACTCATAAATACCAGTCTGAATACATTCAAGAAGTGTGTTATTGGAACATGTATCATTGTTTCAAGAAATATTTAGTACATTTCAAGCAATGTTTCCACATTGTCTTATTGGCAGTTTTTTTTAATGATGGACGTGAATAATTTTAATTGTTTTGTTGTTTGTAATAAAATTAGCCAGAAGAGACTAGAAAACTCTCATATTCTTGAGAGATACCCCAACCTAAAATATGTTTGTAGATAAATTAGTTTAGGATCAAATGTTTAAATCAAAAAATTCTGCAAACATTTCAGTTAAATAGGCGAATTATCTGTCAAAGTAGCCACTTTTTAATTTCCATCAACAAGCTACGATTTCAGAACTGGTATTCAAATAATAAAACTAAGGTGATTTATCAAGCAATTCTAAAGTTCAAAGGTGAGGTATAATAAAGCTATAATGAAAAGTTTTCCTCTTTGAATGTTCCAAATGATTTTTGTTTTACAGATTTGCCCAATGAGAATTCCGTACTCAGTTTTCAAAGACTTTTATTTATCAAGTGACATATACTGTAAACCGTGATTAACCATAAACAAACTAATTATAATGAGCTATCTTACACATTTTCTATGATTGAAAAATAAATTTCTCGGATTTTTAGTAAATAAAACAAAGATTTAACTTAATAGGTGTGATATTACTATTGCATATCGAATGTGTTTTCATGAAACAATTACAAAAACAGAATTCAAGTAATGGAATCAGTTTTATCAAAAAATGCAGGCTTTTTGACATGCTTTTTCTACGAGTTCATGCACTTGAGCTTCAATCAGCTCTAGTGTCGTCAAGTTGATTTCCTCACAACTGATGTTCGGATGAAAGTACTTCTTTTTTCAGTTTTATATGCCTTGCATGAAACTGGAAGGTTTTTCAATGGGGTTCTTGTCAGGATTGTTCCCTTCATGGACGTATGCTGAAATATTTTACAAGACGAAGTTTTTTGACGGCTTAATTGATGACAGGGTGAGCTGTCGTGCATAAACACGTAGGGATCTTCATCTTAAACCAGGTTGGGGCTGGCTGTTTTGACGTAGTTTTCTTCTCAAGAAGTTTAAGTAATTAGCTTGATTCCCATTTATACAACCTCCCAGAAGCGTAACGAAAGCAATAATGTCGCATCATACCCGATTGTTTGCAATGTTTAACAGTTTATAATAAATAAATACATAAATGTCTTGGTATGAAATATTTTTTAAATTTGATAATATTTTCTATCGGCGTTTCTCTCGCGATCATTATCAGAGCTATCTTGCGGCTTCTTACCATAATCGTGCAAAGTCGCCGAAGTGCTTAAAAACAAAGTCACGTCAACAATTGAGAGACACATAAACAGCGCTATATTATTGCAGGAACTATTTGCAGTTAATCGCGATAGTACTGTTTATCGAATGTTCACCTAGCGAACTTCAATTTCATAAACGTTCATGGTATTAAAAGAAAGATGCAAGGTTAATACTGAAAATTAATTTCATCTTGGCTGTTACATAAACAAAATCAGAAAATTCTAAATGTTTTGTTGCGAGTTTTTAAAAATTTGAACAGGTCTGTAATTTGCTAACCAGAAAAAACCACACGTAGATCTCATTTAATGTATTTTTTCGTGGTTAATCAAGAGTGTACGTAGAACTACATCGAAACGAAACCTTTTATAAGCCATTTGAATTTCTCAGCCAGTGGTGAAATGCAAGTTCAATTTTATTTTTCAAGGCATCACAATTTCGAATTAATTAATAGTGTTACTGTCATGAGTAACTGTCAGAGTTTTTATTCATGATTTCCTTTCGAAATATTATTTCTTGACACAGCTTCTTGAAGTGCCAAACATCAGCATTGACTTCAAAACCAAAGATAACTGAATTAAACAATTTGAAATAAACACTCGCGTAGAATGTTTTGAATGTTCAAGGTCTTAAAGGTGAAAGGAAGCAGTATCTGCAATGATCTCCTTGTGGATAACACACGAGTAAAATCAGTCATCAGAAATAAACAGGTCACACAGACTATACACAAAATTTACTTAGCGTGGGTTGTCTTTTCACAACACCGCTCATCTCATACTCATGCGCTTTCACCAACACTCTGAAAAAAGAGTAAGAATTAAACTTCATGCAATCCCACTGTTTTTCCACTGATGAGCATCCTCGTGTCAGCTCAGTATTCAAGACGGCGCGGTGCGCATGATTTACGAAATCTAGTTTATACCCTGAATCACGAAAGGATTTTCATGTAAAAATGAAAAATGACATTGACTGTTCCGATTAATGAATCTGGCGCCCCGAAATAAACGAAACATATTGTAAAAATATAGTGTTCATACGTTACAAACACGATGTAATATTAAGATTTAAAATGCGCTGAAATGAGGCAGCCTAAAATAAAATGAAGTCGCAGACAGGTTTTAAATAGACTACAGAAATAATAATAACAACTTGTTTGTATATCTTTAATATTTATAGTGAAAATAATTGAAAAACAAAAGAGTTTTTATATTTCCCGGGTCAATATTTTATATACGTATACGGTTGGTTTCGGTATGTGCTAATATCCATACCTCTTACGACTAATACGGCTAGAAGTCGCCATAATTTTCATTTATATTAAAATATATTTGAGTACTTCGTTAAGAGAGTAGGCAGCAGCTTTATTACACGAGATGGACAAAATCCTTATTGAAGAAATCAGTTCAAGCCTAAATCTATTGGAGATGTTCATAGGGATTCTCGTGTTTTTTGTGTAAGGAATTTTACTTTGTGAAAGATCAATAATTTTTCCAATAAGTTTTTGAACAACAAGGTTTTAAAAAATATTTCGAGCAACAAGTTCCCTAAAATATTAATTCTTTGTCACTTGCGAAGTTCAAGAAACATTTTCTGGAATCCCAGAACTATTTTACATGCAAGATGCTGCGGTTTTAAATGTATCATCCATAGTTAACAGCGCCCGGATAGCTCAGTCGGTAGAGTACATTAGGCTTTTAACCTAAGGGTGAAGTTCCCTGTCGGGCGGTCGTTTTGGTAGCGATGCATCTAGAATAAATATGAGATACATTTCTTATAATGGCTAGAAGGGATTTGCAACTACCACTGGTGCTGCGTCATGGCAGGCTAAAGTAGAGCCGATAGCTTCAGTCGGTAGAGCTTAAGGCTTTTAACCAAGGGTGAAGTCTGGTTCGGGCGGTCGTTCATTTGGTAGCTCGATGCATTAAGATAATAGAGATACATTTACCTTATATGGCCAGAAGGGATTGCACTACCACTTGGTGCTAGCGTAATGCAAGGCTAAAGTAGGAGCGGATAGCTCGTCCGGTAGAGCAATTATGGCTTTTTTAACCTAAGGTCCAGGGTTTTCAAGGTCTGTTCGGGCGATAATTTTTCCTCGGTGAACAAATCAATCCCGGAGACAGGCCTGGGCGGTACGCTGCTCGCACAAATCGGCTCGAAGGCGGCGCGCGGGAGGGCGCGCTTGTTCCCCACAACCACCCCGCGCCCAGCGCGTCAAGCGCGCCGGTGGAAGGTGGCCCACACTAGCAGGTTGCGAAGGCGCAACAAAAAACCCCCGAATCGCGCGCTGCAGTGGGCGCTGCTGGTAGGCCCGACGCACGCAACGCACACAATGGCTGCAGTGGTCACCACCCCCCGGCGCGCACTGCCGCGTCCTTCCTTCTAACCGCTCTATCATATCATCGCATCCCCCCAAGAAAGAACTTTTTTCCCTTTTTGGGGGGGGCCCACCAACAAGCCGCATTTTCATCATCGTCATCACACCGCCCGACTCCAGTTATTTCTCATATTACCTGCACACCACACCACCATGCATCAGCACCAGCGTTTTATCATCACCCCCTCCTCCCAACTCCCACACCTTCAGCATCTTCAAGCGAAACCACAACATTACCACCACGCTCACTGTCACCGCTTCCATTGCCATTATGTCCGCCATGGCGCGCCACTGTACCATCATCTGCCTCCTCGTCGCCAAGGCAGGGCCACGCGCGGCGCTCGCGGCCAAAGAGCGAAGCTGCCGGCGCGTCGCGTCGCGTCGGCCCGAAAAGCAATCAGGGCCCCACGCCGTCGCTAGTGAACGAGCCGAGAGGAGCGGGCGGACGCTACTAAGAATAACGATGCCGGTTTAAGACGTTATTAGTCGGGAGCGCGTAAATAGAAAAGGGAGAGGGTATTGATGAGGGATCGCCGCGGAGAAGCATGACGAATTTAATCCGCTTCACGAGAAACCTCGCAGTTCGAATTCTCGTCGTTGATCAGACAGCGCTGCAGTCTTCGTGACATCTATCAGGCGCTTTATTACGGACAGCCGGTTAGTGTAGTCGGAGATGTTGATGGCGCAGGTTGCCAATTAAAACGGTGGGCAAGGAGGAGCAGCGAAAATTGAAAAGTCAAGAAATTCAACTATGAATTGAAAAAGAAGAGGCAATTTTCAAAGATTTTCCGTGGTGGCTAATAAGGAGTTCATGGACGCACATTACGATGCGGAAACCGAACAATACAACTTCGCTGCTTATATAGGATTGATCACTCAGCAGGCAGTGCTCAGTATTGTTACCTAGTTGTCCAGTCAACTAGCATGATACTCACTGCACTATGTTAGTTGTTGAATGACGAGAAAGTAACAAAATTGCTTTTCTAAATATGTTTCGCAGCAGGAATTTCAGCATTTATAGAATGGCAAAAGGTATTGAGTGAAGGTGAAAGTTAAAAACTAACGAAAATACTCAAACTCTTTGGCAAAATACATTAGTAAACAACTTTACCATTCTTCACAATTGCATCGCAGCAAAACAAGAAAGATTCGTGTCACAATTTGCGGTTTTAGTAACGGTGGGAAACTGTTCTAAAAAATTAATTCAACTTTCTAGGCTAAAAACGTTCGTTGTCGCGTGAACTCTGTAACGTGTGTATAAGGTTCAACTATTCATGTCAACAAAAAATTATCGATGTACGGATCTTAGTCTTTTCTTGCTTTTACAATTTCGAAGCTCGGGACATTCACCGTTTTTGAATTTCTCCGTTTCGTTTCCTCAATGTGCTCTCATCTCTATCTTCAAAGTTCCTCATCACCTTATCTCAACTCTCCTAAATAATGCGTCGTATACTCCTAACTATACGCTTGTAAATGCTGCCTCAATCACCATATAACAAAATCTATGTAACAAAAGTTAAAATAATATCTCACGATTAATTAATTAAAATAATTAATATATCAACCAAGCCAGCTATAAATTCACTTCCAAGTAAACAGAGAAAATCCATGGCGAAGAGGTGGACGAAATCTATTGTCCTTAGGAAATTAAATGTGGTTAAAAATAATAATTAGCTAGATAATTAAAAAACATATAAATAAATAAAATTAACCTGAATTCATTCAATGTAATTATCCCATTGCCTTAAAAATAATTATTTGTATTGATACTTTAATTATGTTTTTTTCTGCGCTATTAAAACATTCTTTCAATTCCCAAAAAAAGACCCCTAATGGGAAAAATTAAATTTAAAAAATTAGGTTAATAATATTGTTTATTTGGTGTAAATATTGTACATGTGGAATAATGGTCTGTTCAGTAATACATTACGATTGAAAAATGGCGAGCGATCTTTTCGCAAAATGTTTGCGAAATTAAGATATTCGAAATAGAATTCGGAGGCATCGTCCTGACTTAATTTATCATTGCAACTACTCATTACCTTTATAACAATAAAGTTAAAAAAGTCATTGATGAAAACCGTCAATTTCCTTTTCTTTTCAGCTATTATTGACACTGGCCCTGCAACAATTCAATGCTGACACATTTCAGGCATAAAGTTAAGTTGGTTCTCGCAATCCGCACTACGCCTTCCAGCAGCACTCCACAAACGCCGTGGCCGCAGGGTCCTAAGGGAGCACGTGGGGCTTTGGGCTATCCCTGACGGGCCCAAATAAATCGGTTCCCTGCGGCAGCCGAGGGGCGCTGCCGGGTCGTGGGAGCGGGCGCTTCGCGGCCCTGGCATCGATCCTCGCCTTTTGAGGGTTCGTGGCGCCCGCCCCCGCCCGCCCCGCCCGCGCCACGCCGGCCCGCGCGGACGGGTGCAGGGCCGCCCGCTGAGGCGCATTATGCGGCAACGGGAGAATAGACGCGCTCATCTCGTTACGCCCGCCCGCTTTGTGGAGCGCCCGGGCTGAAGGCCAGACGGGGCGCGCAAATGAGAAGGAGGGCGATAAAGGAGGTCGTGGTTGAGGGCGCGAGAAGTGCGCACGTGACTCCGTGCACTTGCTGATTAAAACACACACGAATTCATTAATTTATTTTACGTCAAAAAACCCCGTTTTTGGCCCCAAATATTGTGAATGAGCTATGGGGGGAAGTGCATTCTATGCAAGTTTTTCTTAATTTCTGCAATCCTACCTAGAACCATATCCAAGGGCAAGTTTAATTCTCTAAACAGAAAGAAATTGAGCGTTTTTTTGGGCAGAGAATAGTCAACAAAAAGTTTCATTCGTAATTTTGTTCGTAATGCATGTAAAAAATACAATGTGTGTTTTCATGTGAAGTATAAATAAGATTTTCGATTCCCAAATTTAATGCATTAATTTTCACGCATCAGTTAATCATTAGAAAAAAATAGTGAACGAATACTTTTTAAATTAATGCCAATCTTTTAATATTAGATATTTTCATTCGTTAATTCATACATTACACGCAATCAATGTTTATTACTGAAAAATTAATGATAATTTTAAATGAAACGTTTCCAAAAGGTTTCAACATTCAAGCCCTCGGACATTACTGGTTTTTAATACTCGAACACTATGAGTGCTGCACAAACGAGATAGCAAACAGGGTCATGATGAAGAGATGAGAAATCTTTATTTTCTCCTCTACTACCCTTATCAGAGACATCCATTGCAAAAGACGATAGCTGTTTGACTTGTCCTTTCCACCATCTGAGAACTAGTCGGCGGCTGGCACCAGGTAAGGAACTGGCTCTGTATAGAGGAAGTTCTGTAATAGCGACTGGCCGTTGCCGCCATTGGCCACCGACTTCCAGGGAGCCTTCCTCCCGCATTCTTTTTGACGCCCATTCTCTAGCGCGTGATGGGCAGAATGGACAGAGGTTCAGATCAGTATTCGATTACATCAGTCTCTGACTAAGTGAAGTTTCGGTTTAGTAAGGCCATAATTGATACAAAGTAATTGATCGATTTACCTATATTATATCATGGAAAGAGGCAATAAGGCGGAAGTCGGGTGGGTAAATCGAGTTGAACTAGTTCAGCTTCCATACTCATACTGGCCTGTGGCGCAACGGATAACGCGTTCTGGACTACGGATCAGAAGCATTCCAGTTCGAATCCTGGCAGGGTCGGTCATTTTTTGTTATTGTTTTGAGAAGTACTTGTTTTCTAGATGCAAATACAAGTAATCGAAAACTTCATAAATAATTAAGTATGCATGTTGGTTGGTTAATAGAGAATAACTATTTGTATGAAAATAGTTTATCAGATAAACAGCCCATAGAAATATAAATGGAAATGGAAAAGAAAAAAAAGGTACGATTCGACTCATGGAATCAGCATTTTTTTGAAATCGAACAAGGACCAGTAGGTCGTGTTAAGAGATCAAATTCAGTTCCATTAGCAAAAGCATATACGAGTAGTTTAGTCGTACACAAAAATTGTTATTTTATAATTCTTCCTAAAAAAATAATTTCCCTTAAGAGTACACACCTTGAATCACTTTCGACATTACAATTGACTGAATGGCAAATTGTAATCCATGGTCAGGTCTTCCAACTTAAACTTTTGGTGTTTTTCTCAGTGAGCTCGTGTTTTTAACACTATTTGTCTCTTCTATCATTCTTGAACTGATTCCCTTTTTTTTTCAAGAATACGTAAACTTTTCAATCTTCCCTACAAATAGTGTGTTCGTATTTAATAAATACTTGTATATAGGGGTTTTTGGATGTAATTATTTAAGACATACGAGAACCTGTTTTGGATATTGAACGGCATTCGACATTCTGGCACGGAATTGTTATTGAAAACAGCGGAAATTCCATTATTTCGAAAGAGAAATGTATTTAAAAAAGTATAATGACTAATTATTCCTGAATTTACATTAATTAAACGACTTTAGTGGGATTAGAGATATTACGTTGCAGAGGAAGAAATTAGACCTATTAATTTTCTAACATCATTGCACTGCTTTCGTATGTATTTTCCATAAATATATCCTTCAGTACTGTGTAAAACACTCAATACCTTCTACTCTAGAACATAACATTTTCTTTCCTCGAACCCTTGCCGTTTACTCCTGTCTGCCCTCTTCCGTATTACCGTCAGATTTTCCGTTTCTGATTCTACCCACCCTGTCTCCATCCGGCTGGCGTTCTTCCCCCCCC
>BOPP01000033.1:8230663-8298107 GCA_017312745.1 Gryllus bimaculatus | reverse complement strand
CTCCCACCTTCCCTCACTCGTGCACTCGGCCCCGGCGCCGGAGGCGGCGGTGGGGCGCAAGCAGCGGAACGAAAAATCAGTGAGCAGTTTGGCCGAGGGCGACCGCCCTATTACGGGCATTACCCACAGAGGGTGGGAACGTGGCGCGGGGGGTGCGTGACTGCCAACCGAGTTGTGTGAAGTTTCCGCGGCTGCTCTCTGCTCCGTGAAATTTGGGAGAGCGAGAGTGACGGCCGGCGGCTGCGCGTGCGGACGGTCGTGACGGAGGCAGCGTCACTGAGGCGGGTAGTGCGTCGAGGAGGGCGGCCTACAGGGCGTCTGTGAGACGTCGGTGGAAGATGAGTCCCTTCTATATGGAATATCCCGCGTTGATAGGATTGATTAGTGAATCCGAAGAGCGTCAAACAACTGCGAAAGTCATTAATCTTCGGAAAGTGATAATGCAGGTAGCTGTTGATCATTCCCCCTATGGATGGCGGATTCTTAGCATCGCGTTCTGTGGGGACCTTCCCCAACTTAGGTATCTCCTCACCAGCGAGTACATCCAGCCGGGACAAGCTCAAGCTCCACCCGTCTTCTGACGTGTGTGGTAGTGTAGTGCATAGTGGTGTGTGATGTGTGTGGTCTGAGTAAAGGGTAGGAAAGGACAAGAAAGAGAAACACGATTGGGTAGGTGTGCGCGGCCTTGGTCAGGATACTGCTCCCGGCATTCGACTGGTGTTGATCGGAGAAACCAACACTTTCCTATGGAGAATTCCACCGAGATGCTCAGCATTTCCCCGTTCTCTGTGTTATGATGTGAAGAAGCAAATTATGTAGTAAGGATATATCAAATCACTAAAATTGTGTATACAATCCCAAAATTTATCTATAGTATTTAATTAATCGTTCTTCCAACTCTACCTCTCACATTAACGGTTTGAACCGGGATTTTCCGTAGTGTGAGTAGTCAAGTGGAAATACTTTTGTGTGTTGAAGATCTGCGAAATGTTTTGGTCTGGTGGTATTATCTGTTGTAGTAGCTGTGCAGGATGGTGTCGTTATAGTTGTAACAATTTTTGTAGGTCAGATTTTTGTGTCGATTATAGGTTGGCGACAGCTTCAATGGGTTTAGTCTACAACGTAATTTTCTTTTTAAAACTAATGAGTATTTCGACCGTTAAATACCACGTGAGAAAAAATACCATTAATCTAATGCTTAAATAACACAAAGCAAGGAAAAAGCTCAAATACGTTAATTTTAGGTGGAATTATCAGGGAATGTCAAAAAGGCTAGCAAATATGTAAAAAACATGTAAAATAAATTAAATATTGCATTACATACGACATTGCAAAATGGCACTGTATTTCTCTTAAAATGTTTAATTTTACTCCGCACCTCTCAGCCCCCGTGAAGGGCTGCAAACCTGAGAGCGCCCTGGCGACAAGCTCCAGACGCAGCCACTGGCAGAGGTCTGGTGACCGCCACTGACCATGGGCGTGTAGGTGCATTCTGGACCTTGCAAGGCATTGAGCATAGCGAGTGCTTGAAACTACAAAAGAGTTTATTAAATGAAAGATTTGTATAATCGGGGAATAACTGACGCCAGTGTCGTTTTCTTGGCATATTGATGTGCGGAGCCCTGGCTGAATGCATGAAAATTACTTTCCACAGTTAAACGAATACCCAAAAGCTTACAAAAAAATTAAGCAATTTGCTGAAGAGGGTAGCTAAAAACAACGATTTGTTCTACTTATTCGCAACTCTGGTAAACACTGCAAGAATATAAATAGTATATACTATTTTGGGGGCGACGGAGCATGGCATAAATAGTTAGGAACTGTTAACTAAATGTCATATATGATTTTCTTCTATAATTATTATAAATTATTCACATCATTTAACTTTTCTTACTTAACAACACCTCATGTCGATTATAATGTATTATTACTCAGGTCCGCTGCAGAAGCGCCTAATATTAGCCTAGAAATATAGACAAGTTTCTTAGTAATTCCTTTACAATAAGTCAATAAATTCTAATTACTAAAATTACTTCTACCAAATCTGTTAAAAAAAGCAAACTTTATAAATATTGCAGTAAATTCGCATTGAATTTTACAATTTAAATAATTTGAACATGGGGGGGGGAAATAGTTGAAGGTCAATTACATTTTTTACTTTCCAGTACATCACGGAGAATCCAGAGTACACGGAAAGTTATGGAAATGCTGCGGAAAAATATTTCGAAGATGTTCAACGCGAAAATACAGGTTTTTGTTATCCCTGCATACCGACAAAAGTGTTGTTTTACCGAAAAAAAGCGTCTGTCCGTCAGTCGTTGTGAACCATATTATTCGCCAAAACTGTGCATATTTTTTTCCAAAATGAATAAACATTTGTCTAATTTGCTTCTAGAATATTGCAAGCTTTGAAATTTTTGGAAAACATTCATTAAAGTTTGAGGGTTACATTAATAAAGCCCCTGGAAATTTTAAAAATTTTTCTCAAAACAGCGACTCCACATGTTTTCTTATAATTTCGTTGTACGGATTTCTGTCAAATACACAAAAATAAAGGTGGCATGTGTTGATTTTAGTGTTATCTCCGAATTTGCGATTGCATTTCAAAAGTTGAATTATCTTCGGCGTCTTCTAAAAGCATTAGATAATTCTTCAAAGAATTGTAAAATAGTTCAACGTCATGTATTGTGAATTAGGGCAATTCGAGCATTATTTATAAATTCTTATTTATATTATATATATTAAACATTTTGTTTTTCGACAATAGCGACATTATTTATTATAATAATAAATTAATATAACTATAGAACATCGTATCTCGGCTTATCATTTTTAACTTGTATGTAGTAAAGCATAAAATCACGTTCTTACAACAAGGTCATGTATCATTGGTTTTGCAAAAATTTAGTTTTCGGCAATAATAGCGAGGAAAGATTATACTATATATATATATATATAATATATATATATAATATATACTATCATATATATATATATAATATATATATAACAACAATACATCGTATTCCTCAAATACGGGGGGATCTAAACTATCATATTTAAACTTTGTAGTAGTGTGGAGCAAAATGCACCTCGTATAATAGAACACTACCAACCGCAATTATTGCTCTATTCTTTTGCTTTTCAACAAAGTAAAATATGTAATTATTTTACTGTCTCTCATTTCCTTAATAATTATTATATTAGCAGAGACTTCTTTAACATTATCGTACTTATGAGTACATGTGCTTGTTATATAATGTAAAAATAGTTTCTTGGAAAACACGACAGTTTTCTGTGAAATTTAACTGTCCAAAATTCCGTTTTTAAAAAACTAAGAACGCCACATTTCCTCAAAAATGGCACCAAAGTTTTTCTTCAACGTTTCCAAAAGGTAGTGCTAAATTGTATGTATGGTATATATGACATAAAGTTCATTTGATGTATTATATTATATTTCAAAAAATGACACAAAGTGTAATTTTTTGAAATATCTAAAACAAGCGCTTCAAGTACTGCCCCATTTCCAGCGATTTGTAACTTAGCTAACCTTCGTTGCTTTTAATGCGATTGCACGTGCTTGATATGAGTTCATAAGAATTTAAGAAAACGTGTGATAGTTTCTGGGAAAGACCGTATAAATTTCGAATACACAGTAAACGCTTAAAATCATTTATTCTTAAAAACTATGAACTTTCAGTGAATAGTACTAGAACCGAAAAATGAGAAAACGTTTTCAATATGTCCTGTTGGGTGGTGATAGATGCGCTGCAGGCAAAGGGATATGCACGTCCAAATAACAAGCCGACACAAAACGAAACTAAAAAAACGAGTGGAACGTCTGCTGACATTTTGATATGCATTAGATGAATAGAGCACACCATTTCTTACTGTGGAGAGAGTGATTACGACTACCACGGTGGACTGCGCCCATGCACGCCGAGCATAGAGCCCCGGATAAGCTCAGTCGGTAGAGCATTAGGGCTTGTAACCCTAAGGGTCCAGGGTCAAGTCCCTGCTCGGGCGGTCGTTTTTGTAGCGATGCATTAGATGAAGAGAGACCTATTTCTTACTATGGTGCGAGAGTGGATTGCGGACATTGACTTACTTGGAAGCGTCATTCAACGCCAAAAGTGAGAGCGCTCGATAGCTTCAGTCTGTAGAGCAGTTAGGTTTTAACCTCTAAGAGTCCAGGTTTGTCAAGTCCGTAATTCCGGGCGAATGATTTTTGTGGAGATGCGATAGTTGAAAGGCCCAGAAAAGAGTTGGAAAGATTTCTTTGTCTGAAGAGAATCTTTAAAAAAATTTAAAAAAATACGTAATGAATATTTGAAAATATATTAAACTGAGTACCTGCGTGTATATTTTGAACAACAAAATGTTATTCGTTCCATTCTAACTTGGAACTACGGCTGTTGAGTTTTTAAGAGTGTATGTAGTCGGGTAGTCGAGTATCAAAGATCTTGTACAAATAAACTGTATCAATATCGAGGAAGTTGAGGTATCGATCCAATCATCTACTAAGGGTCTGAAGTCCTTGCTCAGCTACTGATTTCGGCCGTTTAGTAGGAACGCGTTGAAATCAAAAAGTGGAAAACAGAAAGTAGCTTATATTTAACTGCAAAATATTGCGTATTGTAAAATATTTGAACGAAGCTCGCACAAAAAAGTACAGGTGAAATTAACAGATTGCCACAATTTTCAGAATGAGTGAAGCGCGTATCATGAATTTCTCGCGGAAGGCAGTATATCGTAATGTTTAACTCTTTTAAAATATTGTCCACTGTAACTCATAACTGTTATAAAATAATCACAGAATATAAGACTATCGGGTAAACAAACTTTTTAGGAGAATATTGAATCGTTTATCTCTTACAAAGCAATCACCTGCCCTCTTCGTGTTGAGTCCTTGAACTGAGGGAAAGAAAAGTTATTAAGAAGCTTTTGTGAAATATTCACAGAGCTGAATCTTCCCTGACGAGCATAAGGTATAATCTCTAGGGTAATACACAAGCTCTGAATACATTCAAGAACGTGATGTTATTGGAATGATATCATTGTTTCAAGAAATATTTAGTCATTTCCAAAGAATGTTATCCCATTGTCATTATTGGCAGTTTGTTTAATGATGCGACGTGAATAAATTTTAATTGTTTTGTTGTTGTAATAAAATTAGCCAGAAGAGACTTAGAAAAGAACTTCTCATATTCTGAGAATACCCCAACCTAAATATGTTTGTAGATAATTAGTTTGGATCAAATGTTTAAATCAAAAAATTCTGCAAACATTTCAGTTAAATAGGCGAATTATCTGTCAAAGTAGCCACTTTTTAATTTCCATCAACAAGCTACGATTTCAGAACTGGTATTCAAATAATAAAACTAAGGTGATTTATCAAGCAATTCTAAAGTTCAAAGGTGAGGTATAATAAAGCTATAATGAAAAGTTTTCCTCTTTGAATGTTCCAAATGATTTTTGTTTTACAGATTTGCCCAATGAGAATTCCGTACTCAGTTTTCAAAGACTTTTATTTATCAAGTGACATATACTGTAAACCGTGATTAACCATAAACAAACTAATTATAATGAGCTATCTTACACATTTTCTATGATTGAAAAATAAATTTCTCGGATTTTTAGTAAATAAAACAAAGATTTAACTTAATAGGTGTGATATTACTATTGCATATCGAATGTGTTTTCATGAAACAATTACAAAAACAGAATTCAAGTAATGGAATCAGTTTTATCAAAAAATGCAGGCTTTTTGACATGCTTTTTCTACGAGTTCATGCACTTGAGCTTCAATCAGCTCTAGTGTCGTCAAGTTGATTTCCTCACAACTGATGTTCGGATGAAAGTACTTCTTTTTTCAGTTTTATATGCCTTGCATGAAACTGGAAGGTTTTTCAATGGGGTTCTTGTCAGGATTGTTCCCTTCATGGACGTATGCTGAAATATTTTACAAGACGAAGTTTTTTGACGGCTTAATTGATGACAGGGTGAGCTGTCGTGCATAAACACGTAGGGATCTTCATCTTAAACCAGGTTGGGGCTGGCTGTTTTGACGTAGTTTTCTTCTCAAGAAGTTTAAGTAATTAGCTTGATTCCCATTTATACAACCTCCCAGAAGCGTAACGAAAGCAATAATGTCGCATCATACCCGATTGTTTGCAATGTTTAACAGTTTATAATAAATAAATACATAAATGTCTTGGTATGAAATATTTTTTAAATTTGATAATATTTTCTATCGGCGTTTCTCTCGCGATCATTATCAGAGCTATCTTGCGGCTTCTTACCATAATCGTGCAAAGTCGCCGAAGTGCTTAAAAACAAAGTCACGTCAACAATTGAGAGACACATAAACAGCGCTATATTATTGCAGGAACTATTTGCAGTTAATCGCGATAGTACTGTTTATCGAATGTTCACCTAGCGAACTTCAATTTCATAAACGTTCATGGTATTAAAAGAAAGATGCAAGGTTAATACTGAAAATTAATTTCATCTTGGCTGTTACATAAACAAAATCAGAAAATTCTAAATGTTTTGTTGCGAGTTTTTAAAAATTTGAACAGGTCTGTAATTTGCTAACCAGAAAAAACCACACGTAGATCTCATTTAATGTATTTTTTCGTGGTTAATCAAGAGTGTACGTAGAACTACATCGAAACGAAACCTTTTATAAGCCATTTGAATTTCTCAGCCAGTGGTGAAATGCAAGTTCAATTTTATTTTTCAAGGCATCACAATTTCGAATTAATTAATAGTGTTACTGTCATGAGTAACTGTCAGAGTTTTTATTCATGATTTCCTTTCGAAATATTATTTCTTGACACAGCTTCTTGAAGTGCCAAACATCAGCATTGACTTCAAAACCAAAGATAACTGAATTAAACAATTTGAAATAAACACTCGCGTAGAATGTTTTGAATGTTCAAGGTCTTAAAGGTGAAAGGAAGCAGTATCTGCAATGATCTCCTTGTGGATAACACACGAGTAAAATCAGTCATCAGAAATAAACAGGTCACACAGACTATACACAAAATTTACTTAGCGTGGGTTGTCTTTTCACAACACCGCTCATCTCATACTCATGCGCTTTCACCAACACTCTGAAAAAAGAGTAAGAATTAAACTTCATGCAATCCCACTGTTTTTCCACTGATGAGCATCCTCGTGTCAGCTCAGTATTCAAGACGGCGCGGTGCGCATGATTTACGAAATCTAGTTTATACCCTGAATCACGAAAGGATTTTCATGTAAAAATGAAAAATGACATTGACTGTTCCGATTAATGAATCTGGCGCCCCGAAATAAACGAAACATATTGTAAAAATATAGTGTTCATACGTTACAAACACGATGTAATATTAAGATTTAAAATGCGCTGAAATGAGGCAGCCTAAAATAAAATGAAGTCGCAGACAGGTTTTAAATAGACTACAGAAATAATAATAACAACTTGTTTGTATATCTTTAATATTTATAGTGAAAATAATTGAAAAACAAAAGAGTTTTTATATTTCCCGGGTCAATATTTTATATACGTATACGGTTGGTTTCGGTATGTGCTAATATCCATACCTCTTACGACTAATACGGCTAGAAGTCGCCATAATTTTCATTTATATTAAAATATATTTGAGTACTTCGTTAAGAGAGTAGGCAGCAGCTTTATTACACGAGATGGACAAAATCCTTATTGAAGAAATCAGTTCAAGCCTAAATCTATTGGAGATGTTCATAGGGATTCTCGTGTTTTTTGTGTAAGGAATTTTACTTTGTGAAAGATCAATAATTTTTCCAATAAGTTTTTGAACAACAAGGTTTTAAAAAATATTTCGAGCAACAAGTTCCCTAAAATATTAATTCTTTGTCACTTGCGAAGTTCAAGAAACATTTTCTGGAATCCCAGAACTATTTTACATGCAAGATGCTGCGGTTTTAAATGTATCATCCATAGTTAACAGCGCCCGGATAGCTCAGTCGGTAGAGTACATTAGGCTTTTAACCTAAGGGTGAAGTTCCCTGTCGGGCGGTCGTTTTGGTAGCGATGCATCTAGAATAAATATGAGATACATTTCTTATAATGGCTAGAAGGGATTTGCAACTACCACTGGTGCTGCGTCATGGCAGGCTAAAGTAGAGCCGATAGCTTCAGTCGGTAGAGCTTAAGGCTTTTAACCAAGGGTGAAGTCTGGTTCGGGCGGTCGTTCATTTGGTAGCTCGATGCATTAAGATAATAGAGATACATTTACCTTATATGGCCAGAAGGGATTGCACTACCACTTGGTGCTAGCGTAATGCAAGGCTAAAGTAGGAGCGGATAGCTCGTCCGGTAGAGCAATTATGGCTTTTTTAACCTAAGGTCCAGGGTTTTCAAGGTCTGTTCGGGCGATAATTTTTCCTCGGTGAACAAATCAATCCCGGAGACAGGCCTGGGCGGTACGCTGCTCGCACAAATCGGCTCGAAGGCGGCGCGCGGGAGGGCGCGCTTGTTCCCCACAACCACCCCGCGCCCAGCGCGTCAAGCGCGCCGGTGGAAGGTGGCCCACACTAGCAGGTTGCGAAGGCGCAACAAAAAACCCCCGAATCGCGCGCTGCAGTGGGCGCTGCTGGTAGGCCCGACGCACGCAACGCACACAATGGCTGCAGTGGTCACCACCCCCCGGCGCGCACTGCCGCGTCCTTCCTTCTAACCGCTCTATCATATCATCGCATCCCCCCAAGAAAGAACTTTTTTCCCTTTTTGGGGGGGGCCCACCAACAAGCCGCATTTTCATCATCGTCATCACACCGCCCGACTCCAGTTATTTCTCATATTACCTGCACACCACACCACCATGCATCAGCACCAGCGTTTTATCATCACCCCCTCCTCCCAACTCCCACACCTTCAGCATCTTCAAGCGAAACCACAACATTACCACCACGCTCACTGTCACCGCTTCCATTGCCATTATGTCCGCCATGGCGCGCCACTGTACCATCATCTGCCTCCTCGTCGCCAAGGCAGGGCCACGCGCGGCGCTCGCGGCCAAAGAGCGAAGCTGCCGGCGCGTCGCGTCGCGTCGGCCCGAAAAGCAATCAGGGCCCCACGCCGTCGCTAGTGAACGAGCCGAGAGGAGCGGGCGGACGCTACTAAGAATAACGATGCCGGTTTAAGACGTTATTAGTCGGGAGCGCGTAAATAGAAAAGGGAGAGGGTATTGATGAGGGATCGCCGCGGAGAAGCATGACGAATTTAATCCGCTTCACGAGAAACCTCGCAGTTCGAATTCTCGTCGTTGATCAGACAGCGCTGCAGTCTTCGTGACATCTATCAGGCGCTTTATTACGGACAGCCGGTTAGTGTAGTCGGAGATGTTGATGGCGCAGGTTGCCAATTAAAACGGTGGGCAAGGAGGAGCAGCGAAAATTGAAAAGTCAAGAAATTCAACTATGAATTGAAAAAGAAGAGGCAATTTTCAAAGATTTTCCGTGGTGGCTAATAAGGAGTTCATGGACGCACATTACGATGCGGAAACCGAACAATACAACTTCGCTGCTTATATAGGATTGATCACTCAGCAGGCAGTGCTCAGTATTGTTACCTAGTTGTCCAGTCAACTAGCATGATACTCACTGCACTATGTTAGTTGTTGAATGACGAGAAAGTAACAAAATTGCTTTTCTAAATATGTTTCGCAGCAGGAATTTCAGCATTTATAGAATGGCAAAAGGTATTGAGTGAAGGTGAAAGTTAAAAACTAACGAAAATACTCAAACTCTTTGGCAAAATACATTAGTAAACAACTTTACCATTCTTCACAATTGCATCGCAGCAAAACAAGAAAGATTCGTGTCACAATTTGCGGTTTTAGTAACGGTGGGAAACTGTTCTAAAAAATTAATTCAACTTTCTAGGCTAAAAACGTTCGTTGTCGCGTGAACTCTGTAACGTGTGTATAAGGTTCAACTATTCATGTCAACAAAAAATTATCGATGTACGGATCTTAGTCTTTTCTTGCTTTTACAATTTCGAAGCTCGGGACATTCACCGTTTTTGAATTTCTCCGTTTCGTTTCCTCAATGTGCTCTCATCTCTATCTTCAAAGTTCCTCATCACCTTATCTCAACTCTCCTAAATAATGCGTCGTATACTCCTAACTATACGCTTGTAAATGCTGCCTCAATCACCATATAACAAAATCTATGTAACAAAAGTTAAAATAATATCTCACGATTAATTAATTAAAATAATTAATATATCAACCAAGCCAGCTATAAATTCACTTCCAAGTAAACAGAGAAAATCCATGGCGAAGAGGTGGACGAAATCTATTGTCCTTAGGAAATTAAATGTGGTTAAAAATAATAATTAGCTAGATAATTAAAAAACATATAAATAAATAAAATTAACCTGAATTCATTCAATGTAATTATCCCATTGCCTTAAAAATAATTATTTGTATTGATACTTTAATTATGTTTTTTTCTGCGCTATTAAAACATTCTTTCAATTCCCAAAAAAAGACCCCTAATGGGAAAAATTAAATTTAAAAAATTAGGTTAATAATATTGTTTATTTGGTGTAAATATTGTACATGTGGAATAATGGTCTGTTCAGTAATACATTACGATTGAAAAATGGCGAGCGATCTTTTCGCAAAATGTTTGCGAAATTAAGATATTCGAAATAGAATTCGGAGGCATCGTCCTGACTTAATTTATCATTGCAACTACTCATTACCTTTATAACAATAAAGTTAAAAAAGTCATTGATGAAAACCGTCAATTTCCTTTTCTTTTCAGCTATTATTGACACTGGCCCTGCAACAATTCAATGCTGACACATTTCAGGCATAAAGTTAAGTTGGTTCTCGCAATCCGCACTACGCCTTCCAGCAGCACTCCACAAACGCCGTGGCCGCAGGGTCCTAAGGGAGCACGTGGGGCTTTGGGCTATCCCTGACGGGCCCAAATAAATCGGTTCCCTGCGGCAGCCGAGGGGCGCTGCCGGGTCGTGGGAGCGGGCGCTTCGCGGCCCTGGCATCGATCCTCGCCTTTTGAGGGTTCGTGGCGCCCGCCCCCGCCCGCCCCGCCCGCGCCACGCCGGCCCGCGCGGACGGGTGCAGGGCCGCCCGCTGAGGCGCATTATGCGGCAACGGGAGAATAGACGCGCTCATCTCGTTACGCCCGCCCGCTTTGTGGAGCGCCCGGGCTGAAGGCCAGACGGGGCGCGCAAATGAGAAGGAGGGCGATAAAGGAGGTCGTGGTTGAGGGCGCGAGAAGTGCGCACGTGACTCCGTGCACTTGCTGATTAAAACACACACGAATTCATTAATTTATTTTACGTCAAAAAACCCCGTTTTTGGCCCCAAATATTGTGAATGAGCTATGGGGGGAAGTGCATTCTATGCAAGTTTTTCTTAATTTCTGCAATCCTACCTAGAACCATATCCAAGGGCAAGTTTAATTCTCTAAACAGAAAGAAATTGAGCGTTTTTTTGGGCAGAGAATAGTCAACAAAAAGTTTCATTCGTAATTTTGTTCGTAATGCATGTAAAAAATACAATGTGTGTTTTCATGTGAAGTATAAATAAGATTTTCGATTCCCAAATTTAATGCATTAATTTTCACGCATCAGTTAATCATTAGAAAAAAATAGTGAACGAATACTTTTTAAATTAATGCCAATCTTTTAATATTAGATATTTTCATTCGTTAATTCATACATTACACGCAATCAATGTTTATTACTGAAAAATTAATGATAATTTTAAATGAAACGTTTCCAAAAGGTTTCAACATTCAAGCCCTCGGACATTACTGGTTTTTAATACTCGAACACTATGAGTGCTGCACAAACGAGATAGCAAACAGGGTCATGATGAAGAGATGAGAAATCTTTATTTTCTCCTCTACTACCCTTATCAGAGACATCCATTGCAAAAGACGATAGCTGTTTGACTTGTCCTTTCCACCATCTGAGAACTAGTCGGCGGCTGGCACCAGGTAAGGAACTGGCTCTGTATAGAGGAAGTTCTGTAATAGCGACTGGCCGTTGCCGCCATTGGCCACCGACTTCCAGGGAGCCTTCCTCCCGCATTCTTTTTGACGCCCATTCTCTAGCGCGTGATGGGCAGAATGGACAGAGGTTCAGATCAGTATTCGATTACATCAGTCTCTGACTAAGTGAAGTTTCGGTTTAGTAAGGCCATAATTGATACAAAGTAATTGATCGATTTACCTATATTATATCATGGAAAGAGGCAATAAGGCGGAAGTCGGGTGGGTAAATCGAGTTGAACTAGTTCAGCTTCCATACTCATACTGGCCTGTGGCGCAACGGATAACGCGTTCTGGACTACGGATCAGAAGCATTCCAGTTCGAATCCTGGCAGGGTCGGTCATTTTTTGTTATTGTTTTGAGAAGTACTTGTTTTCTAGATGCAAATACAAGTAATCGAAAACTTCATAAATAATTAAGTATGCATGTTGGTTGGTTAATAGAGAATAACTATTTGTATGAAAATAGTTTATCAGATAAACAGCCCATAGAAATATAAATGGAAATGGAAAAGAAAAAAAAGGTACGATTCGACTCATGGAATCAGCATTTTTTTGAAATCGAACAAGGACCTACAGGGCGTCTGTGGAGACGTCGGTGAAGATGAGTCCCCTTCTTATAGGAGATATCCCGCGTTGATTATAGTTGTGACAATTTTTGTGCCGATTATAGTTGTGACAGTTAATGGTGCTTAGTCTACAACGTAATTTCTTTTAAAACGATGAGTATTTCGACGTTAAATACCAATGGAAAAAATACATTAATCCTATGATTAAATAACCACAAAGAAGGAAAAGCTCAAATACGTAATTTTAGGTGGAACTCTCAGGGAAATGTCAAAGACATACAAATATGTAAAAACATGTAAAATAAAAATAAATATTAGCATTACATACGAACATCGCAAAATGGCATCTGTTTCTCTTAAAATGTTAATTTTCACTCCACCTCTCTCAGCCCCCGGTGAAGGGCTGCAAACCTGGAAGAGCGCCCCTGGCGGACAAGCTCTAATGCACCACCGGCAGAGGTCTGGCGATCGCCTCGGGGTATGAAAAGCTTACAAAAAGAAATTTAACAATTGCTAAACCAAGGGTAGTGAAAAAGAACGCATTCGTTCTGAACTTATCAATTCTGCTAAACACGCAAGAATATAAATATAATATAAGTATTTTGTGGGGACGGAATGGATAAGTGTCATTATCAATTCTTTATAATTATTATAAATTATTTCACTCATTGTAATATAATGTATTTTACTCAGTCGTTACAGAATGCCTAATGTTTCGCCTACAAATAGAGACAAGCTTTCTTAGAAATTCTTTACAATAAGTAATACAATTCTATTATTACAAATTACTTTCTTCCAAATCAGTTAAAAAAACAAACTTTATAAATATTGCAGTAAATTCGCATTGAGATTTACAATTTAAGTAATTATGAAATGGGGGGATAGTTGAATCAATTACATTTTTACTTTTCCGTACATACGGAGTAATATACCGAGTACACTGAAAGTTATGTAATGCTGCGGAAAAATATTTCGAGATGTCAACGGAAATACAGGTTTTGTTGTCCCCTGATACCGAAAAAATGATGTTTTCCCCCAAAAACGCCTGTCCGGTAGTCCGTTTGAGAACCATTATTATAGCCAAAACCATGCATAGATTTTCCAAATTGAATAAACATCTGTTTTTTTTGTCTCTAATTGAAGCTTTGAAATTTTGGAAAACGTTCTTTAAACTTTGAGGGTACATGAGTATCAAAGTAGAGCCCCGATAGCTCAGTCGGTAGAACAACAGGCTTTTAACCTAAGGGTCCAGAGTTCAAGTCCCTGTTCGGGCGGTCGTTTTTGTAGCGATGCATTATATGAATAGAGACACCATTTCTTACTATGGCGAGAGGGGATTGCGATTACCAGAGTGGCTGCGTCATGCAACGCCAAAGTAGAGCCCGGATAGCTCAGTCGGTAGAGCATTAGGCTTTTAACCTAAGGGTCCAGGGTTCAAGTCCCTGTTCGGGCGGAGGTTTTTGTGGAGATTCATCAGAGGAATAGCGACAAGTTTTCAAACGATGGCCAGAGGAGATTGACACTACCACAGTCCCTGCCTCAATTATAGACCAAGTTGTCTCCGAATATAGCTCAGTCTGTACGCTTCTTGACCTAAGTGTCCAGGTTTCAAGTCCGTTTTCGGGCGATGGTTTTTGTATAGATACATGGGGTAAATAGGCCCAGAAAGAGTTGGAAAATTTCTTTGAATGAAAATCTTTACAAACTTTAAAAAAATCTACGTATGTATATTTTTAAAAATATTAAACTGACACCGGCGTGTATTATGAACAACAAAATTATAGCGTTCCATTCTAATTGAAGTACTCTCGTTGAGTTTTTAAAGTGGTATGGTATCTGGTATCGAGAATCAAAGATCTCTGACAGATAACTGTATCAATATTGAGGAATTACGGTATCGATCCATCTCTACCTAAGGGTCTGAAGTCGTTGCTCGAGCTACCGATTTCGCCGTTTAGTAGAACGCGTTGAAATAAAAATGGCAAAGTTAAAGTAGGTTATTGTAATGCAAAATATTTGCGTATTGTGAAATATTTGGATCAAGCTCGCACAGAAAATGTACAGGAGAAAATTAAGTGCATAATTTTCAAGAATGAATGCAACACGTATCATGAATTCTGCGCGAATGCAGTATTACGTGATGTTCTCTTTTAAATATTGTCCACGTAACTCAAACTGTTTATTAAGAATTAATCACATGAATCTAGATCTCGGGTAAACAAACATTTTAGGAGAATTGATTGAATCGTTTATTCTTTACAAAGAAATCACCTCCCTCTTCGTGTTGAAGGAAATCGTCCTTGACTGGGGAAAGAAAGAGTAATTAAGAAAGCCTTTGGTGAAATATTCACGGTGAATCTTCCCTGACGACATAAGTATACTCTAAATACACGTCTGAACACATGTCGAACGAGTGATTTTATTGGAAGATATCATTGTTTCAAGAAATATTTAGTAATTTCAAGAAATGTTTCCCATTGTCCTTTATTGGCAGTTGTTTTTAATGATGGACGTGAATAATTTTAATTGTTTTGTGGTTGGTAATAAAATTAGCCAGAAGAGATAGAAAAACTCTCATATTCTGAGAATAACCCAACCTAAATGTTTGTAGATAACTTAGTTTGATCAAATGTTTAAATCAAAAAATTTCTCAAACATTTCAATTCAATAGGCGAATTATCTGTCAAAGTAGCCACTTTTCATTTCGATCAACAAGCATACGATTTGTCACAGATCTGTTTTCAAAATAATAAACTAAGTTGATTAATCAAGCAATATCTCAAAGTTTAAAGGTGAGGTATAATAAAGCTATAATGAAAAGTTTTCTCTTTGAATATCAATATTTTTGTAGTACAGATCTGCCCAACGAGATTCCGTACTCACTTTTCAAAGACTTTTATCTATCAAGTGACAATATACTGTAAACCGTGATTACACATACAGCAAATTAATTATAATGAGCTATATTAAACATTTTCTATGATTGAAAAATAAATTTCTCGATTTCAGTAAATAAAACAAAGATTTAACTTAAATAGATGTGATATTACATATTGCATATCAATGTGTTTTCATGAACAATTACAAAAATGAGAATTAAGTATGGAATCATTTTTATCAAGAAATGCAGGCTTTGTGACATGCTTTCTACAAGCTTCATGCACTTGTGCTTCAAATCAACTCTAGTGTGTCAATTGATTTCCTCAACCAACTGATGTTCGGTTGAAATGTACTTCTTTTTCAGTTTATCCTTCATGAAACTTTGAAGGTTTTCAATGGGGTTCTTGTCAGGATTGTTTCCCTTCCATGGACGTATGCTGAAATGTTTTACCAAGACGAAGTTTTTGACGGTTTAAATTGATGCCAGGGTGAGCCGTCGTGCATAAACACGTAGGGATCTTCATTACACCAGGTTGCTGCTTTTGACAGTAGTTCTTCCTCAAGAACTTTTAAGTATTAGCCTTGATTCCCTTTATTATATACAACCTCCCAGAACGTACGAAAGCAATAATGTCCCGCAATCATACCCGATGTTGCATGTTTAACAGTTATAAATAAATAAATACATAAAAATGTCTGGTATGAAATATTTTTTAAATTTGAGATATTTTCTATCGCGTAGCGATCATTATCAGAGCTATCTTGCGGCGTCTTACCATACCGTGCAAAGTCGCCGAATGCCTTAAAAACAACGTCATGTCACAATATGAAACACATGAAACAGCGCCTATATTATCGCAGGAAGCTATTTGCAGTTAATCGCGATAGTACTGTTATCGAATGTTCACTAGCGACACTTCCATTTCATAAACGTTATGGTATTAAAAGAAAGATGCCAAGTTAATACTGGAAAATTACTTTCATTCTTGCTGTTACATAAAAAAATCAGAAATTCTAAATGTTTTGTTGCGAGTTTAAAAATTTGAACAGGTCTGTAATTTGCTACAGAAAAAAACACACGTAGATCTCATTTAATGTTTTTTTCGTGTTTAATCAAGAGTGTACGTAGAACTACATCGAAACGAAACTTTTTATAAGCATTTGAATTTCTCAGCCAGTGTGAAATGAAAGTTCAAAGTTCAATTATTTTTTCAAGGCATCACAATTTCGAATTATCTAATAGTGTTACTGTCATGAGTAACTGTCAGAGATTTTTTATTCATGAATTTCCTTTCGAAATATTATTTCTTGACACAGCTTCTTGAAGTGCAAACACAATTGACTTCAAAACAAAAGATACTGAATTAAACAATTTGAAATAACACTCGTAGAATGTTTTGAATGTTCAGGATCATAAAGTGAAGGAAGCAGTATCTGCAATGAATCTCCTTGTGGAAACACACGAGTAAAATCCAGTCATAGAAATAAACAGGTCACACAGGACCTAACACAAAATTTACTAGCGGTTGTTTTTCAAAACACACGCTCATTCATCACTCGTCGCTTTCACCAACACTCTGAAAAAAGAGTAAGAATAAACTTCATGCAATCCCCACTGTTTCCACTGATGAGCATCCTCGTGTCAGCTCAGTATTCAAACGGCGCGGTGCAGCATGATTTACGAAAATCTAGTATTATAACCTGAATCACGAAAGGATTTTCATGTAAAAATGAAAAATGACATGACTGTTCCGATTAATGAATCTGGCGCCCCGAAAATAAACGAAACATATTGTAAAAATATATGTTCATATCGTTACAAACACGATGTATATTAAGATTTACAAATGCGATGAAATGAGCAGCTAATATAAAAATGAAGTCCAGACAGGTTAAATAGACTACAGAAATAATAATAAGAACTTGTTTGTATATCATTTAATATTTATAGTGGAAAATAAATTGAAAAACATAAAGAGTTTTTATATTTCCGGTGTCAATATTTTAATATTGTATACAGGTGGTTTCGGTATGTGCTAATATCCATACCTCTTACGAATAATACGCAGAAGTCGCCATAATTTTCATTTATATTAAAATATATTGAGTACTTCTAGAGCAGTAGCAGCAGCTTTATTACACGAGATGACAAAATCTTATTGAAGAATCAGTCAAGCCTAAATCTTATTGGAGATGTTCATAGGTTCTCGTGTTTTGTGTAAGGAATTTTACTTCCGTGAAAGATCAATAATTTTTCCAATAGTTTGAACAACAGGTTTTTAAAAAATATTTCGAGCAACAAGTTCCCTAAAATATTATTCTTGTCACTTGCGAAGTTCAAGAAACATTCCTGGAATCACCAGAACTATTTACATGCAAGATGCTGCGGTTTTAAATGTATCATCCATAGTTAACAGCGCCCGGAGAGCTCAGTCGGTAGAGCATTAGGCTTTTAACCTAAGGGTGAAGTCCCTTTTCGGGCGGTCGTTTTGGTAGCGATGCATTAGATAAATAGAGATACCATTTCTTACTATGGCCAGAAGGGATTGCAACTACCACTGGTGCTGCGTCATGCAAGGCTAAAGTAGAGCCCGGATAGCTCAGTCGGTAGAGCATTAGGCTTTTAACCTAAGGGTCCAGGGTTCAAGTCCCTGTTCGGGCGGATAATTTTTTCCTCGGTGAACAAATCAATCCCGAGACGCGCGTGGGCGTCTGCTGCTCGCAAAAAAGTCGGCTCGAAGGCGGCGCGCGGGAGGGGCGCGCTGTTCCCACAACCCCCGCGCCCCGCGTCAGCGCCGCCCGGCTGGAAGGTGGCCACACCAGCAGGGCGAAGGCGCACAAAAACCCCGACGCCCTGCACGTGGGCGCTGCTGTAGGCCCCGACGCCACACACCACCACATGGCCTGCAGTGTCACCACCCCGGCGCCACTGCCCGCGTCGCTCCTTCTACCGCCTCTATCATATCATCGCATCCCCACTTCCTTTGCCACCGCATTTTCCATCATCGTCATCACCACCGCCGACTCCAGTTATTTCTAATATTACTACCAACACCACCATCATCAGCACCAGCGTTATCATCACCCCCTCCTCCACCAACTCCCACCACCTCAGCATCTTCAGCGAACCACAACCATTACCACCAACGCTCACTGTCACCGCCACCATTGCCATTATGTCCGCCATGGCCGCCACCGGTACCATCATCTGCCTCCTCGTCGCCCAAGGCAGGGCCACGCGCGCGCTCGGCAGCCAAAGAGCGAAGCTGCCGGCGCGTCGCGTCGCGTCGGCCCGAAAAAGCAATCAGGGCCCACGCCGTCGCTAGTGAAGCCGAGAGGAGCGGGCGGACGCTACTAAGAAATAACGATGCGGTTTAAAGACGTTATTAGTCGAGCGCGTAATAAAAAGGGAGAGGGTATTGATGAAGGGATCGCCCGGAGAAAGCATCGACGAATTTATCCGCCTTTCACGAAACCTCGCTGTCGAATTCTCGTCGTTGATCAGACAGCGTTCAGCTCCGTCGACATCTCATCAGGCGCTTTATTACGGACAGCCGTTAGCTGGGCGGGAGAGGCGAGGCGCAGGTGGCCAATTAAAACGGGTGGGGCAAGGAGGAGCAGCGAATTGAAAAGTAAGAATTCAACCATGAATTGAAAAAGAAGAGCAATTTTCAGATTTCCCGGTGGTGGCAATAACGGAGTTCATGGGACGCACATTACGATGCGGAAGACGAACAATACAACTTCGCTGCTTATATAGGATCTGATCCACTCAGCAGGCAGTGCTCAGTATTGTTACTAGTTGTCAGTCAACTTAGCATGATATCACCACTATGTTAGTTGTTGAATGACAGAAAGTAACAACATTCTTTTCTAAATATGTTCGCACAGGAATTTCACATTTATAGAATGGCATAAAGGTATTGAGTGAAGGTGAAAGTTAAAACTAACGAAAATACTCAAACTCTTTGCAAAAATACATTAGTAAACAACTTTTACCATTCCTTCACAATTGAATCGCTGCAAACAAGAAGATTCCATGTCACAATTTGCCGGTTTTGAGTTAACGGTGGGAAACTGTTCTAAAAATATAAATTCAACTTTCTAGGCATAAACGTTCGTTGTCCGTGAACTCTGTAACGTCTGTAAAGTTCAACTATTCATGTCAACAAAAAATTATCGATGTACGGATCTTAGTCTTTTTTCTTGCTCTTTACAATTTGAAGCTCGTGGACATTCAACGATTTTGATTTCTCCCTTTCGTTTCCTCATGTGCTCTCATCTTCTATCTTCAAAGTTCCTCATCACCTTATCTCAACTCTCCCTAAATATCGTCGTATACCTCCCTAATATACCTTTAAAATGCTCCTCAATCACCATAACACAAATCTATGTAACAAAAGTTAAAATAATAATCCGATTAATTAAATTAAAATAATTAATATATCAACCAAGCCAGCTAATAAATTTCACTTCAGTACAAGAAAAATCCATGGCGAAGAGGTGACGAAATCTATTGTCCTTAGGAAATTAAATGTGGTTAAAAATAATAATTAGATAGATAATTAAAAACCATATAAATAAATAAAAATACATGAATTCATTCAATGTAATTATCCCATTGCCTTACAAAAATAAAATTATTTGTATTGATACTTTAATTATGTTTCTGCCTATTAAAACATTCTTTCAATTCCAGACTAATGGAATATTAAATTAGTATAATATTGTTTATTTGGTGTAAATATTGTACACGTGGAATAATGGTCTCGTTCAGAAAACATTACGATTGACAAAATGCGAGCGATCTTTTCGCAAAATGTTTGCGAAATTAAGATATTCGAAATAGAATTCGGAGGCATCGTCCTGACTTAATTATCATGCAAATACTCATATACCTTATAAAATAAAGTTAAAAAAAAGTCAATTGATGAAAACCGTCAATTTCCTTTTCTTTTCAACTATTATTGACACTGGCCCTCAACAATTCATGCTGACACATTTTCAGGCTAAGTTAAGTTGGGTTCTCCAATCCGCCACTACGCCCTCCCAAGCAGCACTACACAAACGCCGTGGCCGCAGGGGTCCTAAGGGAGCACGTGGGCCTTTGGGCACCCCTGAGGGGCCCAAATAAATCCGGTCCCCTGCGGCAGCCGAGGGGCGCGGCGGGGTCGTGGGAGCGGGCGCCCTTCGCGGCCCTGCATCGATACCTCGCCCTTTTGAGGGTTCGTGGCCGCCCGCCCCGCCCGCCCCGCCCGCGCCACGCCAGGGCCCGCGCGGACGGGTGGCAGGGCCGCCGCTGAGGCGCAATTATGCGGCACGGGAGAATAGACGCCTCATCTCGTTACGCCCGCCCGCTTTGTGGAGCTGCCGCTGAAGGCCAGACGGGGCCGCGCGAGGAGGCGATAAGGAGGTCGGTGGTTGAGGGCGCGAGAAGTGCGCACGTGAACTCCGTGCACTTGCTGATTAAAACACACACGAATTCATTAATTTATTTTACGTCAAAAACCGTTGCAAATTTGGTGAAATGAGCTATGGGGGGAAGTGCATTCTATGCAAGTTTTCTTAATTCTGCAATCCCTACCCTAACCATATCCAAGGGCAAGTTTAATTCTCTAAACAGAAAGAAATGAGAGTTTTTGGCAGAGAATAGTCAACAAAAAGTTACATTCGTAATTTTGTTCGTATGCATGTAAAAAATAAACATGTGTGTTTCATGTGCAATTAATAAATAAGATTTTCATTCCCAAATTTAATGCATTAATTTTCACCGCATCAGTTAATCATTAAGAAAAAAATAGCTGGAACCGAATACTTTTTAATTAATGCCACATCTTTTATATTAGATATTTTCATTCGTTAATTCATACATACACAATCATGTTTATTACTGACAAAATTAATGAAATCATTTTTAAAATGATACGATTCCAAAAGGTTCAACATTCAGCCCCTCGGACATTACTGGTTTTAATCTCGAACACTATAAAGTGCTGCACAACGAGATAGCAACAGGGTCATGATGAAGAGATGAGAAATCTTATTTCTCCCTCTACTACCCTTATCAGAGACATCCATTGCAAAAGACGATACGCTGCTTTGACTTGTCTTCCACCCATCTGAGACTAGTCGGGGCTGCACCAGGTAGGAACTGGCTCGTGTATAGAGGAAGTTCTGTAATAGCCGATGCCGTTGCCGCCACTGCCACCGACTTCCAGGGAGCCTTCCTCCCGCATTCTTTTTGACCCCATTCCCTCTAGCCGCGTGACGGCAGAATGGACAGAGGTTCAGATTCAGTATTCGATTACAGTCAGTCCTCTGACTAAGTGAAGTTACGGTTAGTAAAGTGCATAATTTGATACAAAGTAATTGATCGATTTACCTATATTATATAATGGAAAGAGGCATAAGGCGCGAAGTCGGTGGGTAATCGAGTGGAACTAGTTCACTTCCCATACTCATACGGCCCTGTGGCGCAACGGATAACGCGTCTGACTACGGATCAGAAGATTCCAGGTTCGAATCCTGGCAGGGTCGGTCAATTTTTTGTTATTGTTTTGAGAAGTACTGTTTTCTAGATGCAAATACAAGTATCGAAACCATAAATAATTAGTATGCATGTATGGTTGGTTAAGAAGAGAATTAACTATTTTGTATGAATAGTTATCAGAAAACCAGCCCCATAGAAATATAAATGGAAATGGAAAAGAAAAAAAAGGTACGATTCCGACGTCACTGAATCATAGCATTTTTTGAATCGAACAAGGGACTCCATTAGTTGCGAAGGAGCTCTTTGATAAGCAATGAATGTTTACGTGACCGTGTGGCTTGCAGGACTTGAAACTCGAGATAAAAAAAAGTCTCCCCGGCGGGGAATCGAACCCCGGTCTCCCGCGTGACAGGCGGGGATACTGACCACTATACTACCGAGGACGCCGAAATATCACGTGCTAAGTTAAGAATATAATGAAGTGGTCTAATAAAATTATTTGTATCGTGTGTTTTGATATATTGCCCCATTCGTTTTGCCGTTTTCTCATTGTTTTTACGCCACTTTTAACGCCAATTATCCGTCTTAGGGTGTGCGCTTATGTTATGTATTTATGTTACGTATTTATACAAATGACAATGACAATGGCAATTTATAACAACACTGCTCGAAAGTTAAATTAGATGTCCTTCTCACCCTCAATAAAAGCACCCTACCCTACAGAAATTGTAGGAGAGTATACACATCTGCTCAATTTACACGGTGGTTCTTATTTCTTTCCTATAAGGTATATAATATTGTAGATATTCTTTTTATAAAAAGGTAAATTTTTTCACACTTTCTCATTATTAGGTCTCCTAATATTTTATCTGAAATGAAGTTGTCAGAATTCACAAGCTCAAAATGGTGAACTTTCAGTAACGCATGCATAATTTTCTCAAAATGGCTCTAATAATTTTCCCGAAAACTTCCATAAAAACAAAAGTTTTGCTCTTCTGGGGTATTTTGAGAAACGTTATTAGAAATCACTCGAATCGTTTGTGACATGTGAAATATTAAAAAAATGCCTGGTATGAATAATTTTTGTTACTGAAAAATGTTTAATCAAATTGACGCTTGTGTCACGTAGAATGTATTTCATCCGTGTAAAACGTATCAGGAAAAACGTGGACCCATTTTTGAGAAAATCATGTTTTGTTACTATTTTGGAATGTCACTTTTTGATGTAAAATTAGGCGAAAATCATCATATTTTATCTAATCATATTTTGGGAACGAAATTATTTGAAGATCCAATTTTGGAAAAGCGGATTTCATTTCGAAAGAACTCTCTACCTTCAATAATGACGGTGCAGAACAGGTTTGAATAAGAGTTTGAGCATGGAGTACCACATGTGCTATATTGGTAACATTAATAATTAGTTAATTTTTTGCAGGGAACATTACAACATAAATCCGACAGATAAATAATACACGAATGTAAATTTTAAATAAAACACAACAAGCAAGCAATATTAAAATATAAAGACAGGACTATACTATAGCAGAGAACTTCGGTAAAGATTAAAGTTTTATTGGCGAAATTTAGAAATGGAAACATTTCGAATCGATTCGAATCGAAACGATTCGATTCGATCTGCTCAATAACACGGTGGTTCTGATTTCTTTCCTGTAAGGTATATAATATTGTAGATATTTTTTTATAAAAAGGTACATTTTTTCACACTTTCTCATTGTTAGGTCTCCTAATATTTTATCTGAAATGAGGTATCTGAAATCGGAAATTAGTGAAAAGAACACTGAAAAGAGAAAGTGCAGTTTATCAGTAATACAGTTGGCACGTGAATTTTGATTTTCGGATACTTTTTGATGACGTCTCGCTTTCTGTCGATCGAAATATGACATTCATTGTCTTTTCGCGCTTCCTGCACCCAATGAGAAACATACCCCTATGTTAAGGACGCGAATTTCTGTACATTCTCCTGAAAACCCTCGCTCTGTCGGTAACTGTCTACTTGAAAAACAAACCAACAAAACAAAAAAAATTATGTCTATTTTGTTTCTCCTTGAACACGTGATTTCTTTACGATTTTAGAGATCACATGATGTTTACAAAATTATATTATTATCTTTTACAGTTTATGATTTATGATGTTCAATAAATATCAACGTGCTGAAATTTACCAAATCGAGAAAATGCATCTGAATTTCACTCACTTAACGGCTTGACAGTTGACTTAGGCTTCGAAAAAAATATTTGTTCGAAACTAAGAAACGTGACGAGAAGCCGTGTAAAGCATTTAAAAGAGAATAAAACAGAGCATTCGATCCAAGAAAAATTTAAAAACATGTAATTTCACGATTTTTCACCATTTTGAGGAATACCTTAACGGAAATACTTCTTTCCAGGGCTTGATTTCTGGCGGAACGCGACGGAACGGCGTTCCGGTACCTGGTAAATAATAATTAATAAATTGTATTATAAATATATAAGTATTTCTATGAAATTTATAATGAAATTGGGCGCGTTTCGGAATTTAAAATTTTACACATCAAGCACTCCTCCTTTGGAATGGGATACAATCACATACGTGGCACTTGCTTTCAATGAACGCAGTCCAATTTCATAATTGGAGGGAGTGGAGATTTGCTGTTTTCGGGCGTGCCAATGCTACTTAGATTTTCTTAGTAGTTACCGTGGCTGATCCCCCCTCTCTGTGTTACGTGCGATTCGGCTCTGACCAACATGCCTGGTTGAACCAGGCAACCACCCAACAGGGTGTGACGTCATGGATACTCACAGCGACCACAGACACAGAGCTTTCGTCAAATATATACACAACATATATATACAAAACAAATATATACACTTAATAATCTACTTACACCCTAGCTCTGATAGACCTACTATCCCCTGATCGCGGGAGCGATCCAAAACCCGATTGAAGATTGTTTTGATTGTGGCATTCGCCACTCCTACTTTTGAAGCGCGCACAAAGCCTAGCTTCCGTGACCGGATGTCACGCTGGGACACAAAGTCCGTTCTGGCGCACCAACGGCTGGTTTGCCTCGATCGCAGGAGCGATCTTATCCGATTGAGAATCGGCGTGAATCGTGGCACTCAACCACTCTTCACCTCGGAGCACGCACACAGCATCGCTCCCCCGTGACCGCAGTCACCCAAGGACATAAAGTCCGCAGGCTTCGTCAACTAATGACTCCAGCCTCGCGAGCCTGGCTCGCATATGCACCGTCTAGGCGCCAAGTTTTGTGCACACGCACGAGGTTCTCCCACCGTCTCCAGAACCTGCCTACTGGCTCCGTACACTCTGTTATATAGGCGAGGCCCACGTGACCTCCTACGTCACGCCACCCCCTCGCTTGTTATAACAGTGAAAAGCTTCTATAAGCCGGAAGACACCCAAAGCCTTGTCTCCCGTCTCCGCGTTCTTCCCTTTACGGAAAAACCCTTCTTCCTGTGGCGAGACTAATCCGCAACCAAGCGTCCCCAAATAGATGCCATGAGGCACGCTGGCTAATACGTTACAAGGGATACTCGATAAGCTTTCGACTCAGGGATCCCAGATCCTTTCTGTGAAATATGCCATAGCAGGAATAAAAATCCACCCAATTCCGCCAAATAAGCGGTGAAAATGGCGAGCAGGAAAAAAAGCGAGCTCCGACACAGGGTTTGGAAATATCAAAATAGCCGCCCAAGATGTTTAAATACAAATACCCTTGTCTATAAAGCCTATCTATCTTAAGCCATCTATATTTATACAATTTGTAGAAAAGGATGGTTCTTGTTTAAATAAAAAAAGCGGGCTTTGACATATTTTCATAATAGTAGCACATTTACAAGAATTTCAGAACTAAAACTCCTGTGCGTAGAGCATATGTTTCAGAAGCATAAATATTCACAAAGTTTTTAGGAATCGCATCGCTCCAAATCCTCTTGGGAAACAACGAAATCCGCACGTTGCACTATGGTTTTCGAGCCCCATTTTTGTGGCAAAAATTAATAACTGTAAATTATGAAGAGTGTGTTAAGTTGTAATTATGTTCATATTTTAACACAATGAATCTTTAAACGGGAAGTGGTTGCGAGCAATACAGCGCTAGGATTTTCGCCCTACCAGTAATTTGAAGGTATTTACTTTTAAAATCTTGTTGAATTATTGAAATAATTATTTCTTGTGTTGTTCTCGAGTAGACTTTGTACATAATATAAAAAGGAATTAAAATCGATAAGTGGAGTCAGTATGACAATGTAACCTACAACATGTACACGATAATTCTATTCGTAATCTAACTCCCGCTTATCTTTTGATATTTGTTCATTTGATGTATCCAGATTTCTCATAATCAAATATATTTATTTTAATACTAGTAGTTAGATAACATATATTTAATTAATTTCTATCTTCATGTCTATAATAGGAATGCTGACTTCAGTTTATAACAAATTCTAACATATTGCATTTACCTAGGTGTGCGAGACGCTTTTCCAACTTGAAGCTGTGGAATGTTCAGATGAAATAAATTGCGTGATGATAACAGCAAAATTGTCATAACCAAGCCTAAGAGTAAACTGTAACAGTACACGCGCAAAAGATGACCTCATACAAATTAGCCATGTGTGAAAAATAAAGAAGATGTATATTAAAAAATCTTTGAATTTTTCTCTTTACTGGGAATGGTGTAGAAGCTGGCTCATGATAATAGGCGGGCCCAATTAATTCGGATAATTGAGTCAACAATTTCTTCATATATGTAGCTGTAATATTAGCAATAGGAAAATTTAACTGAGGGGGGGATACACTGGAAGAAAACGAAACTTGATTTTGAGCTTGCTGTTCAGTAAATGGCTGTTCGCGGAGATGCAAATAGCTCTGACGCCAGTTAGCCAGGGTGCTTTGTAGCAAACGTGGCAGCTAAACAGTGTTCATCGAATATTATTCAGTTAATTAAAAGTATACATTAAAAAATTAACCGAAATTTGTATTGGATTTTTCTTCTATTATCACGAATACATTTTAACTGATTATTTGTACTCTGATTCCATAGAAAAGGCATGGAATGTCTGCATCACCTTAATAAACATACAACACGAACGTACACTGCCAGAAATCAAAAATATCCCTATCGATAAGGATTAGTGAGGATCAGCAATCAAATTAGCCGGTATCAAAATTGTTTTAGATCCTGAAAGATGAGCAATGACCCGACTTTCCGCCAACACTGATAGACCGCAATACTCCAACCTTGCTCGCTGTCATGGAAACGCGTCTGGAAGCTGTCTCTGCACCTCGCTTGGACACGCATGGGCCAGGCGGTGACGTTGCAGAGCGTTTTCTAATGATCGTCATATATGAAAAACAGTTCGTATATTTTTTCTTTTTTTCCGAAGACTTTCACACAAAGTGCATGAAATATTTGAGAAAAATTATAGCAATTTTTTAATGAAACTTAAAATTCTTTTAGTGCCTCGAATAGCTGCTTCTACTGTCACTGTTTCTACTTTGATTCAAGGGAGGTAGGTGCTGATGTCTGAGCCGCGTTCATAAATTCTGAAAAAGACGTTCGTTTGTACGCCAGTTGTACAAGTATTCTGATGAAAAATCTCTGCGTCGCAAGTACCAGCATCAAACATGGATTTTGACAGCTGGCGAGACTCTCAGTCAACATCAACTTTCCGCCGAACCTGACACGCCAACCCTAATACATCTCCGCGCAGAAAAACGAAGCTTAGTTTCGCGCTCGCAGCCATGTAAACGCACCCGCAGCTGTTTCCGCGCCGGGCGCTGAGGCGGCGGCGCGGGCGGTGGCTATCCAGGGCGGTTTCTAGCGACAGAGGCGCGGCGGTCGTACGCTCTGCTTGGCGCGGGGACTTTCGGCGCGTGCGGGAGGCGAAAGCACCTCGCCTTCGCGGCCACTCTTCCCGCCTGGCGCACGCGTGATAACGCCGCCCCCCGCGCACACACGCGCCCCACCCGACTGACCCAGTTTTCGCGTTGAGCGCCGTCGGTAAGGGAAGGCGACAACTGAAGTCTCAAGTCCGATATCATCGGCTAGCACACTTCCATCAAAAGTCTGTCCGCCCGTTTAACACGTAAATCCATCCTTCGTGCATTTATATCTATCTACTGTTGTGTTTGGATAAATGTTGCTCCATCAACACCCAACAAATTTCAATTTTTTCGGATGTGATGTTTCCTGCTTTGTAGTCAAGGAGCATCCTAATGAGCTCATTGCAAAATCAAATCCCAAAGTTATCTTAAATTTAATTTCAAATTTCCTTATGTGGCTAGTTTTTACGTTATGTGGCGTGGAATAGAGAAGGCCACAACTGAAATCGATCATCGTCTTCCATCAAATGTGAGTCTGACTTCAGAATTCCTCCAGTCTTCATTTCTGGCCCGTTTTTGATAAACGTGCAGGTTATAAAACCGTATACCATTTTATCAACTTCCGAGTCTATTTTATTAATTCAATTTGATCAGTTCTACCTAGTTGCTTTTTATAGAAACTGGCCTTGACTTTCTTTAAAGTCTTAAACTATTCATTTGCTTGCACTGACTGCAGATCAAGCTATTCAGTGCATTTCATGTTTCTGCGGTTACAGTTCTGTATCTCAATAATTGTGGTCACGCGAACATTTCTCCGGACAGAATTCCTGCAAGAAATCCTAGCGTTACCTTCCTCGCTTTTCTAACTCTGGATGCTAGCGTGCGTCTCTGCCATTACACGTGAAAGGAAGATCTCCAGTGCACTAGCAACGCGAAACTGCGCACTTACATTTTCCTCATGTTTAGAGCCACTCACTTGTACGCAGCTGTTCAATGAAATATTTGCAGTTAGTGCGTTGGATGACAAATCTGGAGGAGTAAAAGCAGGAACTTCGGGTTAAATGGTTGCACCGTAGTTCACATTTTGAATATTATTGTAACCATCCATTACAAGTAAAATTACTATTAGTCGGGATGATTTCAATGGTTGATTTATTTTTGTATACCAATTCTCATGTTTCAATAATTAGCCCTTGACTTCGTAAATATCATAATTACCATTCTTTCCAGTATACTGCCATTATCTTTCATCATTTTCCCAAAATGCAAATGGCAAGACTCGGATTTCAGTATTCGAACAGGAACTTCACTCATAGTACCCAAATGTTAAAACTTTAATAATAATTAACAAGAAGAAACAATGGCACCAAACCACTAACAATTTCACTCATATACTTGTATTCACTTTAGTAACTAAGCGTCTCGTTGGTGTAACTAATTGCATTCTTATTTACATTACTTTATGTATTTTCTTAAGGCATTTGTGCTGATTAATTTTTGTGTCGCAATTGTATCGCGAATTGTGAAGATTCCTCGTCATCACGCATTCCGAACGCTGTAAAATATGATATTTTAAAAGATCCATTGCACTTCAATTAATCTATAAAACAATTCGCAGTAAGGATAAAAAATCTATACAACAGTAATGTAGTAATTTCTCGAAATTAAAACAAACAAAATATGCAATGTTTTTAAGGTGCTATTCCTAAATTGGAATGTTTGGTAATTGGAAAATTAAAAATAGATTCTCCTGTTTGAGAACAAAGTTAAGTCGTTTTCTCATTTGTTGAGGGTTAACGTTTGCTTACCTACTTCCACTATCATTTAAATATTTCCCTTCGGTTAAGTTGTTTAATTTTCATTACCAGAAACTAACTGGAATCCGGTCCACACACGACGGAAATTCCCTTATTCCGTTCTCCAGCATAGGATACGAACTTGGTTACAAAACTGCAAGTTACAAAAATTTCAGGACCTTGAAATTAAAATACACTTAATTTCTGAACAACGAACGCAACTCTACTTTGTATAACTTAGTAAATATTAGTACTATAACCAATCACTTCTTCATAATCACAAACAGTACCAGTCGTAAGGGAAGTGAACGGAATTTCTTTCTCTAGCTTATTAGGAAGATGAATAACAAATTTCAAGAACCATTTTTCTCTTTGAGACTGCATTCCTGAAATTTTGATAAATTTGTGCTGTGTTCCGAGGTTAACCTAAGAGCAGGCGCCTTCACACGTGACTGACGCGCCAACAGAACTAACATCTAAAACATCCTACGCGTATTAGTATTTCTCGATATACATTGCAGCAACCGTTTTAGTGAGGACAGTGAATTGATGCATTCCTGGTCGACAGGGCCGACGCGTCGCGGCCCCGTAAATACGTTTCCGAGTAAATGCAGAGTGCTAGTCTGCGCAGCGTTGCGTCGTCATTTTTAGACGGTCACAGCTGAGGATGCGAGAAGATGTTACTTGCATACGCAGAAAGACTCTGAAGTGACCGACTCTCGACTTCAAATGTCAATTGAACTAATTTCTGACAATTACATTTATAATTATTTACTTTCATATTTTGTCTTTTTTCACTTCGGTACGATATTGATTTATGTGTGGGAAGTGTACCCCTACAGTATTCTCGATTTACTGAATTCTTATTGCATGACTATCGAAGTCCGTATATTTAAACAATCTGTGGTATAATATCATGGTGTTTGAAAATCAATTACGATTTTACAACAACAACAACAATAATAATTAATAAAATAATATTAATATAATAATAATAATAATAATAATAATATATCAATAATAATAATAATAATAATATAATATAATAATAATAATAATTAATATATGAATAATAATAATAATAATAGCCGATCCGGTGGTCCCGAGATCGGTCGAGATTGCTAAGGCAGTAGTGCCGTAGCGATCTCGGACCGAAGGATCGCGGGTTCGAGTCCCGCCTCGGGCATGGTTGTATTGTATGTGTCTCTTAATGTTTGTGTGTGTGTCTATTTCATCGTTCAACATCACAATTTCATCCCATCCCCCAGTGCCAACGACCCTGGGGTGTAAAAATGGAATCAGCGTACAAATGCTTATTCCCCCGAATGGAAAGTAACGTGCACCTACCCCGATATTCAGAGCTGAGCCCCGGTGGGATGCAATTATCGCGTGACCCCATGATGGCCGATTTCGCGTAAAAGAAATCATAATAATAAAGCATATAGTTTTAAAACTTCGCAAGATAGATGTCAACTATACGCCTCTCATAATAAAGCAAGATAAGCAAATTCAATAAACATTCCCGACCAAGAGACCCGATTTTATCCTCTGAAACCAAATCTACCGGGAAAGTTGAAATTGCAATGGTCAAAACTAACAAATGATGACAACATAACTGCCAAAAACCGACAATTACAGAGATCTAGAATTTTCTATGAAAGAACAATATTGTGTTTGAGCCGTTCTGCTGTTCCGTTTGTACTGTCAGCAACTGGTCTCTGAACTGGTCGTTGGAAGATCTTGGCATGGCATGGAGTAGAGAATTATCATCACTACTAGGGGGGAGATGGATGATTTGAGATGATGATTTTTGAAACTTTTAATTTAGTTGAAATTGTATTATTATTTGAAGAAACTGTGTTTTTGTTTTGTGTTAATGTGTCAGTATTCCTCAACATTTTATACTTTCAAATAAGTTAATGTTATCATGCTTTGATATATATCTGTGCCGCACCAAAGTTGATGATAATAATAATAATAATATAATTAATAATAATTAATAATATAATAAATAATAATAATAATTAATAATGTGATGTTTTAGTTGAGGAAGGCGCCGTTCAGAAAGATTAGAAAAGGAAGTACTTGTGAGCTGGTTTTGAGGGTAACTATGCTGAATAGAGGCATCATCAAGAGTATCATGAGAGACAGGGTCCATCAAAGCACGTCTGTCGGACATCTGTTAAATAAATAGACGTTGTGCACACAAACACTGACATGCGTTAGCGCAACGATATGGCTTGCAAGACTCGCGGCTTCGTTTATGTTGACATTACTCCTGTTTACCAGATTATTCGCGTCGCTTTGGACGTCCAGCCGCGGAATATTTCCTTCTCAGTTCCGCAGGCGCTTCCCGAGCAACATACCCCGAATGATGACGTCGTCAATGACACGTAATGGCGACATTCATTGGGTCGCCAAAGGAACTTGTATTCTCGTAATGCGGAGCTCAGTGTTGAAATCATATCTACATTTTTTATTCTATACTGGGAGAAGTTTTACTGGGAGAAGTTCTGTACTATATAAAAAAGTGAAATTAACCCATTACTGTTCATGTACACACATAAGGTTCGACATTTTTTGACATCATGGAAACGTAGGTTGACAAGATTTTCCAGAGAAAAAGAAAACTATTTGAAGTATGTCTGTGAAATACTTTTATGCATCGGAGTGTAATGAGTCATAAACTTGTGATTTAAAGTTTCTAAAAATTAACCCCTTTCCTGTTTCACCCCACACCTGAGCGAGTCAAAATCTGTAAACTAATAACAATTTATTACGTTCCGGCACGTTTACGGTCCTACAGTAGATATTTATAAATTTTGTGTGAATGCGTGAAGTCGCCCCTGTACAGGAAACCGAAATATTGTCATATTGATTTGGGAACAAGATTCTTTATGTTCTTTCTCCTAACATTGGGTTTATATTACCTGCTAATATATACACACAAATTTTAACAATGCCATCAATATGAGAAGCAATTGTTTATTGACAAACACCAGATTTCAAAATGCTACATGGCAAATTCTGCACTCTGCAGCATCTACATCAGCTTTCTATAATATCAAAATATAACATGACACATAAAATTTACCTTATTAATTGGATTGTTGGTGAAGTAGATACCTTTTTTTTATTTTTTATTTTTATTATTTTTTTATTATTTTATTTATTTATCAAAAAAAATCAAATTTACCCTTTAAATACAACATATCTTGGGAAAAACAAATTCAATAACACTCACTCATTCATACATATTTGAACTACATTCATTCACGCGAGTGCACTCGGTTTGAAAATAAAAGAAAAAACCTCTCATGGCCATACTAATAATTACTTAGTTGGTTACAATCTTGGCCTTGTTGTAAGATTGTTGCAAAATTACGTCACCACCATGGTTGCTGGACCCCGTCAAATGGAACCTTCTCCGCTGCTGCGATTATTTTCGCTTCCTTTGTCGCCAGTAACATCCTTTTCTTTTCAAACTCTAAATCGAAACACTCGCAGACTATATTCCTTACTATGGAACACCACTCTACGACATCCTACAACCTTCCAAACAACTTTTACATGAAAAACTCCAGATTTCACTTCTGCCACGATGTTAGTACTACTATATCGTCTATATGCATTGTGGTACTCCTTTTTCCTCACTGCGGTTTTAAAACAAAGGACAGCTCTTCTCTTCTCTCAAACTCTCTGGACATTTTAATAGTCGAATTTTAGATGTCTTTTTGTTTCCCCAATTTCTTCATTGTAATACTTCCTAATTAAACTTCAAATAACAAATTTAATTACTCTTCCCCTATTAGAAATTCCTAATATTTTACTGACTAAACCTTTGTGTAATTGCCCATTTCTTATATCCTTCACTTGTCTTTTCCAAACATACGAATTCATCCATTTAATATAAGATTTTTATTATTATATAATAACCCAGAGTTCGAGCGAATGTGTATCCTTTCGAAACGTTTCTTTGTTTATTTATTTATTCTTCCCAGGTCCGCTACCAGCATAGTCCCTTGCCCTTGCACCTTCGACTGTTTCTCTTTTTATTAAATACGTCAGTTTTTAGTTATCTTATTGCATATTTTTTAGTACTCATTGTAGCGCGTCCGAAAGGACTGTCACATTAGGGACGGTGCCACCTGCCTACACAACACACAAAAAGGAGGCAGAAACGAAGCTTTAATTCGATTTATGTGCATAAAATACTTTTTCCACACTGTCCTCAAGTATTGCCGACTTTTCATAATTCATTTGATTGCTACCAAATTTTCGAAATTTGTATAATAAAATTAGAGTTCTTTATACAACATACACTCGAGGTAAAGGTGTTGAACGATATTCTGAATCTGAGTTATGTTCTTGTGGATACAGATTTTTCACACTCAACTAACATCCACGGAGTATCATTGTCGTCGTCGCTCTCCATATTAAATAAAATTTGAATACAAGTCGTCCACGTCCAGTGTATAACGAACAATATAACGAAATAATTTACGTAAATATTAAATAATATTATTGTTAGAGTTTCTGGTAAACGTTTACTTGCAGGACAATACTAGCGTGCTAAAGGTACAATTTCTAGCATTAGGGCTGATAGACGATTCATAAGTGTTCAGATATGTGAATGCCAGAAAGAAAACAAAATACTTTCTTCTGACAGCATCAATTACTACTGACCTTAAGGTGTCATATTCAGAGGCAACATACAGCCGTATCTCTCCTACGTTAATTTAGCTGTATTCTGCCTGTAGAAATATTATAAGTACATAATATTATAAGGACAATATAATTTGTCAGTGGCTAATTTATAATTAAAATTTATCAAAAAAAGAAAGTTAAAAGTGTGCGAAATACGAGGAAAGAGGAAGGAAATACGAGGGTATCAGGATTATCTGGAACATGGGATGCTCGATGAAGGCAGGGCAAAACCGCATTCTTGTGGTTCGAACAGTTCCATGAGTTCTGATTTTATATTTGAACTTTAACAAACTTGCGATTAAGGGAATTTTTCTTCCACGAATAAGACATCGAAATCATCGAACACATAATATCGATGTTCAAAAAACATCGACTTCCATTCATCAATGTTTAACACATAGATGTTTTTATATAAATATTGACGTTTTGAGAATATCGGTTACGATGTCGCAACCCTAATCGCAGGAGCGGATTCAGAGACGAATTTGGGAGGGAAAATTCAAAATGTTTTCGTCGAATATGTCACATTACAGATTCTGTAAAATGTCGCATGCTTTGGTCAGTTCAACTGCGATACGATTTTATTCGTTTTAATGATTTTCCGAAAATATTTTTGCTTGAAAGTCTCGTGAAAAGTTCAAATTAATAGTTCCTGAAAAAGTGTATGGGAGAGAATTTGCCTCATTTCCTTCCCCGTGGATCCGCGCCTGCTAGTCGAAGGGAGCGAAGAAGTGGACAGACCCAATGCGCGCTGCCAGCGCCACCGCGAAACCGCACGGCGACTGCGCCTCGAGGAAGAGGAAAACGCCGAACGGCAAGCAAGCACGTGAGGACGATCCGCGAGACGAGCTGTACATCCTGCACGGATCGCGGAGGGAGAAAAACGTTTAATGGGGAATCAGATGTCTGCGCTGCAGGAATTTCGGCGGCGAGAGGCGCGCGAGCCGCGCGGGGCAGGCCTGCCAACTGACGGTCTGGCGAATTATTATGTAGTTTTCGTCGCTGTGTTTGGGTTGGACATAAAATAAATTAAGTGATCCATGACTTTGGAAAAGTATACTTGGATCGATGTTTACTCATATGGGTAAAGGGTGACATGCTCCATCACTTATGAATCTGTCCTTTGATTTGCTGATGTGCAATCGATCGAAGAATACATAATAACTTAATTAGACACAACCAATGATTATATATATATATATATATATATATATATATATATATATATATATATATATTCAGATAATACTTATTTCAGTGATCAATACAATTAATAATGTAATACAGGATTTTTTTTTTTTTCATTTTCTCATGTGTAAATGTAAAAAGATTGCCATCCCATCGGCCATGACGTTCCTTTCGTATTTTCATACCTTGCTTACGTCATTATGAAACAAACATTCAGACCCACCTGCGAAACAGAAGAAAGGAAAATTGCTGGTTAGATGAACACAGCATTCGCACAACCGTGCTTCCCTAACAAGTAAAGCGGCTTGAAAGTCAATGAATTCTCGCACGAGTGAACGACTTCAAGGAGACGATGTGGACGCGCCAGACAAAGTGTTATTGTCTCGGACGGAGATTTTCTCCTCTCGTGCACGGCCTTCTGAGACCTCGCACCCGACTGCTCGGGTTCTTACGTTACCTCATTCGCAGATTTTACTGCTGAGTACCCTCAGTAATTAAGCTGTTCCAAAAATAAACCTAAAATGTTTATTGTTATTTATATTATGCCTATTACACAATTAGCGGCTGTGAAGTTAGTTGATGATGATGAATGAGTTGAAATGATTAGTAGAAACTGCATATAATTTTGTAGATGATATTGAAAAAAAATTAACCAGTAACAAGCGGCTTCAACTATACATTCTGCTTAAAGAGTTGCTTTTTAAATAAGTTAACTTTTTGCATTTTCTTCTACAACTTCTTAACAGCCCCCATCGAATGGCATAAAGACCAGCAATGAATGTAAATAGTACAGAGATAGCACATGCGAGCATTTAACACCTTGCAGCAAGCAGTCAGTTTTCTGTCAGGTGTCAAGGGCGTTCAACATAAACAAACAAAACAACCACAAAATGCTAGACGACATGCATGCCAATTCTTACTTTTGCGCGCTAGAGAAGAAAATTATTCATTACCTAGAACTCAACTCCCCGTCAACTCCTATACTTCGTGTTTCTTTCACAATAACACCCGCTAGTAATAAAATAGTTTAACGAAGAAATCATGAATGACTATCTTTTTGTGTTCGTACATTGTGTAGTATGTTATGAAAATTACTATTTCTTGCCTAAGTCATAAATTTGTTATCTAGAATACCAATTCATTTAATTTAATACCCAGTTAGACATTGTTATATAATAATAATAATAATAATAATAATAATAATATAATAATAATAATAATAACAACAACAACACAAACACGGAAACTTCCAATTGTCTTGTCGATACTAGTTTTTTTGTTTTTTTTACCAAAATCATTTACTATAAACATTTGGAAGAGCTCTATGTCAGAAACACATTCCAATGATCCAAAGACATGAAGTAGATATCTACTTTCCACTAAGTCCGGGAATTTGAGGGGACTCTTAATGAGAGTAACGTAGAAATGAGCATCTCAATTCCCTCCATCACTGGCCATAAACAACAGGGTTCATGAGTGTTTCGGGAAATGAAGAAGAAATAAGAATTTTCATCCTTCAATATTTGTCTACCTAAAATATAGCCGAAAGATTACGAAGTAAGTAATACATTAATTTACGACTAAACTTAACTGACCTTTTTGACTCAATCCTCTACGTGTCTTTTCCAGTAGAATTAACATCAATATTAGTAATTATTATATTATATTAATATTATTATTATGAATGATTTGCTCCCGCTGGCTTTGAGAGCAGTGCCTGCAGCCGCCCAAGTGCCCTCCGTCGCGCGCGCCGTCGCGTCGCACCTGACTCGTCGCGGCCGCGGAGCGTGGCCGGCGGCGCACCGCGAGCGACTTCCGGTGGCCGCGCGACCGGAAATTGGGCCCGACGGCGACCGGTTTTTAGCGGCCGCGTCGCCGCGCTCCAGCGGACGCTCGCCGCAGGTCCGGAGATCGAGCCCCGCACGTCGCGGTCGCCGCCGCCGCCGCCTCCCCCGGCTGGCCGCTGCGGACGCGGGACTCGCGAGGCCGGATGCGGGCGAGCAGAAGGCGGTGGTGGAGGAGGAGGAGGCAGGCAGCTTCCACGGGCGGAGGGACAAGGAGAACGCGAGGATCACCGCACGACGACGCTCGTGGCGCGCACTCTCTAATCTTCGCATTGAGGTAGATCAGAGCAACTTAAAGAGTCTCTAACCGGCACCTCCTGAGGTTCGAGTCCCACTAGTTAGATTGCTAGGTCGCACCCTGAAAAAGAATTCTAGCGGCCGGATTCTCTGATCGATAGTTTTCCGTAGTTTCTGTGATGAACACCAGGCGAATGCCGGTTGAGTAACCTGGCAAACTGGCCACGGACGGCGCGCCATCTATCCTTCCTCGTCCTTGTCCTACCCTCACCCCTTACACACACTTACACTAACATGGACTACACTACCACTCATGCAGGGTGACCAATCCAGGGGGCACATAACTCAACACGATGCGCAATGGAGAAGATTCCTGGAGGGAGAAACCCCCTCAAGGTGACTTACATTGAAAACGGAACTCAGGCTCCATCGAGGGAGCACCGAGACCTTCAGGTTTATAGCAAGCACTACAGTAGCGGGACTAATGACCACAGCAGTTGATGCGCACGCAAATAAAATAATTTCAGTCATTGCGAGATAATCATACCCCACACTTATGCGGTATTGGGATAGGGCTCATTTAACAAAAATATTAAATAAATAAATAAATACATAAATAATTAAATAAATAAATAGCCTTTATTGGTGGCGAGGTTCAAACCATTTTAGAAATTGATAAAGTCATTCAAAGAGAAGTAAGTACACAATTTGGATGAGGGATTTTTCACACTGAAGACAGGAATGAAAGCGAGGGAGTAAGGAATAGATAGAATAAGGCATACTCTCACAGCATTGTGAGATTAAATATATTTATTTAAAGTTAGGGATGTATTAAAATTAATCATAAATATATCAAATTGAACGCTACGAGATTTTACTCAAATTTAGAGAAATTATATTTTGTAACTCAGCAAGTTAGGTACAGAAGAGAATTAGGAGAAGTTTGTTTAAGTCTATGAAATGTTAATAAGTGCTACTAATTATTTCATATTTGTTTTGAAGGAAATAAGAGTGCGTACGTATTTTTGAATTTTCCCTAAAAATACTTGAAAGAGAGGGAATATCGTCAGCATACGAGCGAAAATACTTCGAGTCAAGAGTTCAAGTCTTGAGAGAAATAGAAAAACATTGGATGATAATGTATTTCGTAATGATAATATTTGTATTTAGGAATAGTAATAATAATAATAATAATAATAATAATAATAATAACAATATTAATAATAATACGAGAATGCATTATTAAACTATTCGGTTATGAAATTAAGTTAAAAAAAGATTAAACACGTTGTTACGATCAATTCAATTTTAGGAAAGGTTCTCAATTTAAACCCAGAACAAGAAAATTATACATTATGAAAATTTAGGAAATGTTTACCAATTAGAATATGCCTAACACTTAAAAAACCAGACCCAAGATCTCCCACCCGTAATGAAATAATTATATGAGTTGTCATTGCCAACAATATTGTTATATATTGTATTTCTACCCATAAGCCAACGATGTATACTACATTTATTCCTGGTACTGCCAGCAAGGGACCATCCCATCATGCATATTAAGCGATTGAGTAAACCTCCCTCAGGATGGCGACTTACGGCCAAATGTTGGCCAAACGTTTTAATGGTGTTCGAACACATGCAAATCAATGGTGCGCCAAGATAGTCGGACACAGATTAACCTACCATTTGACGAGAAAAAATAAGTTTTAATACGGAATGAGGAGAGAATTGGTTTGAGAATATCATGAGGTAGTCAACTTTGTCAATAAAAACTCCAAATTGTGTCTTATGGGCATCCCTCGCTGATTCATAAAATCCTTCGTCTTCGGTCGAAAAATAAGCGGCAACTCCCAGGATCAAGCCAGTCTCTTGCAAAACGACGTTATTTTTAAGGTGACTCCACACACTCGATATTTGGCGAGAAGCAAGCGACCGGTCGCCGAATTCCGAGTAGTGTGAATAGGTTGCTTTTGCCGAGCGCAGAATATTCCGTATTCGCGCTACCCACGGTGTGTCGGTGCTTTGCACACATCAAAGGACGCGAACATTCGACGAGCACATCAGCTGTTCAGGATTGGGGCTGTAGCTCGGTGCTCGGCGAATCCCGAATGTGTGGAATCTTTCAGCGTGTCTTTTTTTTTTTTTGGTGCGCCGTCAATAATTATTGAGACTGGAAGTGGAGACAAAGTGGCGCAGAGAATGAATTTAATGAATGTAAATGCAAATTTACCTTAGTCTAATGTAATGAATGTAAATGCAACTTAGTCTAAGAAAGCGGCGGGGCCGCCTGCTGCTCTCAATGACACACGACATCGCGCCGGCAGCAGCTTCCTCTCAATAGACAAGGTGCGTATATCTATATATATATTCAAAGTGCGTCTGAAAAGTTCAGTGAATGGATGGATACACGCAACGAGCATGTGCCTTGTGCATCACAAGCAACGTGAGTGTGCCCTGGAGCTACGCACCTTCGAACGACACGACTACTATCAATGTTTTTCAACAACGATGTTTTTAGACTTGAACCTCTAAAATTAAATTCGTGTGCATTAAAATTTAATTCGATAGTGTTCGTGTTTATCAGTTCGCCGAGTAAGGGTACAAGAAGAAGGGGCAGACCCTACGCCCACTGCGTATTTGTTCACCGTATCTCAATGTGCAAAATGAATATAAAGAAAGAGAAAGAAAGGTCATGAAGGTTATTTCGGGCGAGAGAGTTTGTTCGTTCTTTTGGTTGCAACACATGATTAACAGGGTTACTATCAGTTATTATTTCATTATTTAACTTTTACAGTATTGTGATCATGGGAATGTTTCATTCAAAAACAAAACACCAGAAAAGAAAAAAACATTGATCATGAAACATCGATGTTACAAAAACATCTGTGTTAATACATAGATGTTTCTACGGACATGTTTGTTACGTGTAAATTCAGAAAACAATAAAACGTATCAATTGTTGTTATTTTTTCTGAATTTCTGTTTCTGATCCTTCTAAGAAATCATACTTTTTATCAGGTGCCAGTAACGATTCACCAAAAAATCAAATAATACACATCCTGGTCAAGAGAGAGTTCCACCATTACGCTCATTAGTTCTTTGCACACTTTGGCCCAATTATAACTTTGTACACGTAGGCTTCCACGGCTCGAGTCCATTACTTCTAGGCTGTCCGGGTGACGCCGCGTCGTTGCAGATAGGACCGACGTTTCGCTGTCATGTCGCAGGCTTCTTCAGGGTAGTGAGGAAGAATACCTCATGAGCAGCTTACTGGGAGATTTAAAGAAAGTATAGTTTTGTTTTTAACGGTATTAGTTTTAACTAATAGGAACTTGAGGAACGTGACTGAAGTCGTGTTACAGAAGACCCACATTTAGAAAATACTGAGTAAAATTCTAAAGCGATATTTGAATGACATCGAAGTCAGTTATTCGACATTCGATAGTTTTTGTTTGGCAATATTACCGAATAAAAACCTATTAGGTAGGTACATAATCATTTGATTTGAGGCCCAGTGCTTATGAATTCAATGGTTTTTAGTTTTAAAGCTACCATAATATAGGTGTTGAATAATGTAGAAAATCGTAAACATCTATAAATTGTAAAAAAAAATTAATGCTGGGTTAAAACAAATATGACCGCTATTTTTTTATCCACCTGAATTTTTTTTAAGAAAACGGTTTCAATAACCGAATCATAAGGGAATGTTTGTACAAAGAATGAATTTTTCCAGGTCTGGAGATCAATTTAATTTAATTCTGAACTCCTTAAAATGGAACTACCCAATGATTCTATAACCACCATTTACTACATTAGAAACGTTCGAAAGTTATGAATATCGTGTTTCATTGTGAATATGAGTGAGTGTTTGTTACACTTTAATAAATATTGGTAAAACGCTTACTATTTCTGGTAATGGATGGAGATACTGGAAAATGGGTAATAGCAATAAAGCGTGATGATTTTTGAACTGCATACTTCCGAAAACTGCATACATTTTGGAAATGGATGACTGTGTTTGCATACATTTTTTTCTTTTCTTTGTGTACTGAAAACTGTCTCGAAAACGAATTATAAAGTAACACATTTGAAAAATCAAATTGAAACTTTTGTGTTTCTATGATTGACATATATCCTCGGTAGTATAGTGGTCAGTATCTCCGCCTGTCACGCGGGACCGGGGTTCGATTCCCGCCGGGGAGGAAATTTTACTACGAGTGATGTATCTGTTATCCAGTAAATGTATTGCAAATTTATCGGTTTCCAAAAAAACTTTTACGAGGGTATACTGAGGGAATGAAAGATCACCCAGTTCCGTAGCTTATTATAAAACCGGATTGTGCATTTTGTAACAGAGAAAAATTATATTTAAATATTTTCCGTATGGAACATCGACAAAGAAATGTGCTTATGGATAACAGTATATCCAGAATTGGACATCGTCAACAAAACTGAAACTGCAAAGCGAGCATTAAGGAAAATTAATCTCTTTTTAATTGATATATAAGGCTTTCCTTATATTACAGATTAAAAAACGAGTTTAAGTCTTTGTAAGAATTTGAATTAAGAGATTATTTGAAGAACAGGTTCAAGGAAGAATTTGCAAGGGTATCCCTACTTTGAAAGAGATGAGAAATCATGGATGAAATGTTATCTGAAGTTATCGGAACAAAAATTTCCTCCCCGGCGGGGAATCGAACCCCGGTCTCCCGCGTGACAGGCGGGGATACTGACCACTATACTACCGAGGACACGCATTAAACACGATGTTTTTATATAATGAATGTTTTTTTTATAAAATTTAATGATTTTTATAAAATCACCTAGGTATTTAACATTGTTTTCTTCAAGCTGTTGTTTTTTTAACATCGACGTCTTGTGTTTGATGCTTTTGCCTGGTAGATATTTTTAAAATGAAGATCATAACAAATTTCTACAATAATTTTCAGATAAAAATGAATATTCTTTAGACGAATGTGGGCAAGGGTGAAACAAATAAAAATAATAAGTTTCCGTCAATAAATGATTTTGAAGTTCGTAGGAAATTTAAATTTTACATTACAGTTGTGAAGCTCATCAATTACCATGCGAAAAATATTACAAGATCGCAAGATTTTTGATGACAAGTATCAGTTAAAATACTTGATAGCATATTTGTTTCTTTACTTAATTATATTTAATTTTGCCATTCTAATGAAACAAGTCTTTCAGAGTGAAGTATATATAAAAAATAGTATAGTTATTCACTCTATTTAACGAAAGTACGCATAAGAGCATGAAAACCCAATAGAACATAAAAACGAGTGGTTTTCTAGATTTTCTCAGAATATTCTGAAGGGAACCGGCAAAGAATTTAGCTAATAGATTTGTCTTATTGAGCGAAATAGAATAAACTATTGTTTATATGTGTAGAATCTGTAATTAAAACAAATGTTATTTACTTAGAAATATTTTTATAGAATTTCTTAATTCCTGAATATTGTCGAAAAAAAAGATCAGGTTTCGGTTCGAAGGATCAAGAGACCGAGACGCGACTAATCATCTCAATTGTCTCGATCGGTGGATAGGGAGGAGGTAAAAATGTGAGAGCTGGACGGACGCAGGCTACTGGGACAACAGAAGGATTTTACTTTGCTTATATTAATTCACAACTGAAAAGTACTCAATCGTATTTTAAAACATCTAATGAAACAAGTCCTTCGGAGTGAAGTATATATCAAAAGGAGAGTATAGTTATTCACGTGTGTTTTACGAAAGCGGAGGTTGGTTGCTGGCTCCTATATGTCGTGTGATAAACCAGTTATTGGCGTTTGACGCACGTGCACACAAATGTAATGTTCAAATTGTAATATTAAGAGGACCAGATTTGCTCTGGAGCTCTTGTGACATGTTGCCGAGAGAATCACGAGCAACGCAACCAGCATTCTATGAGAAATGACGACCATCAAAACGATTTGTGATTGAAAATTCTAAGAAATACGCTCAATAATCGTATTAACTGTGAGGGCAACATCGTTTCCTAGCCCCCGCTTGTTTCAAAAATTGTTTTACACACACACATACACACACACAAAAGCGGCAAATTGTATTACACTTGTCTTAAAATACAATTGAATTTTGACATCCTTGATATTCTTTCATTTCAAACACTGAATTATTAATTATCATTTACTCGTACTTACCAACTAGCTGTGGAGACACCTCGAGTGCTTCTGTTTCTGAAAGATGAATACATAATTACTTCAGAATAAATATAGTAAAAGGTTAATAAATGTATACATTTTATGTCATTTTCAGTTTTTAAATTGCTAAATTTAACACATCTGTACAGTCGTGGTACATAACATTAACAAGCAGCTTTAAAATCGCATTAAAGACTGATAGCTCTGAGCTTTATTGCGAAGAGATATTTTTTGCACTGTTATGTTTCTTTTTACTTTCCCGCCTTACTTCGTAAGAAGCGAAAGTATTGTAATAGTGCGCCGAAAGGCGGCCATTTTTTCGCCAGAAAATCCCTAAATGCCAGGTCGGGGTAATGGAAAGGGTTATAAACATTCCTGATTGTAGTAAATTACTCCTTCTAACACTATGTGAAACCAGAATCTATACTTTGTGGGTCCTTGATACGGAAAAATCGATTAACGGCAAAAAATTCTCTGGCTTTCAGTCCAACTTGCTGTTGGCATCGGAACTAAACCGTTCAGACGAACTTTTCCAAAATTGATATTTTCCGATTGATTTGAACAAATTCGAAGTCCTGCTAGTTTGGAATTAATATTTTTATATTGATGGGTACTTAACATGGGCCGCAACAACATTTTCATTTCAATCAAAGTTATTCATGAAAACATTTGTTGATCATCGTTCTTGACATTTGCGAGATTATTTACTATGAATTTTTGATAACAGATCAAACCATCCAAACGCCATATTTGGAAGTGGTGCGAAGATTGCAAGACAAACTGAGACCTGTATCGCTTTGCCAACTCAGGGCTCCTGCATCATAGAAATGCATCTTCGTGCAACACGCTGTCTGTTCAGATGATTTTGGTCAGAGAAAATGTATAACATGAATTGAACTCACTCTTCTTACTCACTTAATGATGCCCTTAAAAAACATCCGTCTTTACCCGAAAATAACAGAAGTTTTGAAATAGCAAGTGTTTTTATGATATTGAGGACGTCAATGTCAATACGATGGTAACACTGACAGAATTTCAGGACGAGCATTACAAACTCTCTTCGAAGGACAGAGTAGGTGCTGGCTTAGTTGTTTAGTTGTACAAGGAGAGTACTCTGAAAGGCAAAATGCGGTAGTGCAATGATTGAAGCTTGTTGTCTTGAATAAAACACATTTAACGTAATTAATTGAGAATATCAAATCACACTTTTAACAAAATAATATTTGTAAGGATACAATTGTTGAAAGCAGCGTTAATAACTGTTGTATGAGCATTTTGAAAATATTTTTGGATAGCTCTTCCTTTCTCTCTTTCGTTTTATTTTTTATGAGGAATACACTTTTTGATATCTCCAAGGATTATAAAATGTGTTATGCAAATAAATCCTGAATCTTTTTTAGGTTCGACGGACCGCAGTTTGAGGCAGATCACTTCCCAGAATCCAATTTGAATTGTGAGCCATTCCGCCACAAACCGCACAGACGGTCAGGAGACCATTGTGGACCGCACGAGCCTGATAGTTTCATTCATTAACACAGTGTTTCCATGTCGTTACATCGTGGGTATACGAATATTATGAAAATGAATACTCTATTTGTATAATAGTAATTTAATCCTTGTATTGTGTATTATTATTGTGCTTGGAGTCATTTACAACTCGCTTACATTCTGTAAAACGATTCCGCGTATATAATTAGTGACTCGTAGTGGCGGCGGCGGCGGCGGCAGGGGCGCCGTTGGGACAGAACACACAATATTGATCCCACAACAAGCGGCTAGAACCACACCATTAAACGTCATTAAGGTATCTGAGTGGAAACTTCATAAATTGACAGCGAGCTGTCGAGAGGGCGTTGCTCGAAAAGAGGACGTTGTGGCAGTCCGTTCAGCGAAACGCAACTGTTTGGAGGAAAGAAACTCGTGCATTCCTGAGTGCGCGACTGCTTCCCCGCAAGGACGTAACCTCCGCATCCATCATAACTGGAACTGCGCTCCGCTCTCCCGCCGCCGCCGCTAATTATACGCGTGCGAGCGGGCGGGCGGCCGCTTCTCAGTATGCGAGCGTGTTCGCGTCCTGTTAGCTCATTCGGTTTCTTCGTCTTCCTGTGCCGTTGGACGCCATCCAACCACTCGATTCGCGGGGCTGGAAAAGACCAGGCTAGACGACACTCGAGTTCCGACGCGGCAGGGCAGTAGACAGAATTTTCGTTCATGAAGGCGAAACTGGCTGACACACTGCAGTAGAACGCAAAGATGAATCATAATTTTTGGCTAGTTAAATGCTCTATCTCGAAATTTAGGGTCCGTTGTTGTTTTCACAAAAGACTAGTATGTTCTAGCAGTCTAGTAGGTTTAGAATAAAACCAGCAGAAACGAAGAAATAAAATAAATAAATAAAGCTACATCAAAAACACTTGTGTATTAACATACAATGTAGGCTTTCACGGCCGGTTTCTACAGCCCGGTAATAACTGATTATGATCTTGTGTATTAGTTACAGGCTAATCATAGGTTCACAAAAACAGCTGATAATATTGATTTAAATTATCATTTTAAAAACTCTGTCAGATTACAATGTTAATTACAGTGATTCAATATTTTTAAAGTAAAGATCGGAAACAAATTCTGAAGAACAAGGGTAATTCTGATACAGAATGTCCATCGCGACAATAGCTCCTCTAAAATATAAATAATTTATATTTTTTTCATTTTGAAAGGAACTACCCCCTCATAATCCCTCCCGTACCTGTACATGCCTGCCTCTACAGACGGAAAGATCACAAAATTATATTCGGTGTTTGAGAAATACGAGTTGTAAATTAATAGAAACAAGAGTCTATTTTATGTTTTTCTGAAGTTTCCTATCCAACCTCCTTTAATACTTTTAAATATTAGCCTTAGTAAATTTACAAGTAACATCTATAAATAACAATGTACTGAATGTCAACAAAAGATGTGAAATAAGAAAAATAACTACAAAATACAGTAATAACTTAATACACGATTTTTAAACATCTTTCCAGCAGCTGATTGATTTAATTGACTCACCACTGTTAGTGAAACGAAAACAGTTCTCTCAGGCGAAACTATTAGAGGAAATAACTAGAAAAATAGAGATAAAATAGGTTTTACAAATATTATTCAAGCTGACCAGTTGCAAAGTGTGGAGTAGCAGATCTCATAATACATAATTTGCATCCTTCGACTTCACAAGCTTTGACTGAAGGGCTGAGATGTGCGTACGAGGTCGTAATTCTGTTGTGCACCTTTTTAACTTCGCAGTTGTAAATGTCATACCCTTACTACCATCAAGAAATAAAGACCTCCTTGGAAATGGGAAGTATACGCTGGTTTTACGGAGTCCTAACTTCCATCTGAATAAAAATAGTTGTTCCTGCATTACGGAAGGACGATAGAGTAAAAAACCATTGCCGTTTTTATTTTAAGTTTTAAAGTGTGCATCTGAGTCTTGTAAGAACGAATCACATAAGAATATAGATATGCATTATTTCTTTTAAAACGTCAAATTATATTTATTTCCTCTGAAAATAATATTCCTATTTTATTATTAGTTGCAATAAGGAAAACAAACAAACAAAGAGAACGTTCCTAATGGTGTATTTTTCCACTACTAAAGTTACATAAATTTAAAAACTTTTTGTTTAAAAATTACAGTTAAAACAATATATTTAGTGCTGTTAGTGTTAAGGTGTAGAATAGCAATAAGGGAAAGAAAACAATGAAGTCATATACGACTATGGCACTAAGGCATATTCACGGAAGTTAAACTCTACGTCAGCGGTTCGAAGCGGCGGTAGAAACTCCTGGGGACAAAGCGACGTATTAGGATGAGGAAGCTGCGGACTAAAATTCTTAAAAATTTCATAAAAACCGGCAATCCGCACACAAATGTCCGTTATGGACCGAAGATAACATTAGATTCGCCACCGCAGACGGCGGTGCACAGGAGCTACGCAAGTGTTGGTGGCCATTCCGCTGATGGAATATCGGCTGACGCCCTCCACCCCGCCCCGCGGTCACCACAAGCAAGCGGCTCCGACGGCGGACTCCAGCCTTCCGTGAACTCACGATGGCGCTAAGCGAAAGGTCGTAGGAGTCGGCTTCACACTAAAACAACTGTTGCAACTGAATAAAATGTCGAATTTTTATTCCATAGAGAATGCGCCAGGAGAGAGCCAGAGTTACTGCGCGGTCTTGTCCTGTGGTTCAGTGCAAGGCACATCAGTAATACGTGTATTCTGAAAGCAGCAATTTCGGAATTAGACTAAAAAAATTTAACAGCCAAATTCATCATTGGTTTTGTGTGTATTGTTGTTAAACTAATAACTCAAAATAGACAATTAAAATTCTACATTTGACATTTAAAATTTTAAAATGGACATGTAAATAAGTACATAAAATTCTAATAGTGGTATTTATAAAGACATTAAACATGATTATTTAAATGAACAAATATTGCTGCAAATTCTCTTCAGTAATCCGATGTCAGTTGCCTGAAAGGATGTTCTTAAAGAGTGATACATTCCTTTACTCATAAAAAAAGGAGAAATAAAATAATACGCAAACGCTCACATACACTTCTGAATTCGGCAAACAACACTCCTGGCCACCAGACAATTCTACACTTCTACATCCGCTCACTTTACAGGGCTTTGCAAATAGGAAAAAGCTGCGCTATGGTGGTAAAAATAAGACAGGATTTTCGATAGTTTGTTCGACTTGCCTGCCTGTACTGAATTAAATTGGAAACAACTTAGGCTTTATTTAATTCAATTTATTTAAAATAACAAACAACGTCTTATTATATTTATGTAATTATATTCTGTAATGCAGTCAAATTAGAGACATATTGTATTCTCTATACACAATTATTAGCAAAAGGTCATTTATAGGCACTGCCGTTTCCTTATTATTCTCAAAATGAAAAATACAGTTTTTTTCTGTTTTCGGTCAATGTATTTAGTTAGAAATCTTACACATAAATCTCAGTCCTTTTGAATAATACTTTTAAGTCATAACAGAAAGATTTTGTTTTTAATTTTACGAGTTTTTCTTAAGCCTCTATCCTTTTGTGCATCCCTCACACTCGATTTCCCTCTCCCGGGTACTATTACCTTTCCAAATGCTAGTTTCCGACACGTGAGCAAAGATATAGGCTTTTGTGACTTTCATTTTTCTTGTATTTTCCTGGTTTCCCCAACCGACGGTAGGTTGGCGCCGCATCTGGCCATCCAGCGAGGGAAGCCCACAACCACAGCCCGAGGAAGAACACGCACTACACTTACGGGACTAATGACCATAGTAGTTGACGCACACGAAATCACAATCAATGAATCAATCAATCATTTTCTTGTATTGAGACCTTTCCTGGCTTCGGCTCTTTCTCGTACGCCCTCCCGCCGGCTCCCCCTATCCAGCCAGCTGAGATACTTCGTCGCCAGACTCGCTACTCCCGGTCATGATCTGGCCTGGGCTCAAAGCTAGGGATTCCACCAAAAAGGATCATGCCAGTATCCCACTAAATTCAGAGATAATATTTCGCGTAAATTATAACAGGCTGCAACAGCAGCATATTCATGAATGTTGCACCTCATAACTAATTCAACGTATGATTTTCTGGTTCCAAAAGAATTACATCTGCTCTCTTCTAAAATTCTACTCTCGAGGACGACTCCAGAACAAGGATTTGGAGAATTCCCGAGGACGTCATTATTACATTGATGCAATACGCAAGATCTTCCCTCCCACAGCAATGAATGGAAGCAGCAGTCTTTCACCCATCGCAGTGATAAGGGCCCTGGTGGCCGCATGACGCCAGCGCCATCTGACTCACGTGCCGGCGGCGCGGTGCGGTGGCCGCCCACTGCACCGGTCGCTTTCTGGGAAGGCGCAGCCGCTGGGGCCGCGCTTCCTCCAGCTGCGACGCGATGGCCTGGCTCGCGGCGACGCGCGCTTCCGCCTACGCCCCCGCGACGCCGGCCCCGCAATCGCCCCGCGTTCCCTCACACTCGATTGCCAGCTAACCACGTCTTACTTGAATCCAGCTATACAAGTGCAAATTTCGGTGGGACCTAATTATTACTGTTATTATTATTAGGGATTACACGGTAATAATAACAAAATATGTAAGAAAACTCCCACCCGTGGACCCATTGTGTAGTGGTTAGCACTTTGAATTCTGAATACAACGATCTGAATTCAAATCTTGGTTGGACCTAGTTACTTTTACGCAATGCGCTGTAGTAAGAACCAAATTTGTAAGGAAACCACGGTTTTTCGTAGTTCCATGGTGTAATGTTTGGCGTTGTGAATTTCGAGTGAAGCAATTCGAGTTCAAATCTCGGCGTGTGCTAATAATTATTATGGAATCCAGGTTACTAATAACAAAATTTGTAAGAATACACCAAATAATGGTGATCTCATCGTTTAATAGTTAGCATTCTGGAATTAGAATTCGATGTTCCGATGTTCAAATCTCGACGGCACCTGATTATTAATAGGCATTCATTACCGGTACTAATCACAAAATATGATAGAAAACCTCGCTCTGCTGTGGTGCAATGGTTAGCCATTTGGACTTTTACTACAGCGATCCGAGTACAAATGTGAGTGGGACCTGATTTTTATTAGGGATTATACTGTATTATTAACAAAATGTAAAAGAAAAACTTTCGTTGATGTGGTTCAATCGTGTAATGGTTAGCAATTTGGATTCTGAATCTAACAATCCGAGTTCAAATCTCGGTGGTCCTTATTGTTATTAGGGATTACACGGTATTAATAACAAAATATGTAAGAAAATCCCGTGGCATGGTGTAATATTTAGTAGCTCTGCTGTCCGATAGAGGAATTGTTAGCTCTGGTAGTATTTATTGGAATTCTTTTCTGTAAAGGGGACTGAAAAGAATTCCCCGTGCAGCCTCGGCGTGCCTGTGCACCCCTAGCGGCGGGGGCGGCAGATGCGCCATCGAAACCCGAGCGGCAGCTGAGCGCAGAGAGAAGGAGGGGCGTCCCGCAGGGTCCCCGCCGCGGCCGGTCGCCGCCCCCGGGGGGAAGTGCGGCCCCCGCGCGTCCATTCACCAAAAAATTTGGGCGTCTTTGTGCGCCCCCCGGAGCGGGTCCCTTTCCACCCGCGCCACGCGAGCTCGTCAAGCGCTCGCCGGCGCTGGCGCCGCGACGCCCGCGCTTTCTTCCGACCGGGAGTTCGCGTGGCGCGTCCCTTCGCCGCGCCTTTCACGGCGGCGCGCGGGGCGCAGCTTGTGGCGTTACGCTTTTACCTAAGCTTCGTTTTTTGTTGTGCATTTCGATTCAAATATCGTGTTTCATGCTCTCCTGAATAATAAAAAATATGAAGAATGTTCTGGGAATTCTTTTGAAGTCCTCTTTTAAACACGGTCTCTAGGACGTGAATATGAACCTGGAACACTAACTGAATCACCGATCAAATAGTCTCTAAACTATATCCCAGGCAAGTAAATTGACTTACTACGTATTCAATTACAACTTTGATAATAGATGAAATTTGCAACGAAGTAAATGATTTTGTGTTGAAGGTATTGTTTACATTTTTTACTATTTTTTATTAAGAAAATTAGTGCAATTCCCACTCAATTAATACTTAATTATTTATTTAAATATTATAGTCAAGAAGAATTCGAGTAATATTTTTCAATATCTGAATTTAATTCATTGCTTCAATGTTTTAAGAGATGAAACAAGGGGGGCACAAATACTATGTAATTTTACTCTTAGTTGTCCGAACGAAGAAAAAATCAGTCAATCATTCCACAAATTTGTAATAGAATTCGAATAGGTAAATAATAAACACTTTTTCATTTATTTATTTTTACATCTTTATTGTTAAACAACAATAGTATTTGTAAGTACTTACAATCCACTAGATAACCACACATATCAGAAATAATGTTTTACACACATTATTTTAAAAGGTGATATTAAACTTGCATCTGTAGCAAAAGCTTTTTTTCACAAAAACCGAAGAAAGAAAAAAACTAAAGTATTAGGATTCGTTCCGCTATTCCTGGAAGACGACACGGCAATAAACAAATGCAGTGAGAAAGCTATAAACTCTTAAAAACTATAAATAATAACGTGTACAACACACTAGAATGGTATTTCATAGTACTAACAAGCTGTGTGACTCGCTGGCACATACAGTAAATACATACGCAGAAAATAATGTGGTTCTTGAAAGTACTATCAGCCAACTAAAGGTTAAGTGGTTAATAAGTGTCTTCAATAACCTGTAATATTGTACTTACAAGTGATTTCCATGCCAAGATTCATTTAAAATTCTGTTGTGTTCATAACTGCATCTCGAAATAATTAATTATATTAAAAAAATGTCTTGATATTAGTAATGCACTGCTATTGATATCAAAGAAAGAACGAAAATGTTTAAAATTTTTGAGAAACCTAAATAATCTATTCTCCAATATGTACTCCTAATAAACACTACAAGAGAAAGGAATTACAATAACAATGTTAATAAAAAACCTTCCACAATTCATCTAGTTCCATGCTCCTGTTATGTTCCTTGCATTATACATAAGAGAGCATCTTCTTTCAGCGTAAAGCAGAAGGCGCAGCATGAACTGGCAAAGAGAGAAGCAGCCTCATCCATTGTGAATGCACCGCTTCCAGGCGGGGTCTTTGAGCATGCATCCAACCAACACGCAATTTTCCGACTCCCGGCTTCCCCCGTACTTCCCGGCTTCTCTTCTTCCAAAATACAATAATCGCTGCCAGTCTGTCTCCGTTACGTCGTCGCGGTGAACTCCCGCCACTTTATTCCCGCATTCTTCTTCAAAACAATTACGCCCAATCCGGGTCCCGTAAGTCGCGCGCATTAGTAAACCCGGTCGACAAGGAGCTGCCTGTTGCGCGGCGGCGGCGGTGCATACACACACACACAATCCGCAAGAGGGGAAGGTGGGCAGCGAAACTGCTCTCCATAAAATAAGCGCCGTTTATTTAGTGGGCAAAAAGGCAAAGCGGCGGCGCAGCGTAGGAGCGATGTGAGACGGCGCTCCGTTTCGTTCACGCCACGCCGCGCGCGGTCCCGCAAGCGCCGCCGCCCGCCGCAAGTAGGCCTCTCGCGCAGCCGCAAACAAACACGAGCGCGCGGTGGGTGGGACGCGACAGCCACGTCCATGTATTCAAAACATCAAGGTTTTTGTACGTGTTTTAAACATCGATATGTTAAACCGTACAAGTTAAAGTACGACATTATATCTGGTGGTACCACTGTTAGTTTATGTGTTCGATTCAAACGAACCTTCATCGTACCTGAGATGTCTCCAATGTCCTGGTATTTCCTGTGTCTTTCCTTGTTTTTCGCACATGGAGGCGTTTTTTACTGTCTTTCCTTACGAATTCTTCGTATTTAACTTTGTTTTTAGGTACCTAAATATTAAAAAAATTTAATAAACTGAGTTACTATCAAATTAAATTTTGTTGCACATATTTATAAATATCGATGGTTATTGATCAATGTTTCATTAAAATCGATGTTTTCATTTTGTACATTATTTGTAAACATCGATATTTTCTTAACGATGTCGCATCACTAGGTCGGACGGCAACGAGAGGCCGGCACCCGGACTACAAACTATACAGTTGTTTTTATGGTAATAAATAGGTGTAGTTTCGAATAATAGCTAGTTGACATCCTTTTCAATACAAAATGAAAAAAATCAGTAGTTAATTACCAAGAATTTTACGATCAATTTTACTTATTTCTCATAACCGTTATTTTTTAATGAATATGTATCATAAAAAGATGTGTATCAGATATATTAATACTAAAATATCGGTATAATGACATATAGGAGGAATATTAAAATCACTATATTAACTTCACCATTTCCAGGCATTGAGAAAATCAATCTGACAAATGTCTGCAATTCTGGACTTTGTGAGTTGCGACTTTGTGCAAGTCAAGTTGTATCTGAAGTTCGTGAGTCTATGTATCTGCAATTATTTATCCTTATTCATTAATGGCAGACTTCCACGTTCTATTCACTAGCTACCCGGCACTACAATTAACTTGAGCATCGACTTCTCGTAAAAAAACATTGTATATTCAACAAACGTATTTTATACTTCGAATACTCTTATGTGTGGTGAACACAGAATATTGGAGATAAATAAACATTAATTCCAAGTACAAATCTACAGAAGTGACCGAATATCACCCAAATATTACGAAAACGCAAAAATACGAATGTTCAAAGCCCCAAAAGGCAGAAAGAAAATAAAAAGAGCCGACCTGGTGGCCGAGATTGTTAAGGCAGTAGTGCCGTAGTGATCTCAGACCGAAGGATCGAGGGTTGGAGACCCGCCTCGGGCATGGTTGCGTATGTGTTCGACCTTCCCCCCCCCATTAGCACCTTACCACGTCATATTTACATTTACCATAAAGTTAAATCCAATAGATGCCGCTAATGACCTAGATTCTGTCGTGTTCACCTGTGTTCGAGAATTTCTCTGGATTGGTGCGAGAACATCTACATTATGCGTTACTTGTGAATGCAAACTTAACTATAATAATTAATCCTTAAACACCGGAGAAACGAAACGGGGTTTGCAGTCGGTCTGTGCCTTATCAGGCAACAAAAAGAGAAAGGGATGGGAAGCGAGGGTGAGGTAAAATTGTCCTCGAGGTGCAGTTGGGCCTTTCCTTAGGAGACCACCTTGCCCTGATGCGCGGTGTGACTCTGTGGCTAGGGATGGCAAACAACGTCCCTATTTTTAAAACACCAATAGTTTCGGGCAGAAACATCGATGTTTTCTTCTGATCGATGTATTTGTCCAGAATCATAGACGCTTTCAAAAATATTTATAAATAAAATTATATCGTATATTTAATAATATAGTATATAAAATATATGTAATATAATAAATTCATGTGATATAAAAAATCAGTATCTATTTTTTGTGTGGATTGTTCTCAATCAACCGCCACTGACAACTGTCTCTGTTGTCAGAACGAAACCCTTTACCCTTCGCAAACTTTCTCCAGTGTTTTTACTTTTTTTGAATATTTTGAGCGTGGAAATAGCGTTTAACTGCATTTTGATCCTTGACTACGTACAACATTCATTAGAAAATTAAGATGGCAATCAAATTTAAGGCAGAATATACTTAAAACTAATAATGACGTGTTAGGTATAACATTAGAACCAGGACATTTTACTTCGATGGTTTTTAAATAAAAATGACTTAATGGAAAAGTACCAAAACACAATGTCCTTTATTTTATATTTTCTTCCCTATAACAACATGTTTCTTATGTGTCCATTCAATAAAATAAACTAACTTAATTAAGTATTATATTTAAAAATGGAAACAGGATGGGGAAATGAGAGAGAAATTCTGCTGCCGGAGATGCTACTTGGCTGTCCGGGCGACGAAATGCCTGCATTTCGCCCTGAGGAAGATCCCAGGACGGCGGCCGAAACGTTGGCAGCTGTGCGTCGTCTTCGTCGGAGGCGGCGTCTTTCGGACAGCGAAGTTTCTATAGGATGGGGATACACCATCTGTTTTATCGTATTTAAAACATGGATATTTTGAACGTTTACGTTGTTTGCCGTTGTTTTCATCAACATTGCGTCGATGTCTCGCTGCGCGCTCTCGCGGCGCGGGGCGTGCGCGCGCTCCTCCTCCGCCCGCGTCGCCGGAGACCCGTTGCTCGCGCACGAGCGCCGGAAGACGTCAACTACAAAAGAATTGGCGGATCTTACGGCCCCCAATGAGCAGGTTCTGTAATGATAGGCGGACCTGCTAAGCCGGTTTGGGTTTCCGGTTGAGCAATCCGCGCGGCCGGCCCATTCCGCACGGCGCGGCTCGGCACGGCCCGGCCTCTCCGCGCGCGACAGGAATGTTCCGTTCTTGCGAAATGGGAAAGCAAGGCAGACCCTCGCGCTCTAGGCAGGATATTGGATAATTGAATGCCACACTCTTGGATTCGTTACGCGCTTTTGTCCGCAATTTCCCGTTCAATAGACGACGCTAGGCGTGGCCGTTCTGGGCGCTGTTGCGCTGGAGGAAAGGTTGATTTCGATCGAATATTCTTGACCTGGTACAAACATTTTTCTGATAACTACTACATCACCACAGTCCTTTTTTCCAATTTCCGAAGTCTGTATCGTGTACAAACTCTTCTCCGTGTTCATCTCTAATTTTTCATTTCATCCTCTTACTCTCCTACTGATTCTACACCTTCCGTTCCTTTCCATTCACTCTCCACCGCTAGGCGTGGTCGTTTTATGTGGTGTTCGGTCGGGCAGAAATGTTACTGTCGATCGAGGGGAGATTTCAGATGGTTACATACTACCGAGTTGGAGACAGAAGCGTCCGTTTATTCATTGCCAAAATCATTGATAAACCGTTGCGACACGCCGAAGTTTACAACTCTTCCTTGTTACACTGAACGTTGCAACGAATTGTTGTTTCGGTAGGAGCATATAAATAGATGTTACAGTTATCAGGACTAATAATATATTGTTTTGCTCATATGCTGTCAACATATGGAATTGCATCATAGTATTGCTTGCCTTGGCAGTCTGACACCATTCAACAATTCTAAGAAAATTGTCAGACTGCTCTTAATTAGAACTGTTACTTCTAGATGCGTGCGCTCCCTTAAAATTCTGTATTAAAAAATATCATTCGTTTCGGTCAACTTGAGGTCAGTCATGCATAAAACCTGAAATACGCCGAAGCCCTCACACATACTTTCTAATGAATGACACATGGAGGGCGTCGATATCATGGATATGAATATGTTACTAGAAACGCCATTCAGTATTTCAGTTGTGTAACCCGTAGAGGTGAATATTGAGATAAAAAAGATAATTAAGACGAATTAATACGAAAGTCAGTCAAAAAGTAATGCCTCCTGTTTTCTCCTTAAATAAAAAATGTGAAGTAAAAATGTTTAATTTGGTACTATTCATCAAACCTTCTACAATCCACTACAATAGTAACTTTCTGCATAGGCATATGGCAGCACAGCAGTCGCTTAAAAATGGCCGACATCCATGTTCGTAAGAGACCGTTGTGTGATTGACTTCTAGAATGCTGAAAGTGAAATGCCCATTCTTGTTCATGAAAAGACTGAAAAATGTGAACGGTGATGCAACAGTGGATATCTGCATTGTCCGACGATGGTTTCCTCGCTGTAACGAAGCTGAAGGGAAAACAACGTTGGCTGACGAAAAGCGGAGCGCCAGGTCGGAGACTGCAGTGATGCCACGCAACATTTATCATGTCCATGACATCATTCGTGGTGACCATCGGGTGAATGCAGATGAAATGTGTCGCTTCATACCCAGCCGTCACCGCTCCCGTCACCCAGAGGTCACCACGAATGATGTCCCCAGCGTCACCCGGCGGACAGTCTTTCAGCTTCAAGAATCTAAATCCCCCTAGCCGCTTTTAATTCAGGTAAGTTGTATTATTTTTCTTTTTAAATATGTAATATTTGGTCCAAATTATTTTGGACATTCAACAAAGAAACTGATTTAAATTAAAAAAATTCCTGTGTGCACGTTTAGAGAATCTATTTTACTTTCTCGCTATGTAGTAGAGAGAACGTCGTGTAACACTGCGGGGAAAAACGGCGAATTTTCGGCAGAAAAACTTATTACAGGGCCTTGGAATTGAAAAAGTGGATAAATCCTACTGCTAAATTTAGAAAAAAAACACATATCACGTGGTATAGCCAGAATCCATGTTACGCCAATACTTGATACCGAAAAATCGAATGACGGCAAAACGTCTATATGTCCGTCCTTCTCTTTGTTCGTCTGTTTATCTGTGAACAACGCTAGCGGTAAGCTGTTCAGTCGATTTCCTCCAAAATCTATTTTCCCAATCGATCTGGCTGATGTCGCGCCCACTTGAATTTGAAACCGATATTTAATGTTCTTTTTTGGGGGGAGTTCTTTAAATGGAGCCCCTGGAACATTTTCCAAATTTTCACAAAATTAGTTCCGTTGTTTGTCATTAAATTTTCTAGTTGGATAGTGGATAGGACGTTTAAGAGAATGGTGCAGGTCTTATTTTTGTTAAAAACCTAGATTTTTCGATAATTTCAAAACTTCAACAAAATTTCAAAAGTTACAATTAAAAAAAATTGAGTACTTTTTGCGTAAGCATTGTTTTATTTTGCTGTGCATAAAATTAACATAAAATTCATTGCACCGTAATAGTTCGAAAGCTAACTTCCGTTAGCTCAAAACTATTTCTTCTGGAAAGAAGTCCGTATGCATCCCTTCATTCTCCCTCTTGAAGACATGTGCATTTGCACCAGTTTCTGCCATTTATGATGCCCTTGGCTACCGCTGCAGCATTATGCGAGCCCTGGACTATAGGGTGGCATTTCAATGTCACGAGCTGGAAGGTGAAGGGGATATTGTCATCCAATTCAGGATTTACAGTACCGCACCTTTAAGTCGGAGCAATGCTTCTGATTGCTTAGCAGTGTTCTCATCCCCGTCCAGCTCGTGATTATGAAACGTGATTAGTGATTCCGGGCACGTCAACGGCTAAGGTCATTAGTCCCGAAAGTGTAGTTTTTTTCGTGGGAAGTGGCGGTGATCTTTCTCCGCTGGATGGTGAAATCGGGTGCCGAACTACCGGTCGGCTAGCGGAGTTTCCCTATAATCAGGAATCTCCCACCAGAGGGGCAACACCCCAGCCGCGACAAGTTTTATGCTCCCAACCGGTCTTCCAACATTTGTGGTAGTGTAGTGCATGTGAGTGTGAGTGTGAGTGTGTGCGCAAGGAGTGAGTATAGGGCAAGGAAGAGGAAGGAAAGATCGTGCGGTCCCTGGTCTGTTTGCTAGGTTACTGCTCGTCTAATGTTGATCGGAGAAGTACCGAGGAATGGGAGAGCAACCGGCTGCTAGAATTCTCCTCCAGGCGTCTGAATTCGACCTATCTATCTACCTGGTATCGAAAATAACACCAAGATCGCGACTTAAAGCTAGGACCTCCCGATCAGATGCACTTCAGTAACACACTGAACCACCTCTCCCGTTCGTGACCTGGAAGTGCCAGAATCGGAAGAATCGGAGTACAAGAATAATCGGCGTTTGTCTCGCGAAGGCGACTTGGGTGGCGTTGGCAGCTCCTCATCCCGTGGCAGTGCAGCGCCAGAGTGCACCCAACTTCCGTGCGCGGGCTTTCCGCCACGGGCTAGGGATGCGACATCGATGTCAATGTTTTCAAAACATCGATGTTTTAAAAACGATATTTTTTAACATCGATATTTTGGGTTCGATATTTTTACGTTTTCAATGTTTTGTTCGAAGTTGAAAGATGCCCGTAATTACAAGTTTGTAAATGTTCAAATAAGAAAGAATAAATGATGGTACCAATATCTTTCTGTATTCGATCGAAACGAACGCGTTTTGTTCTATCATCATCGGGGAGACTATCCCTTCCCCGAGATAATCCTGAGGGCCTGGTATTTCCATTGTCTTTCCTGTATTTCGCATATAGAGCGACGTTGTAGATCTTTGTTTTCAGTTAAATTTTAATTATAAGTTAATAAGCACGTTCATTGTCAAATTAAATTTTGTTTCGCAGGAATTTAATGTTAGAGGTTACTGAACACTGAACTTTAAATCATGGATGGTTTTTGATCGATGTATTATTAACATGGATGTTTTCTTGTCGATGTCGCATCACTACCACGGGCTGGGTCGAGCCGTTTGCCGCCGCGGCGTCGCGTCGCGTCGCGTCGCGTCGCCCCGCGTCGCGTGTGGCTGTTCCGGCGGGCGCCGAGCCGCGCCGCGCCGCCGCAGCGTGGAAGGAATCCCCGGCGCCTCCGCCGCCGCTGGTTCCGGGCCCGGAACAGTTAGTGCAATTAAGTTTAATAAAGCGGCCGCAGCAACGGGCCACGCGGCCCCCAAAGCGCAACGTTTCCACGCGGCGCCGCGGACGAGCCCATCCTCTGGCGACCGCCCCCGGCTATGGCCCCGGCCCCGGCCCGGCCACCCCACGCGCGCGCCGGGGCACGGAGATGGGTTGCACTTACACAGCGAGGCGTTATGGTAGACGTTCGTGCACAAGGGAGAACTGACAAGAGCGGGGCGCTTCATATTTGTGGCTACTGAATCTTCCGAATGCTTAAAACTTAATTTCAGTATTTTATACAATAATTTTTTATTAATTTTTGGTAATTATAGTAGTTGTGTGCAATATAAATATTAATAATACTTTTAAATTATTAATTAAAATATTAATTTTAATGTTTTAGCCAAGAATGAAACGTACATCATACTATTGAAATTAAAGTCACGCATAATTGATATTTAGTTTAATATGTATGGTAGTCAAAAATAAAAAGTTGCTTAGAATGGCGTTTGTTTAACGAAATGCAAAGTGCATTCAACAAAATGTATTTTCATACAAAGAAACTAAAATAAAAAACTTATTAGTGTGCATATCAATAATATTTTTATTGCAAAATCATTTTCCTTTTTCCTTTAAAAGTTACGAGACTCTTTCAAATTACTTTTATTATCTAATCGAAGATAATATAATGATTAAATTCTTATTATATCTCATCTAAATATTCATTCAGTAAAAAACAGTCAAATACATTTGTAAATTATTGGCCTTAGCCATGAAGAAGAATGCTTCAAGATTTTGAAGACATGCTCGCTTCAGGGTGCATCCAAACTTGCGAATTACCGACCTCAAATACCCTCCTCAAACGGGGAACTCCTGTTATAAAACTGTCAAATTAATTACGCCATCGCATTAACATCTCGTTAAGATAGTGGCTGGTTTCTTCTTTCAAATAACATACACTACGGCACCGAGGACCTGCTCCCGTCTTGAAACTGGTTTCCCCTTCAGCCATTCACAGAAGCTAAGCATTCATTTTCAACCGGAGGAGGACACCATCGTCGAAATGAATACCTCGACGCGGCGTTTACACGGGTAAAATGGACCTGTTCTTTAATTCGGAAACAGGTGGCGGTTTGTAGTGCATGCATGAGAGGATTTCGTTTTCAATCCAGATCGCTTCAACGATCACGAGTTGAAGGGTCGCGGGAGTGCAACGAAAGAGAAATACGAATTGTGTCACGAGCGGATAGAACTTCCACCTGTCTTTCATAAACGCCCAAAGAGCGCGTCCTTCCCTGCCTGCACCCCGCGACGGTGTCGCAATGATACTAATTTCGGCCTGTTTCCTGGTTGAGAGAAGAGCTGAGCAATTTGTAAGAGCTTTCTGTTCGGCGCGTCTGACAGCAGGGAAATGATAGTTGTGGTGAACGTCGCCTTCCGTGATTTTTTGTGTCACAGAGTAAATAATGACCACTTGAATATCTGCCTTTTTTACCTACAATTTATAAAACAAATGCAAATAATTATTTGAAATGAAAAATAATATAGAAAAGAAAATTCCCTCCCATGAATGGCCTGTTGGTCTAGGGGTATGATTCTCGCTTTGGGTGCGAGAGGTCCCGGGTTCAAATCCCGGACAGGCCCGAGGTTTTTTCTTTCGAACTAAAAGTACGGGGGCAAGCGTATCGTGCTAGGAGGGTCGTTGCGAATTACACGTACGGTATGGCAATTTTCATAACTATTATATCCTGGACAATTATGAAAATTGCCATAAATCCGCATTCTAATTATTGTGTACCTGATGCACAATTAGATTATATATATATATATATATATATATATATATATATATACTGGATTATTCGCTGTGCACTGACAAAAGAATAATTCGAGTGAATTATCTAATGGTGCATCAGGTACACAATCTTTAGAATGCGGATTTTCGTATGTAATATGTCGAGTCTGAATCTGAAAATACCATGCATGCACCATACAATACCTAAAATGATAATTTAAATACTACAATATATTTATGAGAATTTAAATAAATATTCATGAAACCGTACATAACCAAAGTGACTGCTGTTGTTAATATTATGCTTTTCAATGTATGTTCTACTAGTACAATTAAAAAGAAAAATATTTCTCAGGCCCTCCAATTTTTGGGGGCACTCATCATATTCAGCATTTCTATAATGTAATCTACACTTTTTTCAGTGAGACGTGAGACGAACTACACAGAAAGCTCGGAAAGCTCTTCACTTTGTGATGAGCGCATTACGGAAAGCTTAATGTAACAAAAATAAGGACTTACATATCTCTGGTTCGTCTCGTAATGGAACACGGAGTAGCTCCACATAAGGAAGGTCAAATTAAAGGGATAAACCGAGTGCTGAGAAAAGCGGATATATTTACGAAGAGAAACAACATGGAAAATGTCATTTGGGAATCTTTAGTGACACGTAGAAAGACAGTGCGACTATGTGCCCTCTACAAGGCATACCCAAAGCCACCGCCATGGAAATCTACCTGTGAAAGACTTGAAATGTCATGTAACACAGTAAGTAGGAACGACCATGAATACAAAATGTAATGCAGAAATCAAAGAACATTTATATGAAAATTCACCTTCTTAAATAGCGCAAGTGAATAGTTATGTGCAGTGAACTGCAGTGTCGTAGTTCTGGTAAAGAAAAGGCCAGCGAAAATGCGGGAAAAGTGCGAAGCGTATACTTGCTTTTAAATATTAATTGCTGGTTACAGAAAAATGCAGCGAAGTAAAGAAATGAACGTGAGGATTGGTTACAGAAAAGTGAAGTGAAGTAAAGCGACAGAATTAAGTAGACCTGGACACATTTAATCATTTTTGAACGTATTTTTTTGTACGTGTCTGTATTTATAATTTATTTCTATTTATCGTTTGTAATATTCGTATGTATTGTATTGTATGTTTTTATTTTTTCTACACTGGCCTATTTGTGTTTTTACTTTATTTTTCTTTGTTTATTTGTCATGCTTATCTTTTTTAATATTTATGTATTATTTCTCTAAATTTTTATTTTTGTAAAATTTTTCTATTTGTGATTTGTGAACGAAGTTTGTAGTTTTGTTACACAGTTGTAGAATGATAATTTCTATTACAAGAGAACTAATATCCTCTTGTCAATACTTGTTAACGCTCGTTTCAACCTGCATTATATTTTCACTAGAGAATATCCCAGAAGGGATGTAGAATTTAACAAAACGTGCTCAGAATCCTTTTTTCGAAATACAAGTCGCACACAAATTTAACAGTTTTTGACGTTAAACAAATAAATAGATGATCAAAATTATGTAAAATACGTTGTCAGGAAAGACACACTAGTAAGATAGTAGTGTGATGTTTGATGCTATGTTCAAAAGAAGGTTTGTACATTGAATGATTTTAGAAAATATGAATAAATAAATATAAATACGATGTTATACTTATAATAAAATATTAGGTTTAATTCATTGTCGTTACCAAAAGAAGTAGTCTGTTTCGCCAGCAAGATAAATATAATACATATTTTTAATAGCAGGTTTCAATGCAACTATGGGCACTTCATGAAGGGTTGTGTTTTATTGTACCCTTTTAGGGGCATTTACGGGAATCGTTACGACTTACTTTATCTAATTGCCAGGGATTAAATCTAATTTTATAACTAAAAAAAAATAATCGATACTTTTTCATGTAACTTTGCATACATGGAAATTGTATCAGGCAACAAAAATAAGTTTATAATTTTTTAATAACTTTCAAAGAACAAATAAAACTTTTTACCATGAAAATACCAGGTGGAGGATACAGTCGAATGCTCTTTACTGCGTCTCTTTCAAATGCATACAACAAACACGAAAAATATTCCGAGTTTCCTTGTATTTGCACGACGCCCATCACCAGACGGTAAGAGGAAATCTCTGAAAATCATATTTCATTTGTAGCCTTTCCTTTTGTGAAGGAAGCTGCGCCACGCCAGCCAGGCGGTTTCGCTGCTCCCGATTCCGTCAGCGGTTTTACATTAATAAATCCGCGACGGCGGAGAAAGCCGCGTCCGGGGCTTCTTGCGAGCGGGCGCGTGCTCCCTCCCGCGGGCGGGCGACCGGGGGCGACGCGCCGGCAGACGTTTTTGGGCGTCGCGGGACACGGATGGAAAGGCCGCGACATTGAGCTGCGGTTCCCGGCAGGCAGGAAACCGCTGCCTCACCTTGTTTCTCTTCGGAGACCGCCTCTTTTCCAGGTGGACGCGATCTCCGCCACACTGTGGTGCGGATTGGGAGACGTGCGGACGCAAATGGCTTTCGTTCGGAAGTTGCAGTTGTCGTTGTTGTCGTTGCAGCGACGAAGAGCGGGAAGCCCTAGGGCCGGGTTCCGCTAAAATGTCGTCACCGGGTTACAAGCAGATCACTGTTATGTGGGAGTATTAATAGCAGCTGGTTTGCTTGGGCTTTCCTTGGATTCGTCCGATACATTTCAGGGGAGTGCTGGAGGAGATCATTCTGTAAGGGCAACTGCAGCCTGACTTCCTTCCTCGACGTAATCCGGATCTTTATATTACCACATACATTGTTCCAAACTCCAAATTCCTTGATCTACGTTTGTGTACATTTTTACAAACTTACATGTATTGTTACTCTTGAAAAATTATATTTACGAATTGTTTTTCCAGCAAAGAAGGAAGTAATTAATATCGTGTTCTAACAGGAAATTAACGGTCGAATCAAAACTTCTTTCAGCTAACCAACACTTTAGAACTGCAATGTTCATATCAAGCTATTATCAGACATTTGTAACTAAAAAGTTTTCATTCGACCAATATCCGCATTACATCCCTGTATGATTAAAGTAAATAAGTGAATCGACTGAACTAAAAATTTCGCCCGCTTTCTGCGTCTTTCCGACCACCGCGGCCTGCCACTGTCGCGCCGGCGCCGGCCCCGCAGAAGAAGGCGACTCAAATGGATTCTTTTCCAGCCCAGTGAAAACGCTTAAACGAAAGGGGCAGTGCGGTCGCGGACCCGGGCACGGCCGGGGGGCTGGGGCTGGGGAGGATATGAGAAACAGGCGCCGCTCCACTTGACACGGCTACGCGTTCGCGAATTAAAATGCGACTGCGGCGCAGCCGAGGATCGCGTTGGGGAGGTGGAGAATGATCCAGCTAATACATACCCCCAAATAATAATAATAATAATAATAATAATAATAATATAAATAATTAAAAAATAAAAATAATAAAAATACAAGGCGTGCCGAACTTTATCACCTCTTCCAATACATCATTAAAAGTCAAATATTAAAGGATGACACGCAAAATTCTATTCCCCACCTTCATATAAACATGTATATGAAAAAACAACGAAAGGTTTCGATTGTCTACAAATAGAATACACTGAATACATTCCCAATACCAAATTCGGCATTAAAAAACCAAAACATTAACCTATTAAATCATCAAATCACTGTGTCAATTAGGGATTAATACTACTACAAAAACAGTTCACAAAAGCGAGAAATAAAAACTTGTACGACACCAGAGTGGAACACCAGCTTGGGAAAAACCGCGATCTAACATGCAGAATGATTCCGCATTTCGCGTGGTGCAATAGTTAGCAGCCTGGACTATGAATTCAGCAATCCGAGTACAAACCTCGGTGGGACCTGTTTATTATAGGAGCGAAACTCTGAAAAACGTATTTGTAAAAGTGCGACACTGTAAAGAAACTGTATGGTGTAGTGGTTAGCACTCCATATTCTGAATCCCGCGATCCTAGTTCAAATGTCGGTGATACCGTTTTATATTAGGAGTGAAACTGTCAAAAACGAATTTGTGAAAGTGAAACAATAAAAAAGAAAAAGTCCGGTCCCAAGGTGTAATGGTTAGCACTCTGGACTTCTAATCCGGCGATTCGAGTTCAAATCTCGGTGGGACATGTATATTAAAGAAGCGAAAATGTAAAAAACGGATTTGTAAAAGTTACACAATGAAAAAAATTATCCGGTCCCATGGGGTAATATTTAGCACACTGGACACTGAATGCACCGATCCGAGTTAGAGTCTCGGTGGGACCTGTTTATTAAAGCAGCGAAACCCTCAAAAGCGTATTTTTGAGAGTGGGAAAAAGCATGAAAATGTTTGGTCCCATGGTGTAATGGTTAGCACTCTGGACTTTGAATCAAGCGACTAGAGAGATTTTTATTAATCAGCGAAACTGTAAAAAATGACTTTGTAAAATGACACAATCAAAATAAGGTCCGGTCCCATGGTGGGGTAATGGTTAGCAAACTCTTGGAATTTTGAAATCCAGCCGATTCGAGTTTTTCAAATCTCGGTGGGGGACCCTGTTTTATCTTGTAATGGAGCGAAACTGTCAATTTGAACCGTATTTTTTTGGTTGGAAAGGGTAAAAGGTACAATGCAAAACCCTAATTGAATCGATCCTAAATCGTGTAAAAATAAGTTTAGGCCTCCTCTGGAAATTTTTGGGGAAAAATCCAGCGATCCGGGTTTTTTTTTTAAATATATCTAAGGTGGGTGAATATGTTTAATTAAAAAGCCCTGCGAAACTTACCTCAAACTACTGAAATAGTGACACACTGCAATAACTCCTGCGTCATGGTGGGTAATGTTAGCACTCTGGCGTCTGAATCCAGCGATCGTGTTCAAAATCTCGGTGGGACCTTCGTTTATAAAGGCAGCGAAACTGTTAAAAAAGGATCTTGGTAAAAAGTGACTCAATGCAAAAGAATGTCCGGTCCCCATGCGGTGTAATGGTTAGCATCTGGACTTTGAATCCAGCGATCCGAGTTTCCAAAATCTCGGTGGGACCTGTGTTTAATCTGGTAATAGCGAAACTGTCATGAACGTACTTTGTGAAAGTGGGACAATGCAAACAATGATCGATCTCTATTCGGTAATAGTTAGTCTCTCTGGACTTTGAATCCAGGATCCGTGTTTAACTTAGGTGGGATCTGTTTTTAAAGCTGCGAAACTTAAAAAAAAAATTTGTAAAAGTTGAGTACAATGCAAAATAACATCTGGTCATGGTGTAATGGTTAGCACACTGAGAGTCTGAATCCAGCGATCCGTGTCAGATCTCGGTGGGACCATGTTATTAAAGTCAGCGAAACTGTAAAAAATGGATTTGAAAAGTGACACATGCAGAAAAGAATGTCCGTGCAATGGTCTAATGGTTAGCACTCTGGACATTTGAGTCAGCAAATAACCGAAGTTCAAGATCTCGGTGGGACCTGTTTATTTAAAACAAACGAAACTGTAAAAAACGGATTTGTAAAAAGTAACCAATGAAAAAGAACACCCGGGCCCATGGTGTATGTAGCCATCTGGGAACTTTTTGAATCAGCGATCCGGAGTTCAAATCTCTGTGGGGACCTGTTTATTATAGGAGCAAACTCCAATGTACTGTTTTGGAAAAGTGGGACAATTGTATAGAAAATAGTTTGGTCCCATGGTGTAATGTGTTAGCATTGGACTTTGAACCAATCGACTACGTTTTATAGGACTAAATTTATTAAGGGAAGCGAAATCTCTAAACGTATTCGTGAAATGGGACAATCACAAGTAACTGCCTTGTCTACATGGTGTAAATGTTAGCACTCTGGACTCTGAATCAGCAAATCCGAGTTCAAATCTGGTGGGAACCTTTTTTTTTATTAATCAGCCGAAACTGTAAAAGAATGGATTTATAAAAGTGACA